>AP025052.1:8508282-8586463 GCA_036186865.1 Eustoma russellianum
AAAAAAAAAAAAAAAAAAAACAGTGACTCACGGAATTATTCGTGTATCATTTTGAAAAGATTTTAAGGTCAGCATTGTGAAAATCTCAATAAACAATCGTCAAGCTATAAGATACAATGGTTAAAACATCAATTAATTCAAACAAACTTCATTCTTACATCGTTACATGCGAAAATTGCTAATTTTCATGGATGTATATCTATATATCGAACCATATCAAAACTTTAATGTCTTCTTTATATTCCATATTTTTGTTTCAGCTTTTGTGTTGACTTTTACACACAACTCAACTTAACAATGACAATGCAACGTAACAGAAAAAATATATGTTTTTGAGTCATAATGACGAATCAGAATAGATTTTTCAAAAGGTATTAAAAGAATTGAGAATCAACAAGATGAAAGATTACTGATAGTTGAAACACATATTTACTACAAAATTATGGTTAAAAAAGGTCATAATACATGAAAACTACATTCTTATACTCCTAAAGAGGCGGTGGGGGGGGGGGGGGAGGGGGAAGAGAACTAGAACAGTAAACGTTATGTCAATACGTTTCAAATTACTTAACAATATTTTGAAGGAAACTACTCTTTCAGACTTGTCACATATTAATATAATAGCACTTACATGGGAAGATTTTATACACACACATCATTTTATACATTCGAATGGTGTTTTATAAATTTGTTCGTTTAGTTGAAGGTCGTTATTTTATACCCGAAAGGGGAAAAAAAAGGCAAGTGTTTCACTTTTCTAGGGTTTTCTTTCCTTGAGAGTGTTAGAGAACATTGTCCTAGATCGAACACTTTGAAATAAAATACATGGGTTATGTGATGATATGTAATACCACCTATTGCCTTAAGGTTTTGAGTGGATATGTTTCACCTCATGTAAGTCCAAGTTTCAACATGGTATCAGAGCCAGTTTTAAAATGGTGACTCACATATTGCCTGACCCATGATTGGCCATTTATTATCTCCCCTCACCCAAGTCCAGATGTTAATACTTGACTTGTGGTTTGTGATTAAAAGCGGGTTCTAAGACGCGTGTGTATGTCAAGGCACGTTGACACGTAAGGGCGGGTAAGCATATTGTCTCATATCGAGCACTTTGAAATAAAATGCATATGTTATATGAGGATGATATAACACCATATATTACCTTAAAATTTTGAGTGGATATGAGTCTTGTAATCCCAATTTCAGAAAAAAAGCTTTCACTTTTCTAGTTTAAGGATATCTGAACCACTAGTCAAGACTGAATCTTCAACCGACAAAATGATACTCGAGATTTTACATGTTTATGAGCTCCCAAAAAAGCTTAACCAAAAAGCCATAGTTACAGTATTATTATATAAGCTTGATAGTGGCAGGCCGCCGCACGGCGGACAGTAAAGGCAAAAGGTGAGGCTGGTTGTCTGCGGGTGGGCATCGGGAAGGGGATGGAATCTTTTGACATTTTCAGCCATTTTAGCATATAATAGTCTAAATCACATAATCTTATTAAAGATTACATTCTACTTGAATCCCACGTTTATAGTTCCAATTTTATTGTCTACTGGTTCTTTTGATACAAAAAGTTATATTCTTACTCCCAATACTTCTATCGTACAATTTCTTATAGAAGATGTAAATCAGACCACTCGACGGTTTTTTAGATAAGAAACTCAAGTTTTGGTACCTATAAAGTGTCTGAACCCTAACATGTTTCGCTATAAAGAGCTGACGGCAGAGTCCAAACATCCATATTGCAACTGTCAATACTCAAATCAACAATCTTAGATACAACCTATCACCTCAAGTAACAGCTTAGCTACGTCTTTGAGGCTGTGCACCGCTTGTTTGATCATAGTAACAGATTGAGAGAATACATGTGGAATGGTGTACTCTTATTGTCAACATATCCGTGTCATGGTGAATTGTCATCTTTAATTTTTATTAACCGGTTAACTCTAAAATAACCTGCGTATGGTTGCATACATCCGATTCTTTATACCTTTTTATGGTCAGAAATTTTAAGACAATGAGGTAATGTTGTTGTTTTAAATTAACATATGAAAGTCATTTTTCTTTTGATTGAATACGACGGTCACTCTAGAAATCTAAATTGGTACATCATTCGTTTTCATCAAAAGTAAAAAATGTCGTTCACGTTTTTATATTGGACAAAAAAAGATAACATGTTAATGATAAACAAATAATACATCAAAAGATAAAACCAAAAAAGATAATTTTTATTGGACTATAACACTCTTCGTTGAAAGTGACAAAAATACATAATAAGTTATAAATAGTATGCCAAAATATACAAATGGAATATGAATGCTGAGGGTTTAAGTGCAATTATCGCATCTATTTACAAAACAATGTGGCTTAGTTTTGTTTATAGAATTTGGTAGCCAAATAGTTACTTCTTTTTCCTTTTTAATTACTTCAACTTGGATTCGAACTTACTCGTGATTGGGACAAACAGACGAGCTTTGGCAATCTGTTTTGGCTTTTGGATACAAACTCAAGACAAGCAAATAGTTAATTAAACAAAAATATGTAAATTATCATTAGAATATTTGCTAAATAATGATCCGTATGGCAATCTACGTGTTTGCCATTACTAAAGAAGTTTTTATATTTAAGTGGGTTTAGGATCGATATCTTATATACATCAAGTATTGTACTTCTCACTTAAAAAACAGATGATTGATTTAATTTATATATTTTACAAAACTTTTCAAAACTAATACGGTAGATGTTTTCGGAATCAAGGAATCAATATATGATCTTTTGGATACAGGACTAAAGAACTCTTTGGATCAAAACGTGAAATCTCTCACCTCGGAGGCCCCACCGACTCAGTCCGAAAGAGCATGTATGGAGGATGCAAATCAGGAGGCCAGCGACTTCTTAGATTGAGTGAGATTTTACGCAGTGACCACGCAAGGTGTCCTTCCGCAAACCAGGCCTTTGCTCTAGGAGCAGAGGAACATTCACATTTTGCACGTCCCTGGAATCAAACTTTTGACATCTTGAAGCAAATCCCAATCCGAGTACCAACTGGACTAAAAGACCCCACACCACATGGTCGGATACTGAAACGAGGGAACTTGCTACGCTCGAGTGCTACAGTGACGGGACCAGACAAGTGGGGGAAGAGGGATAACATACCATTACATAAAGTGAGGTATGAAATGTTGATTTAATGTAACAGTTTTTGGTACAGGACATCTCTGTATTAGTATGTCCCCTCATATTAAATGTGGTCAAGTATGGTGATTGATGGGGGCAGCTTTCACTTAAAATTGTTACTATATAAGATCAGTAAATATAATACACAACAACAAATTTATGATGCCTTATTCTAAATATATCCTTTGTTACTTGTTTACTTATGAGAAAGTTTATATTTGAGGGTGTGTTTAAAGCAATAATGCATGCTAATATATATAGAGGGTATCTTTGAGCTTCAATAACTGAATTATGTGGACTGGAATGTGTTATTCTTGTCTAACATAATTGTAGAAGAATATTTTCATGAACGAATACATGGCCTTAAGCCATATATAGTGATTCTACTCACCACCACTGATGTTATGATGTTCCACGACTCGTATAAAAGGTTAATGAACATAGCTTGAACACCTCTTTCTATTCGAACTCGGTAAATGACACCGTTTGTTTAAGGTGTTCGGCTCGTTAATGTTGTTCTTGAGTTAAACGAACCAAGCTTGAACAATTAAATATGTTCGTTTAAATAAACGAACATACTCGGCTCGTTTGCTATGTTAAATGAACCGAGATTGAACAACACAATGCTCGCCTCATTCGGCTCGTATACAACCCTATGCACGAGTAAACGTTTGCCATTTTAATAGTTAATCTATAAACAATGAAGTATAGACATGTAAAACTGGAATATGTTAGTGCCAAGCTCACCTGTCAAGCTGGACTGAACTCGGCATATCCAGGCTGACTTAGACTGGTTTGCTGTCACCGACCTGTCGAACTGAACTGACCTGTTCTCAATCTACTTGGAGTGAATTGCTGACTGATCGGCCTGCAGAGTTGCGTTGAGCTCGACAGATTTACAACCACGATGACAGAGAGATTGCGGAGATTGCGGATGTAATTGGAATATTTAATCTAATCAAATTCTTCATTGTTATCTGATTGTGGTTGACTTGATTTGTAGACATCCTTATCATATTCTATAGATTTGATTGATAGAGATTGTCATAGCTCTTTAGGTGTAATATTTATCATTACAGGTCAAATTGTACTCTATAAATTCATGAAGTGCAATAACAGAAAGACGGATTTCGATTGCCAAAATATCTCTTTACAGAATACCCTATCAACTTGTATAGATTGCAGGAGTTCACCTTTCATATATCTATATTTTATTAATCCTTAAGTAGCTATTAGTATTTTATGTAGTCATTCTTGTATTAAAATTTGTGTTTACTCGTATGATAAGAATCATTAATAAAATAACAGAATTTAGCCCTTCCCTTTTAGTAGTGTCTCATAGTATACCTGTTGTATATTAATCAAGGACTTTTTCTTTAGATCCTCAAATACATGCAATACAGATATAATTGCACATCAGCTGCAATAAAATAAAATTTAAAAAAATGTGTTGAACTAGAACTTTAAATTGGAATACTCCTTTTAATATTAAACAAAGTAAACACTTTTTCCTCAAAATAACTTGATACCTGATCATGCACAGTTTTTGAAAAAAGTCGTCATTTGCTTTAGGGGCGTTTGGTTGGGGGTTTCTCATTAAGGTATCCAAACCCATAAAAATTGTTTGTTTGGAAAAATAAGGGTATATGTTTCGGATTGATATCCGCGTATTTGGTAATAGATATCATTTTTTTTGATATACTAGCCCCCTTGTCTATCAATATGGAGAAATAGGGTATCACTTTCGAACCGGTCAACGCCAGTCAAATTTTTTCGGTCAATTTTTCGGCCGCCACCTTCGATACCTATTTCAATTCCGATATGTTCTAAACACCATCACTGTCAATCATACTCATTCCCACTTCAATACCAAACAACTATGACTTTTACGTCCAAACCCATATACTCTAAACTTATATCCTTTTATACATATTATGATTCTGATTCCGATGATCAAGTGCGAACCAAATGCCTAGTAACGGCGTAATAACATCTAGTTCAGACCGCATAAAAACACCAACTTGAGCACATGAGATTGTACCCCATATTTCCTGTCCAGTTTCACGCCTCAATTTTAGTGTCTAATACAAAACTAAGAATAAGAGATACGCACGTCGAGAACGTTTTCGGTTTTAGATATAACTACAGTGGTTGATGTGTTGAAGACGTGTTTTGCACCAACGGATAAGATTGTTTTATTGTAACATTGAGGTCACGAGTTCGAACTGTGGAAACAGCCTCTTGCACAAAATGTAGGTAAGACTGCGTACATTAGATCACGAAGCGATCCGACCTCTCCCCTAAATCCTATACAAACACGGAAGTTTAGTGGAACGTTAACGCCCTTGGTTGATGTTTCATTTCTTTTTTTTTTTGTAACTGTAAATCAACAAAGTTGAAATTGGACAGTAAAATTAGATTGAAAATCTGACCGAAGAGATTGTATCAGGTACAACATCTCACCTCAATAGATGTTCAGTTGTTTGAGTCAAAAAAAAAAATATTCTAATTGTTTTGTGTTAGAAGATTAACTAAGTTTTTTTAGTTGTCATCATCTTGTAATTTGTCTTTAGTTGTCTTAATATATTTGCGGTAAAAAAAGAGTTCATAAATAGAAAATAGAGTTAATTTTATATCTATTTTCTTTCCATATGTTGCATAAAACATCCAAAGGTTTTAAAATAACAATCTTTTTGAGTCTCTAGTTTGACTTTCAAATTGATAACTGTATAAAGATGGATATTTAGTTTAAAAATTTAACAAGATCTGGGATAAAACTGTAATTTAAGACGTTTCTAGTTTTTTTTTGTAACAATTAAAAAATATTTAAATAAAAAATTGATTAACTATTAGAAAATATTCTGTTCTTGTTTTAAAGAAGATTTGTATAGATCTGCCCTACTATCTTTTACTTCTTTAGTTAAAGAGTTCTAATAATATTATGCCAACTAAAGAAAGGGTTATTCAAACAACCTGTTTGTAGAGTGCAACGAAAACTTTCTGAGAAACTATTATTTTTAATTTTTTTTGTATATACATCAATTAAAACCAAAATGATTAGTCACTATGAAAGTGAAAAATACATGTATATGTCAGAATTACATTCACGAGTAGTGTGTGTGTGTGTATTGGGTGCTTCAGTTTTTGGATTGCTAAATCAAGTTTGTTGGCACTTTCTGAGAAACTTCTAATTGTTAATGTAAAAAAGATCATAGAGCAATAAAATAAATATTACTAGGATATACCTGAAAGGGAGAAGTTAAAAATAATTATCTTCCATCATTTTGATCCCCTTGTAGTCCTCTATTAGGCCAATTGCACTTTTAATATGTCTGAATTGAACCCATCCTACGTGGCGAATAAAGTTCTTTACTTTCAAGATTTAAGGATTTTATCCACGTAATTTTTTATTTTATTTTTTTGCCTTTTTGCCTCTCACATTCTTCAGTTCCAAAGATTCCCCTCAAGCATAATTATGTTTGAATTTATGCATGCAAATTTCACCCGTGTTTCTTGTTAAAGTTAAAAGCAATTCAATCGTTGTCAATGCACACTATATAAAGACAAACTTTTAAGAGCTTAATTATTCAGAAAAGCAGAAGGGTTTGATCCGCTTCGAATCCAAATACCGTGTGCGTATATGCTCTTAGCCCTGCATGTGAATCGTGGTTCTCACAACGTTGTGCTATGTATTATTTAGTTAATATGTTTTAGACATTTGAATAGCATAGTGACTTGTAGTTATAGGCTTGTTATTTTATAAAATATTTGGGTCATAACCGTCTTATTTACATCTAATGCATGCAAGTTCTTCGAGTAATTTATATTTCATATCTATATATACAACGGTTGTTATAAATAGTATCTACAACAACAATCATATCTAATATATTCCACCGAAATCAAAAGTTATAGCCATTCAACATCATCCATCCGTGACCTAACCGAGAACTTGCACATTACTATTTAGATTTTATCCAAGTGTTTGACACACGTTGAAAGCCATATATATGTGTTAGGCATCCATTTCAAATCACATCCATTTATTGGTGAAGCCTCTATTGAAAAAGGCTTTGATATGTTACTCAAAGGTTAAAAGGGAGTTGTCGGTATAATAGGCTTCTACGTTGTGCATGGTCTAAGGTACATAGCCTCGCTTTACACTTTTTCTATGCAAAAAGCTGTTTTTCTGACTCGAACATATGCTCTCAAGGCCACGAAGCTACAAATTTACCATTTACTCAAAGATTATGATGTTAAATAGTTTATTTTGAGGTTATCAAGAAAAAAAAGGTCATTTTAAGAAAAAGTTGGCAGCATATAGCCATGGGTTAGGATACATTCTTTCTTGACTTTAGAATATATAATGAAATAAAGCAAAATGACTCATTAAATTGGTTGCGCTTATTATACTGTGAAGTGGCAGTTAATCGATACAACATGACGCTATTTTCATTATGGGTCATTGGAAAACAACCTCTGTGTATTTCTAACACATGTATATAATTGCGTACATCTGACTTCACATACCCCGCCATAGACAGAAGTATGTAAAGCAATGAATTAATGTTGTTGTTGTTAGGGTCCTCCATTAAATTACAAGTTGACTTAGTATTAATCAAACTTATTAGATACAACTAATTAAGTTAACCAACCGTGACCTGATAGTGCCAGTTAAGGCCGACTTAATAACTACTAATCATGTCCTTGTAGGAAAATTTGTCTGATTTACAGATGGATTATACCTAAAGAGAGCATTATTAAGCAGCAAAATTTGAGAGTTGGGATCTTACCTTAAGGCTTATCGTCAATAATTGCCGTCCCTATTGAACAATGACTATCATAGTGTGCTTTTGCATGTCGTGTATTCCACCACCTTTGGAAATAATTAGGTATCATAATGCCGCCTAAACTACTAATTAAAGTAAATATTAGAATTATATATTCATAGAACCTATAATGGTTTCGTCAATGAGTTCATACGCCGCCTAAACTACTAATTAAAGTAAATATTAGAATTATAGATTCATAGAACCTATAATGGTTTGGTCAATGAGTTCATACGTGCATTTGGAGTTTGCTTAAAATGAATAACTTGTATGTATTATTATTAATAATAAGAACTAATAAGATATTTAGTAATTATTTCTAGATTAATATGATTAATAATTTAGTTACTCTTATATCACTATGAAATGACTGGCCAGTCTTTAATCAACTATTAGACTTTTCTGTTTTCTCCTGCTAAAGCGAATAATACTTCTCTTGTAAATTGGTTCCATCATACACGTCTATGATTCTTATTCGATCAATAAAAGCCATTATCTAGTCCTCCCAAGAAGCATTGTAGATGATAGAAATTAGGAGTCCATCGGACTCTTAGATTAGTTGAAGACTTACACAGTGACCCACAAAAGATGCTTCCCGCAAACTAGGCCTTCAGCCTAACAGCAATAATGAAACACTCACACTGTGCGTGTCTATGGATACATGTCTATGATTCTTACAATGTATGTTTGGAACACCATTAAGCCTCCTTTATAGCATGACTGCCGAGTTTCTTTTAAGTGGTTTTTTTTTTTTAAACTTAGAAAACTGAATTGAATCCAGTTTATATATATGGTTATATACAAGGTGGTATTTGTATGCTATTTATTTTGTGAACGACTCTTTATATAAATACATATACATAAAAACAAAAGAAATATTAGTTTTGAAGTCAACTCTCATTGACTCAACCTTAACTGTCAAAATTGAGGTCAAAGAGGACGGTTTTTTTAATCACTGTACAACAATTTTCCTTCCATGGAGTAATTACACACGCCATTTGGCATGACTAATTTTGTTTTAAATAAATAAAGAACCTGCTTTTGGTTTATTAGCTTCACAGTTACAATTGTGGATATAAATTAATGTAAAATGTGAAAAAAAAAACATGATGGATCTAATCTTAGGTTTACATTGTGTGATTTGACATTGGAACATTTTCATATTGGTGATACATGACCCAATTTTATTTTTAGTGTACCACTTTCTTAGTACGTTCGAGGAAAAACATGTACTTCTTTCACATATGTCGGGGGATCTAATCAGAAGTGGAGGCGATTGACTTAAGTTTTGGTGTCTATCTATTTTTCTATACATATAAATACATACCATTTTTAATTATAAATATATACCTTCTTGTTTTATTAACTGTCAAAAATGAATTATAAGATAAAATTAACGGTGTACAAATATCAAGGGTGTGCATATTTATCATTAACCTATATAAACACACACGCGCACACACGCAATAGATATACATATACATATATATGTGTGTGTGGGGGGTAGATATACCAAACTTGCCGTAGCTCTTTACTGTTTGTAGAGAAAATTGAGCTATTTTCATTGTAAGTAATTTTTAACCGCATATTATATGGTGATCAATGAGTAAATTCTAATAGGCATTCATTAACCAATAAAAAATATAATAATAAGAGCAGAACCTCTGCACACTTATCACTGTGAAATTATTCATAACATGATTGGTTAATGAATACCTAATAGTTAGTCATTGATCACCATAAAATTGGTCATTCTTCTGGTAGTTGATGAGTAGCTTTGTGCGGAACTACAACAAGTAGTTAACAAGATGTTGTTGAAGCGGCTACAGAAGGCACCTGACAAGCTTCTTCGTATGGTATGTAGATCAGAGATGAGTTGCTAGTCAAAGCAGGTTTTTTCAATTCGGATGTAGAAGTAATCACCTCATGGACATTATGAAACCCTCAAACCTCGGCTGGCGTATGAGTTCTTCAGAGATAAGTGTAGCAAAGTCAATTTGGCCAAAATTGTTTGGAACTTAGCCATCACCCCCCAATCACTCCTTCACACTTTGGCTTGCTGGGCTGAACGAAGTCCCACCAGAGCAAGACTTGGATATTTAAGGATAACACCTGCCAGCTCTGCTCGGTAGAACAAGAGACACTGCAACACCTCTTCTTTTACTGTTCAGCTACCAAACAGGTTTGGCTAACCATCTCACCATAGCTAGCTCTGTCACAGGGACTTCATTCGCTCAGTAGATTACTCGCATGGGGATCGCACAGGCTCAAGAGAAAAACTCTGAGAGCGAAAGCAGTCAAGATTACTTTGACTGCCACTGTCTACTACATATGGCAAGCTAAGAAAAAAAACATCTTCGAAGGAGCATCACTTGTATCTAATGATGTAAAACATAGAATATGCATGTATGTGTACAGAGTTATGTACAAGCTCTACACACAACTTTTAGACATAGGCGCCATGTCACCTATTGTTTAAGAACGCTTTACATTGCTGAGTAGTATATGTAGGTCAGCTTGTTGGCATATGAGTAGGGCTATTATAAGGGTTGTATTCTCTTGATATTTTGATCACTCTTGTTGATATATTAGCATTTTAACAAAAACTAGAATTGTAAACAGATGCAATAGATAGTTGACAATCAGCATTATAAGCAAGCAGCTATAGCAGATAGCTGAAAAACTACTTACAAACATAGGTACACGTAATATTATAAGCAGTTATGTAGGCAGCTAAAGTAGGCAGATGGTAAGGAAATCTAAGGTAGTTGCTTATACAACATTTTGTCATTAGTTTTATTCTGTTTCATTACCAATTAGTCCTCATTTCAAAAAAAAAAAATAAAAAAAAGTACTCCTCATATGGACAAGGAAAGGGGAAACTTGTCACATCTTTGTTGCATTTAAAGACGACGGACCTCTTTCTTGTTGTATATATGTGTTATTAGATAAGAAACGAATTTTAACATGTATAGCATTCACGCCTAACACTTTATACAATTTGTGAAGGAATTGGCGTTTATTTTCCATTTCCAATGGGTCAAAGAAAAACATTTCCTTGATTTTGGAATATGATAGAATAAAGCAAAATGACTTACTAAATTGGATGTGCTTCTTATATTGTGAAAGGGATGTGACCTCCTGCCCACCTTTCCCCTCATCCCACTGCCCACCGTCGGACACGTGGCAACAGAGAGTGGTAAGGCTAGATGAGCTGACCCTCATCTAGCCTCACCATCCCCTGCTACCATGTGTCGGGCGATGGGCAGTGGGGTGAGGGAAAAGGGGGTGAGGAGATCCGGTCTCATTGTGAAGTAGCAGTTGATCGATAAAGTTCGACGTACAATATGGGTCATCGGGAAACAACCTCTGTGTGTTTCTAACACATGAGTATAGTTGCGTACATACGATCCTCCTATATCCTGTTATAGACATGAGCCTCTAAGGTAATTGGGTAATGTTGTTGTGATGTGTGTTGTGAAGGAATTGGCGTTTCATGGTTAGTCCTAATCAATCGACTAACTTGACATACGTGCGTTGTTGACAAACTCGAGGAATAAAATTCTTATTTAAAAACGAAAATCAAACTGATGATAACATGATGAAGGAATTGGTGTAACAGTTGGGGAATTGTTTGTTCTTTTAGACCATCTTTCCGCCGGAACCTCTACGATTTCAGCAAATTATATATAATTAGTAGACAACAAAATTTAATCATTTGTAACAAAAAATTCTATGATATTTGATAAACGTGACTATCTATCAAAACATTTACTATTTATGTTTTCAAAATATTGTTATATTTAACTCTTTTAACAACAATAACAATCATACTCACTACATTTCAACGACATCAAAAGTTATCACTAGTTTGGAGAGGGTGAGAGTAAGACAAACAATACCTCAATCACAAGGGATACAGAGTTTGTCTTAAATCATATAAAAAACAACATCATCATCATTACCCCATTGCCTTAGAGTCTCCTGCTTATGTCGGGGTATGGTGGGTCGAATGTACGCAATCATACCCATGTGTTAGAAGCACACAAATGTTGTTTTCCGATGACCTATAATGAAAATTGCGTAAAGCTGTGTCGATCAACTGTTACTTCACAATATAAAAAGCGCAACCAATTTAGTGAGTCAATTTGCTTTATTCCATCCTATTTCAAAGTCAAAGAAGAGTGTATCTTTGACTACAAAGTAAATGGAAACAACTATATATTTTTGTTATAGAAAAAATATATAAGAAGAGAGACGCTTGTCCTTCGAGGAGACTTCGTTCAGGTATATAAATATATGGCAAAATTTGCCTCCTCGCTCTCCAACGCCTATAAATAGCCAAACAATAGCTCCAATCCATGTGTTCAATTGCCTCATTTCATATCTCATACCTATACACACAGCTCATCTATCCCATCTTCCTCTTCCCCCCTCATCAATAACCACACTCTGATTCATCATATCAACAAACACCCATCTTTTCTTTTCAAATTTATTATCCACAAACGTGTTCTTTTCTCATCATCACCTTCGATTTTCCGAAACAACAAAAAGTAATTTAAAGAAAAAAGAAAAAAATATGGTGGTCTTGTCAAAACCAGCAATGGAACAGTTCTGCTTAGTCAAGAACTCTAAAGTTACCACATTATTCCCTGGTGTTCCAATTATAGACCTCTCAAGGCCTGATTCAAAGAACCTTCTTGTCAAGGCTTTTGAAGAATTTGGATTCTGTAAAGTTGTTAATCATGGTGTTCCAAATGAATTCATATCAAGACTTGAATCTGAAGCCATGAAATTCTTCTCTTTGCCTCTTTCTGAGAAAGAAAAAGCTGGCCCTCTTGACCCTTTTGGCTATGGTAACAAGAAGATTGGCCGAAATGGCGACATCGGATGGGTCGAATACATCCTCTTCAACACCACCTCTGATCTTGATTACCAACGTTTTCAATCCGTTTTTGGCATCACCCCAGAAAAATTCCGGTAAGTTCTTTAATATACTGACTCTGCCTCTCTCTCTTCGGTTCAGCTCGGGAGAGCTTGAGTGAGTCAAAATATGAGTCGTCAAATCACACGTCTCTATGTGCAAAAGAAGCAACTTAAACCAAATTTTTTTTTAAAAATAGCAGTTTTTACACGTCGGGCGAGTGTAGGTTTCATATTTTGGCTCACCGGTAGACTCCTCATACCTGAACCGCTATCTCTTACTATACTATGTTTAAAAGTAAACTGTGATGTGGTATGTCCCATTTTATGTAGTCTAATGTAAGATTATAGACTTATGTCGGAATGCTTGTTTCTTTTATATAGCTACATCATGCAGATGATGTGTGATGATTGTTATATAATGGTTCTAAAGTCAATGACATAACAACAGGGATGAGATTTCCTCACCCAAAATCTCTGACCTCTGTCTTCACCACATGACACGTGGCATCAGAGGAAGGGTGGTGAGGCTAGATGCGAGTGACCTCGTCTAGTCTCACCACCCTCCTCTGGTGCCACGTGTCGTACGGGGAGGGGTGAGGTGATCCAAACCTATAACAACATAGTGCACGTAATTAACATTATTGTTGTTGTTGCAGTTGTGTCGTGAATGATTATTTGACGGCGGTTAAGAATATGGCGTGTGAAATTCTTGAACAAGTGGCTGAAGGATTGAAGATTCAACAGAAGAATGTGTTCAGTAAGCTATTAATGGATGAACAGAGTGACTCTGCTTTTAGGCTGAATCATTACCCTAGAGTTCCTGATTTGAAGGAGTTGCATGGAAGGAATTTGATTGGATTTGGTGAACATACTGACCCACAGATCATATCTGTTCTAAGATCAAACGACACTTCTGGCCTTCAGATTGCATTGAAAGATGGGAGTTGGATTCCCATTCCTCCTGATGAGAATTCATTCTTTATCAATATTGGTGATTCAATGCAGGTACATCATTGCAATTGTGTTCTTGATCGTACGTTATTGTTTCTCCTTGCACTTGCTTTACAAGCCATTTGTTTTAGTTTTGAAGATTCCAACAAAAAGAAAATGAAATTTTCAGTTAAAAAATAAGAGGAGGAGACAAAAAGGGAGATCCCATGACAAGATTGCTATGAGTTTGAAGGGGCAAAACAATATTCCAATGTAATAGTCACTCCACTCCATGTAGAAAAGTTCCAAAGATAAGACTGCATATCAATTCCTAGATGATTTCCATATGGATTGCATTTGGGATAGAAAAGATCTTTAAAACTTGTCTTATCTCTTCTTATACCAAGGCATGTAAGCATTTGTGTGTATTAATTTGGTAAAACTTAAGTGCATATGAAATTATTATATTTAAGGGGTTAGACACGAAATGATTTAATTATAACGGTCACTTGGCCTCCATAGAGCTTTTGTTCTCATTCCAAATAGAAAATCTGGTCTAGTTTAAGCGGATATCTTATGAGTATCTATGTAGATGACAATCTCATCTAGGAAGTTGCTGATTTTTCTGATTTATATCTTTTATAAAGCTTTTTGAAACTGAAACAATATTAAAATGGATAGGTTGATTTTCCCGATAAACTTTCACATGCCTAGCAAAGTAAATTGGGGATTGAATCCTCTCACCCCATTTCCTATCACCCCACTCTTTCTGCACGACACGTGGAAGCATGGGGTGAGGCTAGATACGGGTCACGCTCATCTAGCCTCGCCACCTCTCTCTGTTGTCATGTGTCGTGCGATGGAGAGTGGAGTGAGGGAAAATAAGTGAGGGGATCCGGTCCGAGTAAATTTACCAAGTGGAAGAAACATTACTGCTTTATCATTTTTATTGAAATAGAAATTCTTCTTTCTATCCTTTTTTATGGGATATTATATCTGATGGCAAAACAATTGTGCAGGTGTTGACAAATGGGAGGTTCAAAAGTGTAAAGCATAGGGTTTTGGCAAACAGAGTAAAATCAAGGCTTTCAATGATATATTTTGGAGGGCCACCCTTGAGGGAGAAGATAGCTCCTTTGCCTTCACTAATCAAAGGTGAAGACAGCTTGTACAAAGAGTTTACATGGTTTGAGTACAAGAAGTCTGCTTTCAACTCCAGATTAGCTGATAACAGATTGGAACTCTTTGAAAAAATTACAGCACTGTAAACACTATGATTTATTTTTATTTTTTTGGGTTAGAAAAATGGGTAAATAAAATACTCATTTTAGGTTTTTTCGGTAGTTTCTTTAATTTCCATTTTTTTTTTTGCAAACTTTGTATTTCCTTTTACTTTGTTTTTTTTATTTTTTGTCCAGATTGTCTTGGTTGTATACTCCATATAGCTACTGCCACTTGTTGATATACATGTCGATATCATCCTTTTGGTTTCAATCTCGGGTTGGGATCTCCTCACCCCCACTTTACTCACCCTTTTTGTGACGAAAAGACACGTGGCAGCAAGTGAGGGTGGTGAGGCTAAATGAAGGTCACCTGCGTCTAGCCTCACCACCCCCTTTACTGCCACGTGTCGCGCGGTCATGCGTCACCGCACCCTCTTGTGATGAGAGGATCCTATCCCTTCAATCTCGAACTCTCTATATGGTTGTCTCTACTTTAAAAAAAAGGAAGAAAATTAGTTATCGTTCATTTAATGATAGATCTAAGAGTACAAGAAAATCTATGTTTCAATGTAATAGAACAGTAATTGATATATGACATATCATAAAAACATATTATTCCTTCCCTTATGTCTAACCATATGAAAATCGTAACTTTTATCTTCATTTATTATCTTTAATAACTTATAGGAGTAGATATGCTCAGGATTGTAATCAGACGTAACTCAGTTGGTATTCGTATCGACTCTTGACAGTCGCAGTGTGGGTGTTAAAGTTTAGTTGTCAACTTCTTTCTTGACTTTAGACTATAATAAAATATATCAAAATTACTCACTAAATTGGATGCGCTTATTATATTGTGAAGTAGCAATTGATCGAAATAACTTGACGCATCATTATGGGTCATAAGGAAACAACCTCTGTTTTTCTAACACATGAGTATGGTTGTATACATCCGACTCTCATACGCCGTCATAGGCGGAAGCCTCTAAGACAATGAGATAATATTGTTTTTGTTTTTTCCCCGGAAAACAGAGGTGAAATTATAGATTTCCCATATATTGGATAGGCATTATTTTATGACCTCTTGTCCCTTAATTACTCCACAAATTGGAATCTCCAAAAGCTAGAATGACAGAAGCTGCCTTGAACAGTTGAACTCCAAATGGAGAATCTCCCATTAAACTGTGACCAATTTTAAAATACTACCGAAGGAAGCATTAATAATTACATTTAATTAATCAAATATGTAAAGTATGGGAATCTATTATATGACTAATAAACCGTCTTTGTTGTTTGGCATATATAAGACTAATCACCAATCTTATTGCTTGATATATGGTTTTTTATAAGTTAACATTTCATTATGTTACTATATACTTTTACTCAAATAAGAAACAACATAAAACTTCTTATATCTTGTATCGACTGTGATATTTCTCGTAATTACACCTCCTCCACCCACCAAAACTAGGAATTGATAATTCATCTCAATTTGATAATGCATATGCATTATGTTTAACGTTAAGTGTATTGATGAACCAAAATCTGACCTGCTCAGAAAAGACAAAGTCGTCAGTTAGTTAACAAACAGTCAACGACAAATTAAGGTCCGAGACAACTCCTGCAGCTCGGCAGGAATGCACTTCTGCTCGGCCATCTTATACTTTAGCTGAATTAAGTTTAATAATGTGGCTAAGGCAAATTCAACTAAAACCCTTGGTCAGCTCGGCCGCATGCCTGAGTCAGGTCGACGCTAGCTCAACATGACCGAGAATGGTTAGAAATACAGGCTAAGGACAATTCGATATATTACATCTTGGCTAGGCAATGCTTTAGTCAAAGCAGTCTATTACAGTCAACCTCGGCAAATAAAGGAATCAACAGTGCACTTCTAAGGGAAATATATTCAGCTCGGCCTCGGCTTTATATTAGCACCGAGTTCTAGTCTCGGCCTTGCTCTCATAAACCCTTACTCAAAATATCTCGGATAAGATCAGAAGAACATAATATCAATTAGCATCCAGGACCCACCAAGGCAGTTCTGCAGAATACTTTCCAGGTATTAAGCATCGACTGGATTGGTACAAGGTGTTAGGTCCGAAATACACTCTAGAGGGGGGGTGAATAGAGTGTTTGGCAATTTTGCAGAATTTTTCTTGTGTGACTCAACTCAAAAGATATTCAAAATCAGAGTAAGAATGGGAGATGAGAAGTAATGAATGAGTACACCGGATATAGAGTGGTTCGAATTGTAAATGATTCTACTCCACTACCACTTTGTTACCAAAGTGGATTTTCAACAACTACTTTTCTTATTATGAACAATAAGAACAACCACAGCAACACTTACACTTAAACTTTAGTGTAAGCAACAACAACAGCAACTTCTTGCACAAAACACACTTGTGCAACTACAGCTCTTAGCAAGAACAACTTCTTGCTACCTCACAACTTCAACAAAAGTTTCCTCAAGAACTTCTCACAGTGGGTTGAAGAAATATAGTAAGGTTCACACTTTCTCACTAGTCTAAGCACAAGCAAGAGATCAAATATTTATGGTTCCTCTTGTGCTTGACTCTCTTTCTCTCAATATACAACAATGAAGAGCCAAGAAAAGCTAAACAAGCTTTAAGCAAATTTACAAGTATGAGAAAACTATACAACAATGAAAGATGAAGCTAGATGATGTTGAAAGTGTTTTTTTGCTTCATCCAAGCCTCTTCTATTTATAGATGAAGTTGACCACGTTTTTTAGGCTCTCCACCACGTCTTCATCTTCAAAAGTGTCAAGATAATGTCCAAATAGTCTTTAGCCACCCTATGGATTTATTTGATCTTGAATAGCCACCCTAGAGAATCTTAGACATGGTTAAAATAGTCAAGGAAGCATGTAGTATGTTGGATTAAAGTCCACAAGAAATTTGAGCAAGATTGGAGAGAAAAAACATCATAGATCTCCCTTGGATTTTGTTCCAACGTTTAAAAAAATTTGACTTCTGGAGACGTCGATCGATCTATGAGCCAATGCTGAGAGATCGATGTCTCTCAGAATCACGTCGATCGATCGACGTCTGCCTGGCTGAGAGATCGACGTCTCTCAGAATGACGTCGATCGATCGACGTCTCCTAGGCTGAGAGATCGACGTCTCTCAGATGTACGTCGATCGATCGACGTACCCTTAGCTGAGAGATCGACGTCTCTCAGATTTATGTCGATCGATCGACGTCTCCTAAACTGAGAGATTGACGTCTCTCAGAAGCACGTCGATCGATCCACATCTCTTGGCTGAGAGATTGACGTGGATCTGAGAGCTCAAACATTTACAAAACTTCACATGGATCGATCCATGTGCCTCCCAAAGGGGCTGATGTATACTTCAACCGATCCATGTGAGATTTACATCTCGCAATGTGTTTTTCTCAATTTGCTTCAAAACCAAAATGTGAAATTCCATTTTAGCCCCTTTAAAACATCTTTTTAACATCATCAAAACATTTCATAATTCAACACAAGGTCATCATAGCAGGCCGACCTACATATCATAGAGTCAGCCACTGACACAGCTGCAATCACAAGCACTTGTCCCATCAGACTGCGGATCTGCAGCAGACAAGACCGCCATCTCAGGCAAATCATAATCCCATCATTGGACAGAAGGACAGACCTCATCAAACGCCTATAAAAAGCCTCTTTCCAGACGGAGAAAGGGATCTGATTTTTTAGAGAAACTTCTGGAGCTTTCTTCTAAGAACTCCATCTCGGCCAGCACTTAAACAGCCCAACACTCAGTGAGATCTTACTACAGGTTTCATCTAGACCTTTATTCTAGCATAAATTGCCTACTAAAACACTCATAGCTGACTTAAGCGTTGGAGGATTTTTCCGGGGCAGCGCCCTGGGACCTCTAACGTTTCTCTTCCTTCTCAAGTTTCATTGACGGATTTAGACAGAAGATTAACGACATACAGCAAGGATCATCTCTGATCCACCCGGTGAGCATTTTTGGACTCATCATGGATAATAGTAAATTCATTGTATATTTATTAAAATTATATCTGTTTTACAATATACATATTTTAAAAAGCAGGAAAATACATATAAAAAACTTCATACAATATGTATTACATATTAAAATTAACTTAATACTATGAGGCATTCAATTATAAAATATATTTAGAAAGGACAGAAATAGACTTTTCAAATTTAAAGAAACTCCACCACATGAAAGTATATTGTAATCATAATCATAATTAAAGCATACACGACGATAAAGTCTTAATTTTACTTTTTCTCTTTCATATTTTTTATATAAAAAATGTTATTCGCACAAAATATTGACTGCCTATTTAAAAAAAATTAACTTATATCGTGAAGTAGCAGTTGATCAACACAGTTTGGCGTATCATTACGGGTCATCGAGAAACAACCTCTGTGTATTTCTAACACATGAGTATGGTTTCATACATCCGATCCCCTTATACCCCGCCATAAGCGATAGCGTATGAGGCAATGGGGTAATGTTGTTGCTGTTGTATACTATTGTGGAATATGTTTATTGTTTTAAATGTATTAAAGCATCATGGTTAAAATGAAAGAATTCAAACCAGACATTATATTAAACCATGTGGAAGTTAATGTTGGTGAAAGGCACCTGATTAGACGTTAGAAACCACACGTGATCAACGTTCAATTTAGCAAGATGGAAAATGTTACTGTACGGTTTAACCAAAATGACCGTCGTGCCTGAATGTTACAACTAAGGGGAGCGGGATCTCCTGACCCCCACATGGGCGGTAACAAAAGACTGCCCGCTACGTGATAGGGGAGAGGATCTCCTGACCCCCCTTCAAAGGGGGTATTAAATGACCCCCCGCCACGTGGCACACAGGGGGTGGTGAGACTGGGTAGAGGTCACCCGCACCTAGGCTCACCACCCCCTGTGTGTCACGTGGCGGGCGGTCCCAAAGGGGGTGAGGAGTTGGGGGTTAAAGGATCTCAATCCACGTGATAGTCTGGGGGTGGTGCGACTGGATGAGGGTCACCCCACCCAGTCTCACCACCCCTGCTGCCACGTGCCAAGCGGTCACAGAAGGAATGAGATAGTGGACGGTCAGGAGATCCGGACCCCAACTAAGGGGCACAACTGATATAATTGAATCATCAAGAGATATCCTATATTCCCATACATTGATATAGCAACGAGTCTAACCTCAGACCTCTTTTCAAAAAAAAAAAAAAAAAAAAAAAAACCTCAGACCAGTTTTTAGAAAAAGGAAAAAAAAAAAGCCTCAGAACCATATTATATACCCCTACTGCCTAAAGAAGATCAAATTTGCATGGGTATGTTAAGAGGATTATCTCAGCTAGTAAGATACATTTCTTTGGTTTTTTTTTTTAATAACTTATGTTTAAATTCTGATGTCAATAATTCTTTTTTTTTTGGTTTGTGATTTTTAAATTTTATCTAAGCCATTCCTCTGGTCCCATCACCTAAACTTCATATTACCATAGGAAAAAAGGGTTGCATAGTAGGGGGTTCAGATCAAGAAAGACAGAAAGTGAGACAAAATATGAGGCTTCCAATCACGCGATGCCACGTATACAAACAACTCTTTTTTTAAAACAGAAAAAATTTAAACCTTTTTCATGTTTGTACACGTGGCATTTTACCTCCCTCTCCTGATCTAAACCGGCATACTAGAACATCGTTTTTTAAGATTTGGACCAAAATTTTCTCATCTAGAACGGTAAATAACGGGTCTTTAACCCTTTTTATTTCCCCCTTTTTAAGAGACAATGACATCGTAAATAATTGGTAATAACTAAAATTCAAAATTCTTCCATACAGAACGGTATACAATCAATCTTTTAACCCCCAACCCCCCTTTCCCCCCCTTTTGGAGAAAACTCCCCCCCCCCCCCCCCCCCCCCCCTTTCTTTTCCTCTCTTCGGAGTCTAATTGAAAATGTGAATGCTCAATCACAAAGATAACTTGTTTATATAAACTGAGCGTTTGGTTTAAATACGAGAGCCATCGGGATTGGATTGATACACGTATCGGTATGAGTTATTGGAATATTCTCATTTATGTAATTAGATATGTTAATATATTTCCTATTAATATAATTAGATGTGATGGATATGGTAGATATGGTAGTGTATATTGGTAGATATGGTAGTGTATATTCTAGTTACCATTTAGAGAGATTTGATTACTTGATTAGATAGCTTAGCAAGATAGTGAATATAGATAGCATATTGTAACATTTTTGGAATTGTATCAATCAATTACGTGATCGCACGTTTCTTCATGGTATCAGAGCGATAAACCCTAAAATTTTTCCGCCGCCGTCGTTGTCTTTCCGGCGAAGTCATGGACGTCGCTTCCGTTTTCGATACCACCACCGATGCCGCCGCCGTCCCTCTCACCACCACAGATCCCAAATCTGCATACTACTTGCATCCATCTGACCATCCCGGTCTCCTCTTTGTTACTCATCCATTGGGAGAGAATGGTGAGAATTATTTTGTTTGGCGAAAAGCGTTTGTCAATGCTTTGCGATCCAAGAACAAAGCAGGTTTTGTCGATGGCACTATCCAATGTCCGGATGTTGCCTCTGTTAATTTTTCCGTTTGGCATCAGTGCAATGCGCTGGTGCTCTCTTGGCTCTCCAATTCACTGGTGAAAGAATTGCAAGGAGCTGCTGCTCATGCGGAGACCGCTCGAGAAGTCTAGGTTGATTTGGAGGAACGCTTTACCCAGGGCGTGGATGCCCGTGTTTATGAATTGCGCCGTGCCATAGCTTCGCTTCGACAAGAAAGGAGCACTGTATCTGTCTATTATGGCCGACTTAAAGCTCTTTGGGGAGAGCTTCAGTCCTTTGACGAAATCCCGGTATGCAGTTGTGGACTTTGCACGTGTGGTGTGTCTAGGGCCGTGGAGAAAGTTCGTGAAAAGGAGATGATATTTGACTTTCTCATGGGCATGGATGAGACTTTTGGTACGGTACGTTCTCATATTCTGAGTATAGACCATCTACCCTCTCTTGGTCGCGCATATGCTATTGTAGCACAGGAAGAGAAGCAGCACAGTGTTGCCCAGAACCTCATACCCCAGTTTGATGCTGCAGCCTTGGCCACCTGGCAGCCTTCTCAAGACAGCCGATCGGCCTCCTGGCAGCATCCTCAGGAGGGTCGGCCGTCTAAGACCAAGAGCAAGGGGGAGCGTCCACGCTGCAACCATTGTGGTAAAGTTGGTCATTTCCGTGATACTTGTTTTGATCTAATTGGTTATCCTGCTGATTGGAATCGCAATCGTCAGAGCAAGGTTCCTGCAGGTCAAGGATCCTCTCACGTTGCAGTGGCAGCGAAAGGGATGGCAGCCTCGGCCGTCCCTGATAATCAGGCTGCGCCACCCACCTTTGCTGGTCTCACCCTCGCCCAACAACAGCAGTTGGCACAGTTTATCGATCATCTGAATGGAGGTAATTTTGGCCCTACTCTGCCACCCACCGGAAAGCCAGACTCGGGTATCACTTCTTATCTCTCTGCCTCACAGTTCAGTTGGATCTTGGATAGTGGTGCCAATGCACACGTTGTCAATGATTTGTCTGCATTTACATCTATTACCACTGATAAGTTGACTACTACCGTTCAAATTCCGAATGGAGCGCACGTTCCCGTACGTGCGGTTGGGACCGTTCGGATCTCGGACACCTTGATTCTTCACGGTGTTTTGGGTGTTCTGGAGTTTGCTTTTAATCTTATTTCAGTCAGTCGGTTGGTGAAAGATATGAATTGTACATTGACGTCTGGTCCGGATTTTTGTGTTGTGCAGGAGATACCCTCGAAGAAGCTGATTGGAGTGGGTAGGCAGCGTGATGGCCTCTACCACCTCCTAGTACAATCGCACGCCACCAAAAATGCGGTAGTCCAATCTTCCGTGTCTCTTTGGCATCGCCTCATGGGTCATCTTCCTGTGTCCAAGTTTCGTTTCATTCCGTCCATTCTAGTTAAGAATAAAGATGTTTTTTTGTGATGCTTGTAATAGGGCCAAACAGACTCGTTTGCCTTTTTCTGTTAGCACTAGCGTTACTAGTCGTGTTTTTGAATTGATACATTGTGACATTTGGGGGCCGTATAAAACACCTAGCTTATCTGGGGCGCGTTATTTCTTAACTATTGTTGATGACTACAGTCGTAGTACATGGGTCTATTTGATGAAAGTTAAATCTGACACTTGTCGTTTTCTATTACATTTTTTACGTTGGGTTCATACACAGTTTGGAAAACCAGTTCAACAGGTCCGTAGTGACAATGGGTTGGAGTTTACTAGTCATACCATTCGTGATTATCTTGCTGAGCATGGTATTGATGCTCAGACTTCTTGTGTTCACACTTCACAGCAAAATGATGTAGTTGAACGAAAACATCGTCATATATTACAAGTTGCACGTGCTCTTTGTTTTCATGCTCATTTACCTGTGTCATTTTGGGGGGAATGCGTTCTTACTGCTGTATATCTTGTCAATCGTATGCCTGCTGTACCCATTCAAAATAAGACTCCATATGAACTCTTGCTTGGACGGTCACCCTCTTATAGTCACCTTCGTGTTTTTGGTTGTCTCTGTTATGGTTACAGTTATCATGGTCCTCGTGACAAATTCGCTCCGCGTTCTGCGCCTGGCATTTTTCTTGGTTATCCACACACTCAAAAGGGTTACAAAATATTTGACATATCTAGCCGTCAAATATATGTTAGTCGTGATGTCACCTTTTATGAGGACATTTTTCCATTTTCTGTGTCACCTTGCATTACTTCTATGTCAGATTCTCCTGCTCTGTCTCCTCCCTTGGCTAGCTGGGATGTTTCACCCCCAGACACGCCCGCCGAACCTCCGTCGCCCACTGTACCTTCCGCCTCGTCTCATCCGGGGCAGATCACGTCCCCTCAGCCGACGGCGCCCCCTTCGCCGTCGGCCCCTGCTGAGCCACATCATCAGTCTACTTCACTACCCTCGTCTCGTGGTACGCGTTCTCGTCAGCTGCCACGTCGTCTTACAGATTTTGACGTTACCTTGCCTCCATCTCTTATGCCATCCGCTGCTGCCACCCCTCCCGCAGCAAACTCTACGGTATTTCCCTTATCTAGTTATCTTTCCTATACTCGGTTATCATCGTCTTATTATGGTTTGATTGCGGCTATCACTGACGGCGATGAGCCAGTTTCCTTTAAGCAGGCGGTCAAACATGCTCATTGGCGTGATGCAATGCAGCGTGAAATTGCCGCACTAGAGGCTAACAATACTTGGACAGTGGTTCCCCTACCTTCAGGTAAACGTACCATTGACTCTAAATGGGTTTATAAAATCAAGTATCATCCTGATGGTTCTGTTGAGCGGTATAAGGCTCGCTTAGTGGCCAGAGGATATACTCAAGTTGAGGGTATTGATTTTCATGAAACATTCGCTCCGGTGGCTAAGTTAGTCACAGTTCGGTGCCTTTTAGCAGTTTCCGTCGCCCGTGGTTGGTACGTTCACCAACTCGACGTAAATAATGCTTTCTTACACGGTGACCTTAATGAGGAGGTTTATATGCGTATTCCACCGGGTTTTGCTCGTAAGGGGAGAATTGTGTCTTTAAGTTACAAAAGTCTCTATATGGTTTGAAACAGGCGTCACGGAATTGGTATGCCAAGTTTACGTCATCCTTGCTTGCACTTGGTTATTCTCAATCTAATGCGGACCCATCTTTGTTTCTTTTAACTACATCATCTTCCATGGTTGTTGTTTTGATTTATGTTGATGATGTTATTGTTGCTGGAAATGATCTTTCTCGCATTGAGGCCCTTAAGTCCTATCTTGATCATAAGTTCAAGATCAAGAATCTGGGTCCACTAAAATACTTTCTTGGAATTGAGGTTGCTCGGTCTCCTGCTGGCATGGTTTTAAATCAGCGTAAGTATGTTCTTGACATTCTTACAGAATGCGGCCTCCTTGGAAGCCGTACTGCTGTCGCGCCTATGGACCAAAAGGGGCGTTTCTCGGATTCTGATTCCCTTTTAGATGATCCTGCCTTTTATCGACGCATTGTTGGTCGTCTACTTTATCTTACAGTTACTCGTCCTGACATTTGTTTTGCGGTCAATACACTCAGTCAGTATATGCATGCCCCGCGGAAGTGTCATTTAGATGCTGTGTTTTACTTGCTGCGTTATCTCAAAAGTTCTCCTGGTCAAGGTCTATTCCTACCTGCTCAGTCTCAGTTACACCTACATGCTTATTGTAATGCTGATTGGGCTGGTTGCCCCATTACACGTCGTTTTACTTCTGGTTACATGGTCTTTCTTGGTGACGCTCTTGTGTCTTGGCATTCTAAGAAACAGCCTATTGTGTCTCGGTCTTCTGCTGAAGCTGAGTATCGTGCTATGGCGCACGCTACTAGTGAGATTGTTTGGTTACGTCAGCTTCTTCTGGATCTCGGTATACCGTCCACACGGCCCGCCCCCCTTCGTTGTGACAATCAAGCTGCTTTACACATTGTTGCCAATCCTGTTTTCCATGAGCGTACGAAGCACATAGAGATTGATTGTCATTTTGTTCGACACCACTACACCGCCGGCCTTATACATCCGTGTAAAGTTCCCGGGTCGCATCAATTAGCTGATGGGTTCACTAAACCTCTTGGCCCTGACTCATTCCGGCGGTTTTGCAGCAAGTTGGGCATGCTCGACATTCATGCGCCAACTTGAGGGGGAGTATTGGAATATTCTCATTTATGTAATTAGATATGTTAATATATTTCCCATTAATGTAATTAGATGTGATGGATATGGTAGATATGGTAGTGTATATTGGTAGATATGGTAGTGTATATTCTAGTTACCATTTAGAGAGATTTGATTACTTGATTAGATAGCTTAGCAAGATAGTGAATATAGATAGCATATTGTAACATTTTTGGAATTGTATCAATCAATTACGTGATCACACGTTTCTTCATGAGTTTGGTATATAAATCTATAATTATTTGGTATAAAAGTTGGAACATATAATAGTCATTAATTGATTGTAAGATAAAAATAAAATTATATCCAATGGCAAGAGAAGATATAGAGGATTCCCATACCTATATAGTTTTTCTAGTATACCACAAATAAACACCTTCAACTATAAAAATCATTTAAAATGATTCATGTTCCTCTAAGTTTATACCCTCAAACCGAACCTTTCTAGTATATAAAGTGTTATAATTCATTCTAATTGAGAAGGTCCACTGGACATTTTGACAATTTGATGTCATGAACAAGGGTATAACCATTTACATTTAGGGACATTAACGAACCGAGCCGAGTTGAATATTAGATTTTCGAATCCGAATTCGTTTAGTTAAACGAACCATTTGTCTCGGTTCGTTTACGTAACGAACTTTAGATTTTGTTTGAGTTCGTTTGATAACTTATTTCAATGAACCGAATAGTTCATGAACAGTTCGACTCGTTTTATTAAACGAACCTAATTAGTTTTTCGAATTCGCTCTGTTTAAGTAAAATTAACGACCAAACTCGAATCAAATACGAATCGAAATCGAACAGTTTGCGAATTGTTCGGTTCGTTTAACACCCCTATCTACATTTGTCCATAAGAGTTTATCTATTTTTTGTTTCATCTAAAGAATTTTCCTTACTTTCAAAAGGAAATTTTTCGTTACTTCCAAAAGCTTCATCTGAAGTATTTCCATCATGAATAAGTTATATACTAAAACGATAAGGAAGCATATCAACTTCTTGTGTTTACATCGTTCACAATTTTGTTGGTATATATAACTTCAAAACAATCAGCTTAGGCTTTTATGTGTTTCTTAATATCATCTGTAGTTTAGCTTTATCCGATCCATAAATACAATTATGTTTTTCTGATACAATCTACGTTTATGCATAAAAAATTGTTTAGCAACAATGATAAGATCAAAACTTATGAATTACTCAATAAGGAAAATAAATAAATTTTTTTTAGTACAAATAAACTGCTGGTTTAACCTCCGGTTGAAAGCTTCCAGTTCCAGCCGATTGTGGCCAATTTTATATAATCGGTTTTGGTTTAAGTTTTAGAATTCATAAACCTAAAAGTTGCTCAGGATAACCGAGACTCAACCTCAAGCCTCTGTTGAACCAGAGCCTTTAGCAGAAGTTGGTGAAGGTTCAAGTCTGCGCCAAAGGAAGAGGCGCCGAGATGAAGGCCCTCGTAGCGGCCAAGATGCATGGCCTTCTCAGCCTATTTATGAAGCAGGTCCTTCCAGGCCGGCTGAGGAAATCCTGCATCATCAAGCCAGAATCAATGACCCAATCCTGCATGAGTAGGTATGACGCTGTATTGTGGTTTGTTTTTTCTATCAATAAAGTTCCACTTTCCTCGAAAATAAGGGCAACTTATTCATGCATTTATCCATTCAAAGTTTCAATTACATCACATTTTAGGCCCTAATATTTTGACTTGAATGATTCAGTCCGGAATATGGATATTCTTAAACATAGATCTCCCTGTTTTTGATTTAACATGCAAATGGTCGGTATCAAAAAATTGTTGCAAATGGTCCAATGATTGCTTAATCATGTAAGTTCAACCATCCAACTCGTGGTTGGTTAATTTAAGATAAATATGTTACCAAAATCTGGGAGAAGACGACTAGTTCTTGCATGCAATTTCCTCGTCTTATAATTAAATGGAATAAAAAATTTTTGATTGTTTTGTCACGTACAACTTATTAATTGGATCACAGCCCAAATTAGGAAAAACCTTTCATGTTTTGAGACATCTATTTGTTAGGTTAAAGGTCGAACCAGATTTGTCAAAATGGCTAACATGAAGGAGCAAAATGGTTAAACTGCAAGACCAGTTTAAAAGTGAAAGAAGCCTCGCAGTTCAGTTGGTACTCGTGTGATAGATTGCATCTAAGTTTATCAGTTCGAATCTTGGTAGCTGCGATGTGGGTGTTTGAGCTTTGTAATCAACTTTTTATATCGAAATAGGTTTGAGTTCAGACACCTTGTGGACAACAAATCTCGTGTCTCTCTCATCTAATAAGTCACTGAGCAACCTGATTTACATCTTTTACGGAGTTTTTTTTGAAGCTGAGACGATAGGAGACCTCAGAAGCAGGATATCACCTTTTGCGTCCAAGTTTAATAATGAAAGAATTGAGAATTCGCATGTCCTTTTATCTTGAGATAAACTTTTGATATATTTTTTTTTCTTTTAGTGGAATCGTCTCCCTTGCGGATTTGGGAGAAAAAGTTCTGGTCTAACCGTTGGATTAAAAAAACAGTAAAATCATTCACCACTATTTGAGGTCTGCCAGTTAAGTAAAGTTGCCATCAAGACACCTTACAAGAATATTACAAATATTCTTGTAATGTAAATTGTCAGAGATTATGCATAACTATTACAAACGTGAAACGACCAAAAAAAAGAATAGTTTCTTCCGGTCACTATTTTATGTTGTAGTTATCTTTTTCATAACATAAGAAATATAAGAGATAAAAAATTGAGTTGAAACTGTGTGTATGAAATGCAATTTTGCATTATAATGTGGTTCCAAACGATAAAGGCTCGCACTATTTTAGAGGTTTATGAGTGAGGCGAAAGGTACTGGAATGCCCTGTTACACAAATAAATAGATAAATAAATCCATATTTTATAAGTATTTCAGCTAGAGTTAGTAATTTTGGACCCGTGAAAACATAGATCATGAGCTGACATTAGTGTTTTTCAAATTCAAATCAGCGTCTGTAGACCTAAGTACTGTCCGAAGATGGAGAATTATATAATTATATTAGGACCGACCATCAGAATGACCTTGGAGCAAAAGGCGAAATCTCTCGTCTTAAGGGTCCCCACCGTCCTAACCCCAATGAGCATGTGTGGAGAATACAAAAATAAGTCCAGCGGCCTCTTAGGTTGGGTGAGATCTATGCAGTTACCCACACAAGGTGTCCCCCCACAAATCAGTCATTCGGTCTAGCAACATAGGAACACTCACACTGTGTACGTCCCTGAAATCAAACTCTTGACCTTTTGGAGCAAATCTCAACTCGAATATATATGCCCTAAGAGCTCAATCGATGTGTACTGAGTTGCCTCAATCGATGTCTACAGGAGTAGAAATGTTATCAAGAGGAACAAGAATTTAGACGGGTGAGATCAGAGGAGGTTGGAAAGGAGGCAAAATATAAGGCCTCCAATCACGTCTTGCCACGTGTAGAAAAGTTGTCTTTTTTTTTAAAAAAAAAATTGAATGTGGTGGGACCACTGACAATGTTCTTTACACGTGGCGAGACGTGATTGGAGGCCTCATATTTTGCCTCCTTTCTAACCTCCTCAGATCTCAACCCGAATTTAGATACACCAACTGAAGGGAATTTGGTACTCTCCTACGACAGGCTAACAAAGTAACCTATCATAATTATTAGGGTTTCATCGGATTCTCCAAGATATCTATGATAGATTTAGCTTAGTACATGTTGGATACTTGTAATGAATATTACTGTACTTTTCTTTAGGAACAGTACATATTAGTAATGCCATATCTTGGCTGGCCTTGCCTCCAGCCTGGAGTTAGGTCGGAATCTGCCCTCCATGCTATGCTTTCTGATCGAAGTAACGTGTTGGGTTCACAGGGAACAAATTTCACTGAGACATCAGTGTCAACTCTTTATTAAGAGCTTCCACCCTCTCCCACCCCACCCACCTCCCAAAAAAAACCTAAAAAGAAGGGATATATCTTGATTTGTAAGTGTTGCAATGTCATCTTGCGTATGACCATGTTGTAATATTGTTTCAATTATTAAGATCAAAAGGCGAAATCCTACGTCTTAGGGTTTTCATTGTCCCAGTCACATGAAGCTTGTGAACGATATAAATCAGGTGTCCAACAGCTTCCTAGATTGGCAGGTTTCACACGATGATCCACACAAGATGCCCCTACAAACTAGTAGAAGTGGAGCAATTGCTCCTTACAGACTATCAGAAGTAGAGCACATACACGGTAAGAGTGAAAAAAAAAACTAAGGAAATTATGTTGTACATAGGTAGGGGGCTCATTTTTGCTGCTATACGTACCAACTTACTTAGCGTTTTGTTTAAAGATGTTAAGATGTAATCAACCATAAAGAAACTGGTATAAGGTAAAATAATAATACTAAATGCTCAAATAGAGTATATCTTCTCATTAAATTTTATATTCTGCATACCTTTTTTTTAAAAGTTTTCACCAATGACTTTGTAGCATATTCACTGATAAATTTTGTGAAATCCAAGTGTATCAACTAAAATACAAATATCATCAGTGAAATATGGTAGAAAGTAAGAACAAGAACGTAAACATAATTTTCCTTAAAAATAATCAAAATTGTAATGGCGCTTCATGAGCATAATACTATCATTAATTTGCTAAAAGAATGTATGTTGCATTTAATCACTTTGACATTATTCACGACATTAATTTGTTATCAGATTCTTTCAGCTCATACTTAAACATTCATGACAAGGTTTCAATCTTATTTGTGCTTTGTTAAACTTAAGATTATAAAGTTTATCATAAGATATACAAATTAACTAGCAATACCTAGTGGATTTATAAAAAGGAGAAAACCTCTATATTTGATGCAACTAGAAACACCATCGATCTTACTGATCGAATTTGGAAAGTATATCATGTTATGCATATTGTTTGAATGATTTTAATAGCATAGTTTTATAGAATGATAAAATGTTGATGAAATGTAAAAAGATGTTAAAAAGTTATTTTATATTTAACAAATAAGTGAAACACATCGATATGTAGATTAGTCACTCAAAAGAGGCATAGATCGATTGATGTGTGCAAAGATCAAAAATTAAAAATTTACTGTAAGACATCGATATATTAACCTGAAACACATAAATCGATCAAAATACACTTCATACCCCTATATAGATTGATCGAAGTCAGACGAATTAAAATTGAAACCATACTGTGAGACATCGATCTTTCTATCTAAACAACATGGATCGATCGATGTATACATTACTCTCTAAATTTGGGACATAGATCAATCGATGCCAGCCTAGGTTAAAATAATTTCCTTAATATATGATGAGATTGTAATGAATAATTTCCTCAATGATAAGTTTATGAGCATTGTTGTTACATGTATAATATATTTTGTGTATGAACTTTTTTGTATATAAACTTGACATATTATTGTAACTAACTTGCCGTTGAAGTTTTGATAACTTACATAAGGGCAAAAGAGTACTTTTGAGATCTTGTAGGGTTATCTCCAAGAAGGATGCATAAAGATAAAAGGACACAAAGAACATTATTATTACAAGGTCATTTGCCCTAATTATGTGAATTCGGGTTTCAATGCCATTTTTGTCGCTTTGATTACAAGAGCATTTTGGTCATTTACACAAGCTTATTTTTTGTGTAATGCTAAAATGTTTATTATATGGTCTTCTTATATGTGGTATTCATGGTCTTCATATATGTATCAACTATACCTTAACGAACTTCGGCTTTCTCAGAATTCTTATTTATTAAAGTATGACATTATATTGTCATACTATATGGTCTACATGATATTATTATATACATTATTTTTGGATTCTGCATTATTATTTTTGACAGAATATTGGTCATATTTCTGATAACAAAATTCCGCCACACTTGAAGGAGAGAAAAGGATAATTGGTTTGAAACAAATGGTGCCATTTACTATGCAATATACTCTTATTATTATCCATTTATTCTTATTCACAAAATCTAATTTCCCACTGATTTTCAAACACAAAAAACGTGTATATATGTTAATGTGAGGTGGACAAATCAAATTTTGACATATATGCAAGACTACACTACGTGGACTAATCGAAACTCATGAAATCGACTTGTTGGCAAAAAGATGCCAATATGGCAACATAGGTGGCATAAAAACGGCTTGAATGTGATCCAAAAAGGGTCAAATTATCAGTTCTCAAGTAATTTAAAGAAATTGGAGAAGAATGAAGGATAAGGATAAGGATGGAGAAAACAAGATGGAAGTTATTCTCATTTTGAAGTCTCAATTTCCATGTCATTCTTGATGTAATTTTCAGCCACAAGGAGCTGAATATTAGTGTTCTAATTAAATGTTTTGAATGTGCCAAATGTCCAAGATGGTGAGGTATTTATCCAATCAAATAAAGACAAGTAAGATTGATAACTTTGAAGGTGACATGTGGATATCCTAATCGCCCCGAAGGGTTGCTCCCACCTATAAATAGGAGTGGAAAAGAAGAAGGAAGACTTGCATCTTGAACTCTCTTCTTCCTCTCCATTCTTGTTCTTTATTGTTACAGCCGAGTTGTGTTGTTTTGACTTGTTATTTTGATGTAATAGCACCTTTTTTTGTTCATAAAAGCTGTAACTGATTAGCCTTTTATAAGGCTACATCAATAGGTGAGCGAGGTGTTTGATTGATTATTATTATTAAGGTGATGTGTGTAAGTATTGATTGAGATTAATGTATAATCCAAGAATCAAGTACTTTATAAGGTGAAAGGTGACTATTTGATTGTGAAAATCCAACAAAAGATGTTACTTGAAGCTGTAATAGGTCACATTGATCGAACTAGAACAAATCCTTGTGTTTTTGTCTTCTTTACTTTTCATCCTGTTTTTGACGTAGCAGTACTTAACTTTCCATTCATATTTAAAATAGTAAAAATCTTTATAATCTTTGATTTTTGGCGGCAATAAACTTCATACTGTTAACTTTTATTTTCAATCGAATTTGAGCAAACAAAAGTTAGTTATTCAGTTTTCAAAAATTATTGCTCTATTCTGCCGACAGATTGACCAGTTCTTAAAAATGTCTTTTTAAATTAGTTAAGCATCCTTTCTGGTCAAGGCTTTTTAGATTCTTAAACAAGAAATCTTAGTGTTTAAGTTGGCACCAGAATCCATTTCTTTTGAGTGAGTACACAAATAATTATAGTATCGCAAATTTTGCAAACTTTCTATACAATTCTATCAAGTCTGAGCACTTTAAAGTTTAAGCTTATTTGAAGGATCAGCTGTCCATATTTTTTTTGCTCATTTTAGGATAGATTGTGGTTAACACGTTCAAATTCATTTCTAGAAAGCTTCATAATTTTTGGAGATGTATACTGTGAGTTATAATTTTTTTAAACGGGCTCTTATTCTGAAAATTTCAGAATCAGATTAGAATGGTTTTCTAAAAGGTCTAAAACTAACGTAATTTCTGCTAACCACCATTCACCCTTCCTCTAATGATGCTAGGTATTACGGTCCAACAGATGAACAGTCGGCCGAAAGATCATCTACTAAAACAAATAGACTTGCTCCGTGTAATTCTAAGGATAGAGCATTAGAGCACTTCAAATTTCATCACCATTCGCTGAGGGTCACCACCATCGCACCCGACCTCACGTCCTCCTACTGGCAACCTGTTATCCAGTCGTACGGTCTTCTTGCTGCAACGTATCTTGTGTTTCTTTGTCACCGTTTCTTGCTATGAGCGGATGAGATCTGAGGAGGCCTCATATGAGACAAAATATGAGGACTCCAATCACGCGACGCCACGTATACAAAAAGGATTTTTTTTTAAAAAAATGAAAAGGAGTAAATAGCAAGCTCTTTTGTACACGTGACTTTGCGTGATTGAATGTGTTATATTTTGCCTCATATAGGCCTTCTCTGATCTAATCCGGTGATTTAATGGGATTGTGATGTCTTTGTCTAAGATGATGCACTGAACAGGGGGTGAGATCCTCTCACCCCCTTTTATCTTACCCCCCATGTGACCGCCCGCCACGTGGCAGGAGAGGTGGGTGGTAAGGCTGGGTGGAGGTCACCTGTACCTAGCCTCACCACCCCTCTCCCCTGCCACGTGGCAGGGGGTCATTTGTTACCCCCAAAAAAGAGGGGTGAGGAGATCCTTTCTCACTGAACGGGGTGAGATCCTCTCACCCCCTTTTATCTTACCCCCCATGTGACCGCCCGCCACGTGGCAGGAGAGGTGGGTGGTAAGGCTGGGTGGAGGTCACCTGTACCTAGCCTCACCACCCCTCTCCCCTGCCACGTGGCAGGGGGTCATTTGTTACCCCCAAAAAAGAGGGGTGAGGAGATCCTTTCTCACTGAACGGGGTGAGATCCTCTCACCCCCTTTTATCTTACCCCCCATGTGACCGCCCGCCACGTGGCAGGAGAGGTGGGTGGTAAGGCTGGGTGGAGGTCACCTGTACCTAGCCTCACCACCCCTCTCCCCTGCCACGTGGCAGGGGGTCATTTGTTACCCCCAAAAAAGAGGGGTGAGGAGATCCTTTCTCACTGAACGGGGTGAGATCCTCTCACCCCCTTTTATCTTACCCCCCATGTGACCGCCCGCCACGTGGCAGGAGAGGTGGGTGGTAAGGCTGGGTGGAGGTCACCTGTACCTAGCCTCACCACCCCTCTCCCCTGCCACGTGGCAGGGGGTCATTTGTTACCCCCAAAAAAGAGGGGTGAGGAGATCCTTTCTCACTGAACGGGGTGAGATCCTCTCACCCCCTTTTATCTTACCCCCCATGTGACCGCCCGCCACGTGGCAGGAGAGGTGGGTGGTAAGGCTGGGTGGAGGTCACCTGTACCTAGCCTCACCACCCCTCTCCCCTGCCACGTGGCAGGGGGTCATTTGTTACCCCCAAAAAAGAGGGGTGAGGAGATCCTTTCTCACTGAACGGGGTGAGATCCTCTCACCCCCTTTTATCTTACCCCCCATGTGACCGCCCGCCACGTGGCAGGAGAGGTGGGTGGTAAGGCTGGGTGGAGGTCACCTGTACCTAGCCTCACCACCCCTCTCCCCTGCCACGTGGCAGGGGGTCATTTGTTACCCCCAAAAAAGAGGGGTGAGGAGATCCTTTCTCACTGAACGGGGTGAGATCCTCTCACCCCCTTTTATCTTACGGATATGTTTGGACCCCCGGAACATCACTTCCAGCTCAACTTCCTGTGACATCTGACTTTAAATTCTGGAGAAGATTTCCCATCACTAACGTTCTGTTGATTTGACATGTGAATATAACATCACTACGTATATAAAAGTATCATCAAAAGGTTATTTCTGATACGTTGATGTGAATAAATTGTTTATTGTATTTTCTATTGATTTTATTCAATACATTTCTAAAATATTATCACAAATAATTCGACATAAAATTTAAGAGATATCATTTAATATAATACTGTCAAAGTTATCTATTTTATATTTCAATTATACTTTTAGTGTAAAAATATTTTTCCTCGTTTATTAATTAAATAGTGATTGCAAGGTTATTATGAAGACTTTGGATGATGATATATACATTTTACATTTGTGAGATAACTATATTTTTAAAACAACAACATTACCCTATTGATTTAGAAGCTCCTGCCTATGGCGAGGTATGGAGGTCGGATTTACACAATCATACTCATGTGTTATGAACACATAGAAGTTGTTTTCTGATGATCCATCCCTTCCTCCTCAAGGTCATCCAAATATTTCTCTTCATATTTATCGTCCTCATTATTGTTCTTGAATTCATCATCATCATCATCGTCGTCATCATCATCATTTTCAATATTTTCTGTATTAGTTTGATTTTCTACGTATGCATATGATGAGCAACATCCAATTATATTACATGTAGATCCAACAACAATATCTCTGTCTACAATACCACCAACAAGGTTTGCACCAAGTGGTAGAACATCACGCATAGAGGTTGTTTTCTGATGATCTATAATGACGTGTCACATTATGTCGATCAACTGTTATTTTACTATATATGATAATAATATTTTTAGAAGTGAAAGAACAATGAGATCTCACCCTTTGGTAAGACCGTGATGATTCGAAATGATTGGGAGTGATCCTCTTCTAAGCTCTTATTTTTCTAAATTCTTGTTTTAGAATAATATATCTTATGTATGATGCGCACCTGCTACACACCAACTGCATGATTTGTTTAGGTTATTTTCATTCTAAGAAAAAGGTTTAAAACGATACCTTTAGGAGTGCATCGCTTACCCACGTCTATGGCGGTAAAAGAACCAAGTCGTTCGGTTCGTTTAGTTCGAGTTCGAGTTCAAGCTTGGCTCGGATAAAAGGTTAATGAACAAAGCTTGAACACCTTTTTTCTGTTCGAACTCGGTAAGTGGCACCATTCGTTTAAGATGTCCGGCTCGTTAATGTTGTTCGTCAGTTAAACAAACCAAGCTTGAACACTTAAATATGTTTGTTTAAATAAACGAACAAGCTCGGCTCGTTCGCTAAGTTAAATGAACTGAGCTTGAACAACGCAAAGTTCGGCTCGTTCGGCTCGTTTACAGCCCTACCCACGCCCCACTCCCACAAAAATAAAAATAAAAAAACCAACTGAATGTTGAATAGGCAAACCCATTCGGAAATTACAACCATAATAATAGTTTCTGGCAAAAAGTTCTGAAATGCGTTAGTTTTAGATTAAGTTCAGGGTAATGAAAGATTTTAATAAACTGCAAATATATACAAATGGTGCAAAGGTTCTCTACTTCCTCCATCTCAAAAATATTCTCATTATTTTTATATTGGTTTGTCCTAAAAGTATTGTTCATTTTCTAAAAATAATAACTATTAGTAAATAAAGTTTCTATTCGACTTATCAATCAATACTTAAATGATTTCTCTCTATTTTACATAAAGTAACCAACTAAGGTTAGAATAGAAATATTGGTCCACAAAATTTGATTTCATTAAATTGTGCTCAAATCAAACTATGACAATATTTTTAAAAAAAAGAAAGTATAATTTAGTCGATAAATATTTCTTTTAACAAAAAGTTTAAACGATGAGACAATCTTAATCTAGGATCAGGACATACCACCAGTCTAATCGAAACTTAAATGAATTTTACATATTATCCCGTATGAGAGATTGTTGACAACGGAATTTAACATAAAATCTTACCAATCGAAGTGACGACGACCTATATCAAACTTTAACTTTCATTCGCCTACTTACAAAGTTTCGAGTGGGACTGTCTTTTTTTAAAAGAAAAAAAATAAAAAGAAATAAAGGATAGAAGACAAATACACTAGTCGGGTTCTGGATAGATCACAGCAGACAAAAAAGGAGGCCAAAAATGAGACATCCTATCATAAACCGTAATGTGTTAAAATTAGTAATGGATTGAAAGAAAAAATTTTAGCAAATGGTTTTTTTAACACGTGACGGGTTATGATAGGAGGCCTCATTTTTGGCCTCCTTTTTTGCCTGCTGTGATCTTATCCGGGCAAGCTCATGCATATCAATGGTATTTATTAGGATTAGGTGGGTTCGGCCGAACCCACATTCGCCGTCTCGCTATAATATTGAAACCACTTGCAAGCCCAAATACATTGGACTTTTTTTTGTCTTTCCTTGGTCCATTGGGCCCTGCAATACTCCAAAACACACCACCATCAAACATCAAAAGAAGAAAAAGCCCATAAATTCCAGAATGAGAAAAAAGAAGGCAACACAATTTAATAATAATAATAAAAGAAGTATAAATATAGGTATCTATACATCTGCATACATATATACACACACACACATTCTGCGGATGCTTCTTTTTGGCTTTTCTTCCTTCATAAGCTTATATTGACATTTCCATTGTTTCAGTTCATACCTGACACATGTTTCATCTTACATTTGCTTAACAATGATGCTCTTCTTTTTTCTTTGTCGAAATATACTCTTGCACAGGTAGGATAAGACTGTGTATATCATATCGCAAAGCGATACGGACTCTTTCTGAACTCTGCGCAAATGCAGGAGCGTAGTGCATTGAGAATGCCCTAATTCTAGAATGTTAGACTCCAAGAAGGTGAACATGCATATGATAATCTAGTTACAATATTTTTTTAAAGTTCTTTTTCTAATTTATTTTTTGCAGTGCTTATGTAGTGACTTTAAAGTTTATTCACGTTATGCCCAGATATGTTTAAGTTTTGTCATATGTTATCATATTCTACTTTAAGTTCACACTTTTCTATTGAAAATAATACATGCAGAAAAGGAAATAAATCAGCACTTATAAAAAAAAGAAAAATCAGCAATCATCAATTATTTGTAATTATTCTGTAATTATTTGTATTTTAATAGATAGCATGATATGTAGGCTATATTAGAACAATATATATACTTAAACATTTGAATGAAAAAATCCATTTGAACACTTTCTTCCTGTGTAATCATTATGTCATATGTTAGCGTATTACAAAAACATTGTTGCTAATTATATACTTTTTTTTCCAAAAAATATTGTTATAGCTAAGCTTTAAACATATTGTAAGTTTACGTGATATTAAAAACCCAACAATAAAATTGTTTTTAGGACATATTAAGTAGCAAAAAGGATATGATTGGACTATCAACAAGACCTCTAGGCTTGTGCTAAAGTGGAGGTGATAAATTCGAAAATAAATCAAAGTCTAGGATTTTTCCATGCCACTGGAGTTTAATCAGCCATTATTTGCTTTCACTTGAGTTTCTTTCCTGTAGAAACTTAGGCATGTTTACTTGATATGCCAATTGCAGGGAGCCTTTTATTTTTTTATTTTTTTATTTTATATGATCTTTATTCTGGACCTAGAGGCAATGTTGAAGGGGATAGGATCCCCTCACCGCAAGGAGGTGCGGGCAGCAAGGAGAGGTGGTGAGGCTAGATGCAGGTGACCCTCATCTAGCCTCACCACCCTCCCTTGTTGCCAGGTGTCGTGCGGTCACAAAGAGGGTGAGGAAAGTGGGGGTGGGAAGATCCCAACTCATATTGAAGAACTGGGTAGAGTTTGAAAACTTGTATGTTGCATCAGGTGATCTCAAACCTGGCCTATCTGAATTCCAAGCACTTAGATTACCACAAGTCATGTGCTGTTCTTCTTCTAATATATTTTCTCTTTCTTGCTCACTCTCCATTCCTAATTTTTCCCTTTTGTGTTTCCTGGATAATTGTTAACTCAGTCAGTGAATATACAGAAGTCGTAAGTGTATAGTAATCATCAAAGAAGCCGAGGATGGGCCTTGAAGTAACTAGTAATGTTGATGATTTGTGACCTTGTGGTCGCAGATTCGAGCCACGGAAACAGCCTCTTGCACAAAGTCTAGGGTAAGACTGCGTACATCATATCGCGAAGCGATCCGGTCCCTCTTTGGATCCTTCACAAATACGAAAGCCTAATGTATCACAAATGGTCTAATCATCTTAGAAGCCGTATCAAGAAAAATACGTTATCCAATCTACAAGTGTTTGGGTATGGCAGGGAGAATTAAAAACTTTTAGGTCTAATAGTAGAGTATCATTTTTTCTATCTTATGACTCGAGTTTGAATCTCTTTTCTATTTTTTTTTAAAAACAAAGGCATGCCTCCTTATGTTATTCAATCTATGTGGATCCATAGAAAAACTAGCTATAAACATGATCAACTTGAAAGAAACTTCACTATTTGTTAGTCTATTTTTCTCGTTAAATGGAATCTATCATGTGACAAAATCAAAAACAATGGACAACTCGAAACTAAAAACACGAGCAACATGAATGTAAACATTGCTAGTTAAGATTGGTTTTGGGAGTTATTGGAATGTCGGTTGAGAATCTCACATTGGTTAATTTGAGAAAAAATGCATGGTTTATATGAGGATGAGGTACCACCACCCATTGCCTTAAGGTTTTGAGTGGATATGAGCCTCACCTCATGTAAGCCCAAGTTTCAACATGGTATCAGAGCAGGTTTAAAATGTGGACTCAACCCTTGCCTGGCCCATGGTTGGCCACTTAATGTTCCCCTCATCTAAGTCCAGATGTTCATGCCTGGCTTGTGGTTTGTGATTGAGGGCGGGTTGTAAGGCACGTGTGTATGTCAAGCCACGTTGCCATGTGAGGGCGGGTGTTGAGAATCTCACATTGGCTAATTTGAGAAAAAATGCACGTTGCCACGTGAAGGCGGGTGTTGAGAATCTCACATTGGCTAATTTGAGAAAAAATGCATGGCTTATATGAGGATGAGGTACCACCACCCATTGCCTTAAGGTTTTGAGTGGATATGAGCCTCACCTCATGTAAGCCCAAGTTTCAGCATACGCACTTCGGAAGCTTCTTTTTCTGCTAAAATGATACATAACCTAGGGCTCTTTAGTATTTTCTACGGGCCTAGTAATACGATATTGTAATTCGTAGTAAAATAAAATTTTTGATATGGGCAAACATGAAACATAAATTTTCATTGTATTTGAAAAGGATCGTCTGATTGGGATATATTTCAATCAGTTTAGGGTGTTTCTGTTCTTCATGTCTGTGTGCTTAATAACTAAGACAAGAAATGTTTGACGTGATACGTATGTAATTTTTCACCAAAAACAGCATGCTACAAAACATTCTTATATTTGACTAAAACCTCATTTTCTTGATTAAAAATATTTAACAGAACAGAGTTGAAATCTGATGTGTCCATCATCTGTGTGTCATAGACTCAAAGATTTGATGGGACCGAAAAAGAGTTTTATTCACATCATCTCTTTATGTTTATGTCACACATCTCATAATGTGATTATCAGATTATGCATAGCTTAAGTTACTGAAGAATATTTTATCTACCCACCAAAAAAGAATGTGATTGATTTGATTATAGATGGTTGAGTTACTGAAGAATATTTTACCTGCCCACAAGAAAGAAAATATATGCCATGGATAAGTTTAATAGCCTTGCATTCTGGGATGTTCTCAAGGGAAGCCGTGATTTATGAAAACCTAAATTAACTCGGATATAAACATTGTTCTTTGATTTTTCCTTTTCTTAATAGATGTCTTATCCCATCATAATCCCCCGGTCGTCTCTTCCAAATGCCCGTATCTTCTAATCATCCATAATCTTCCAAAAACACACCGTTTTCGTCAGAATAAGGTAAACCTGACCGAGGTATCTCTTCTTATCCCTTCCTCCTCAAGGTCATCTAAATATTTCTCTTCATATTTATCGTCCTTAGCATTGTTCTCGAATTCATCATCGTCGTCGTCGTCGTCATCATCATTTTCAATATTTTCTGTATTAGTTTGATTTTCTACGTATGCATATGATGAGCAATATCCAATTACGTTACATGTAGATCCAACAACAATATTTCTGTCCACAGTACCACCAACAAGGTTTGCAACAGATGGTAGAACATCACGCACTGTCACATATATCTCCACAGATGAAAGGGTTGGACAACGGATTGGTATTTCTAGAGCTGATTCCAAGTCTTCCTCGTCAAAAATGCTAACGAAATTATAAATGTAATAAGCCGCATTAGCTCGAAAGGGTGGCGACAGACTAGATTAATTGTTCCAACGTCTTCATCTAATTTTCATTTACCTTGCTCCTTAAACTCTCTATATACGATATCACTTGTCACCCTCATCATTTTCGTGGGAGCACGATCATATGAAATTATATTGTGTGAATTCACTGTTTCACTTCCGTAATATAAAGCAATTTGGATTTTTGAAGTCACTTTCATTGTGTGAAAATTGCAAAAAGATTTTCAAGATAGTTTCTGTATTACAATATCATCACAATTAAATAGAGCCTGGTTAATGGACATTTGAAAGTGTTGGACGTCCAGCGTCTTGGGCACATTTTTGAATAGCATCTAGGGTCCTTGGAGACGCATTTCTGAAAGATGTCCTGCCTTTGGTGGTTTTTAGGTTCCCAATAACGTTTGTGTGGCTCGAAAACTGGTTTACTCCTGGACGCGTTTCTAAATAGCGTCAAGAGTTCACTCCTAGAACACGTTTCTGAATAGCGTCTTAGATGCACCTGGACGCCATTCACAAAACGCACTGATCGTTTGAAGAATTTTTTCAATAATATCATATTTGTGGTTTTTTCCTATTAAAATTACAATATTTTTTGAAATTTCCCAATTATATCCTTGTCACTGAACTTAGATCACACCGCTTAATATTCAATTAATAACAAATCTTTTGTAGTCAGGATACTCGGCTTTCACCCGAGAGACCCGGATTCAAGTCAGGGAAACGGAATTCTTTTTGTCGTAGTCCACAATTTTTAATGGGTTGCCTCGAGGTATCCTCCCAGCCGAAACATCCTCCGTCCCTGCGGTCAGCAGACGAAGTGGTAGGGGACTGGTCAAATGGTTTGCTCTATTCACATGAGCAGAGATCGAACCCCCAACCACTTGGTTAAAGGACGAGGTGCTGAACCACCACGCCAACCATGTTGGTTCGTAGTCCACAATTTTTTTTTTCACCATCTTTTTGTCCGTTTTGGGGACCTAAGGTGCATTGTAGGGAAAACCAAGTCCACTCTTGTCACACGAGTGGAATCTCAAATAGGGTCAGGGGTGCAATGGTTCTGAATGTGGAACATCCAGAAATGCGCTTATGGCTGCCCCGCCTCCATAAACGGGTATATATATGGAATGGATCTGAGGGCATCATAAAATGTACTGCGTATATCAGATCGCGAAGCAATTCGGTTCCTTCCCTGACCTTACGCCAAACACAAGAGCCTCGTGCACGAGAACGTCCTGTATATATGTAATGGACCTGGTGTATCCACTTACAGAGTAGTTTTAGATGCAACAGCAGGGGACTCTATCTTGGTCCGATGCAAGGTCTAGGCCATGCCATTTAGAAAATGCACAAATTTATGCAACTAGTAGATCACCCTCGCAACTACTTACCGGATGCCACTTCCGTTCATATTCTGTATTCGTATTTCAAACTAGAAACAGCTTTTTCACATTTTCTTGCCATGTGTTTATCTTGAGTTATCATCAAGAATTCTAACCTCATAACCCACCTCAAAGTTGCAGAAGGGTACAATACCGTGGCTTGTTTAGTTATTAGCTTCATATGCATGTCTTAGTAATGGCCAGAACCATCTACTGAGCCTGGCATTGCACACGTACATGCATGCAACGAATAAGTAGATGAAATGTTGATACAAGGGCGTCGGAACTGAAGGCATTGAACAAACCAATGCTAAAAGAGGATTTTTCACACTGTTCAAAATGAATGTAGAACACATTGTTAAGGAGTGCTGCTAATAACCATTCTAGTTATACATAAACAACTCGAATCAAAATGGAAGTAACCATTTTTTGCTGGATAAAATATCACCATTACAACTAATTAAACCATAAAAGTAGCTCCTTCTCCAGTCTAACACGACTAGGAGTCCTGGGCACGAGATGCAGTGCCCTTTAAGACTCCCGTGTGTTCACCTGGCAGGAGAGTCCGGCGCAAATTCATTTGTGACCCTTCTTTTTCAAGAGGTCTCCAAGCATTCTAATACCAGAACCTTTCCTTTTGCCACTGCCAAAATCGTCATCCCTGTCACCAATCATGCCTGGAGAACCGAAGTAGCCATTACCATACCCCCCTACTGGGACATCATACACGCTTCCAGCATGCTTATCCATCGAGCTACACCGTTCAGATACCTTTCTTCCACTCATTTCAACGTCCCCAGATAGTACGGCTGCTGCAGCATCAGCTGCTTTTCTCCATTGCTCTGTTTGAACTCTGAGCTTCTTCATTTCATTCTCTAATGCTTCTTTCATGCTTTCTGAAGCCTCCAACTTCTTCTTTACCTCAAAAACATTGCTCTTGCTCTCTTCTAGCTCCTTGATTACGTTATTCAACTTCAACATGATCTCTTCTTCCTTGGATTGAACGGCTGAAATCTCTGAAGATTTGTCCTCTACTTGGCTCTTTAGCCTTTCGTTCTCTTGGCAAACTGCTCTCAATTCTTTCTCTTTCTCTTCTAATTTTGCCTTCAATGCATTTATCTCATCATCTTTGTTAGCCAAATCATCAACCACTGGCTGCTTCTCTTGCTCCAAAATGCTAGGGGACTCGGTTGAAACATTATCGGCTTCCATTTTCAGCTGTTCTTCCTTAATTGGCTCACTTAGTTCCACTGCATCTTCAATAGCTAATTTTTCCATAGGGACTTCAAATACATCAGTTTCTTGCTGATTCTCCTCGGATATTTCACATCCGGCACATCTGCTCTCTTCCCTTTCGATTTCTTGCTTTATTGGCCTTTGGGAGCACTTCTTCACTTGGATTTCTTCTGCTGGCACAGAAGACACAGTGGGTGGTTTCTTGGCTTTTCCATCAAGCTGTTCTTGAGCTGCTTTCTTTGCCTCCTCAGCTGAGACCAACTGATCCTTTAGACTCTTGAGCTCCTCCTGAGCTTGTCCAAGCTGCGATTCCAAGTCCGCGATTCTTGTTCCCAGCTTCTTTTGAGTCACAGGTGGATCAGATAGAGTACCCCTGGGTGATGATCGCCTAGAGCCTCCTAGCTTGGGGCTTCTGTCAGTTTTTGCACGGTGATGCAACGGATCCGAATCAGAACTTGAGGTTCTGAGATGGGAAGGCCTTTGAGATCTCCTTTGAGTCACTACTGGTTCACTGCACCCAACCATACCTCTTTGTTCACAGCCAAGATCAAAGACATCAAAAGTATTTGATTAAATCGAATCTTTGATTAGAAATTACCTTGATTTTGGCATCTTTCCCCAAGACTTTGTAACAATTCGTTTGAGGGGTGTGTTAAAGTAAATGTTTCACAGCAGGACCAGATTTAACCTGCAAGAGACAGAATGCAAGAAACTGAAGGATGAAACAGATCTGTAATCTTAAAAGCTACAAAAGCTCTCATAAAAAGGAATCCTTGGTTAGCATCGAAGCAGATACAAAAGCTCTAGACTTTCTCCAGTTCAAAGGATGGAATTGAAACTGCAGTGTTAGATCAAGGTCTTGAATGTGTTTATGGCCATAACAATTGATAATTCCCCACTTTAACTCAACTTAGATATAAATCCTCACCAAAATTGAGCCTAAGTTTCAATATTCCTTGTGTGGACTAGTCATTAACTAATTTAAGTTCAATTCTGAACTCAAGCTCAATAGATTAATCACACAAAACATGATGACCACTAGCATTTATACTTTCCATTTGAAAATAATAACCACCAGCATCATTCAAATAAATAAACCAAAAAAAAAAAAGCAAGAATGAAACAGTTAAAAAAGAAGCCATGTTCCATGATCAAAACAGCAAAATCGTAGCTAGTTGTACAAATATAAAAGAAAAACATAAATGCTTTGCATAAAGTCGTCAAAGATCATTATACGTAGATCAAAAATTAGATCTTCCACATAGATTTTCTTTTCTCAAACAACCCATCCCAACGCCCCTCCCCAAACCATCCCCTTCAAAAACAGAGAAATTTCTCATAAGGCTTAGCTTTTCATCATTTCATGCAGAAGTGAAAACACAACAGCAGGAAAGACATCTCAAGATAATTTTTTTTAAAGAAAAGGCAAAAAGGCTTGATTCTTACTTTGAATATACTTCTTCTGATTTCTTGTCTGAAATTTTGAGAAGAGAACATTCATCTCAATTCTATCCCATCCAAGAAGAAAAGTTTTGGAGAAATGGGATTTTGCCCACTTGACAAAAGCGAAGGGAAAGCTCTGGCTTTTTGGGTTAGAGAAGCAGTTATAATAGAATGCTAGAATGCACATAAATCATTATCCGCACAACCCAAAAAGCTTGGTTGCAGGAAAAGAAGACGTTTGAAGAAGTTGTTCCTTTTTCTTTTCTTTTTTTATTTTTATTTTTTTGAAAAGGGGAGACGTTTGAAGTTTTTAGTTTTGAAATTAAAGGCAGTGGGCTCCACTATCAAAAAGATAAATTATAGTACTACTGACAAGATGCAGACAAATTTGGATAATTTTTAACCGTTGGACAAATTTCAAAATACTTACTCGTAATTAATCTTTTTTTTTTCTAGTTGTACTCATTAATTTTATCTTGGAAACCCAAAGGTGGGGACCAGCTAAACCGGGTTACGTACATCGAAGTTCAAGGTACATATTATGCAAGTAGCTTACCAAAAATTAAGAATATTACATGTCAAAAGAAATTAAGAAAATTGTAAGGAGTATTTGTTTCGTCCGAATAGTGTGCACATTCTAATGGTCATGTACAATGTATCGTTACTATTTCAAATATTTTAGTACGAAAAGTTCTACAATAGAACATCTTGTAACACTTTAGGAGTGGACATATAAAAATGTTGAAGAAGAAGTCTGCAGAAATAAACGAAGTGACCAGCTGAGGTGTCGTACTGAGCTGAGGTGCCAAGATTAGAATCAAAGATGAAAGGAGGGCCGAGCGGAAGTGCCATACTGAGATGATGATCAAGGATAAGGAGTGCAGATATAAAACAAAGGAGCGTCGAGCTGAGGTGTTAAGCTGAAGTGAGGTAAAAGTGAAAGAAGTGTCGAACCGAGGTGAAGTCAGAAGTAAAATACTCGAGCTGAGATGAAGCGCCAAGCTGAAACATGCAGCATCGAAGTGACAAGATGCGGTGCCAAGGTGAAACGATGCAATGCCGAGGTGATGAGATAAAGCACCAAAGTGGAAAGTGTTGGAATCAAGATGCAGTACCAAGCCAAAATAAGAGTGCTGAGGTGAACTAAAATGAGGAGGGCCCAGGTGATAAAGTGGCGGAGCTGAAGGAAAGAAGACCATGCCGATGTGACGAAGTAAAGGACACATCAATGATGGGATGCCGTGCTGAAGAGACCAGTTGAAGGCAAATGAACTAATCAGATGTGTCAAGTTGTACTGAGCATAATAGAACAGAACAAGGAGAGACAGCAACAACAAGAGACTGCATTGCACGAGCTAAAACAATTAGAAAAATACAAGAATCTCAGAGACGACACTAAAGAGACGAATTGAGCAAAGGCACAATCAAAAAAATACAAGAAAAGCAGAGCTCGTGTATTTATACCAATATATTGTACATCTACTAGCTTAGTAGATTAAACAAATGTAAATAGAATATAACCGTTAGAGAGCCATTGGTGACTTGAGGTTTCTAACCTCTTACAAAGCCTTATAAAAGGGCAAACACTTGTACAATTTAGAGTAGAAGTTTAGTAGAAGTTCTGTAGAAGAACTTAAAATTCTGAATAAAATTTTATACTATTCAGACTCTAAATTCTAATCTTCTATTTTACGATTTATGCTTCCATATTTTTACAAAGTGTGCTATTCAAATGCTTTAAATCACTTGCTTCCGCTTATGAACTATGTGCCTCTGAATTCCAACATGGTATCAGAGCCATGAGCTCGGAGAAGAAGAAGAAGTTGTGAAGAGAATTATATCGCCAGTCTTTGTTTGTGAAGAACCTTTTTTAGAAAACTAACATAGCCGAGCTTTCATTAGTTGCTGAAACTCTTTCAAAACTCTTCACACTTCCACTTCACACAATTTTCAAATGTTTTTCTCTGGGCTGTGAAGTGTCTTTGACTTGGGCAGAAATCTTCATATGCAAACATTATTTCTAAAATCTTTTTACAGGCTATGAAGGGGCCTAGCCTTGTGCTGAAATCTTCAACCCCACATAACTTTAAAAAAACTTTTTGTTTTTTCTAACAGGCTATGAAGGGCCTTATCATTTGTGATGAAACCTTCAAACATATTTTGAAGCTTGTTTTCAATCAGGCTAAGAAGAGCCCTAGCCCCAAAGCCGAAATCTTTTCAATACGTCATGAAGAATCTTAGAAGCAAGCTGAAATCTTTATGGGTTTTGAAGAACCTTAGCTTTCAAGCTAAAATCTTTTTCAACTGGATTTGAAGAACCTTAGCTGCCGTGCTAAAATCTTCTGAGACGTAAGTCTGAGTTCCTGCAAATTCTTTCTTCGATTGCTGCACTGAATCTTTTGAACGAGGAAAAAACATTCATTCACTTTTGTTGTTTGAGAGGAACATGTTCAAGTTTCTCTAGCAGCACATCCTTTGGATGTCTTCTTCTCAGCTGACTGTGCAAATATTTTTCTAACACTTGTAAATATTTTCCAACTCTGCTGAACTGGATTTGAAGAGTCTTGGCATATGCCCGAAATCTTCTTCTTTAAACTAGCTTTGAAGAGCCTTGGTGTTATACTGAAATCTTCTTTTCCTGAAAAGGCAATAAGAGCCTTGGCTGCAAGGCTGAAATCTTAAAAGAAGGTCACAGTACTTTAATATCGATAACTTGTTATCCAGAAACATGATTGATTTCATGTTCTTCAGAAATTGGCCTGAGTGCCATATTTTCTGATTACTTCAATATCGGCCTAAGAGCCATTTCAAAACTTCATATATAAAGTTTCTTGAGACAAACAAAGTATCATCTTTTCAAGAATCTTCATAAGATAGAGGTTGGCTGAAGTGCCACACTCAAAAACTATCCCAAGGCCATAAGAGCCGAGGCCGTATCCCACAAACTCTTCCAAAGCCATAGAGCCGAGGTCATATTCTTCATCAATGGACAATGATCTCAATGTGCTATGCTAAGCCATGAATCCCTCTGAGCCATTTTCTCATTAGGCCAGAAGAGCCTTGGCTGCAGAGCTGAAATCTTTTTGTTAGGCCATCCATATAGCCTTTGCCATAGTGCATAAATCTATTTCTCTTGATTTGGCCTGAAGAGCCTTGGTTGTGATGTCAAAATCTTCTTGAATTGATAAAATGCCATTAGAGGTTCCTCTATCTTGAACTCGAAACTGCTCAAATATACATGTGTTGATAAAAGAATTTCTCAAAATACAAAATCTTTACAATATGCCATTAAATTTCCAAAAATATTTTTTGTATCACCTGAGTGTTGTCTACCTCTCTATCTTGTTTCTTTTCTTTCTATCTTCTAAAATTTTTGAATGTAAAAAAAGGAAGAAGATAAGTACAAAAGAGAGAGAAGAAAAGAGTGATCTGATGGTACAAGTGGGAGTGACTTGTCTTGTCATAGTACTTTTGAAATGATTTTTTCAACTTGTCCACTTGACAATTTAACTTTTAAAATTATATATATATATATATATATATATATATATATATGCTCTAACTTATTTTTTCAGAAAATACATGCCGCTTGAAAAATATGATGCTGGAAAAATACCAAACGTAGCATATGCAGAGTTCATCTCAACCCAACTACTGTAAGTAATGACCGAGCTGAGCTGAAGGCAGGTATATATATCGCTAACAACCTAGCACCCATGGAATTAGGTATATTCTATTAATTACGTGGGAAGGTAAACCCTTTCTTAAATATCATTGATTTTGTCTACATGCTTGAAAAGTTTACTTGTTCCTACTCACCTATAGTTCTACATGTTCAGATATTAAAATTGTTGTTCTTAAAGTATGCTAAGCTGAGCTGAACTGAGTAAGATGGTCACTATAATCACAGTAGCTTTATGATATCTGTGTATCCTATAATGAATTAAAATAATAATCTATGCTAACCTGAAATACCCATGCATCTAATAGACTATCTATTGTCGAAACTGTGCATCGGCTCAGAAAACCCATGCTTCTAAACACCTAGAATTCACCTCATTTATAAATTGGAAACTGAGGTTAATATGAATTAAGCTGAGCCAATTCATAATAACACCTATATATGATAGAATTTTGCCGTCATCTCCTTATATGATAGCGAACTTGGGTTTGACACATGACTTTTAACAGCTGTATTATGAGTGTTAGAATTTTGTCGTCAGCTCCTTATATGACCTTATATGAAAATAAACTTGAGTTTGACACCTTATGAGGCGAAATGTTTCAATGGCGCTGTGGGTTTGTGACGCTGTAATACGAGGCCAATTACTGGCCGCCACGTGGCATCAAATTGTTGAATTTTTTTTGCTTTTTTATTTCATACAAATTATTAAAAGTATTTTCCCCAACCCTAAAATCCCAAATACTTTTCTCCTTACATCCGTGAAATTTACTCCCCCTTCCAGCGAAACCCATTCCAACTTCGGCAGCCGGCGAAACCCACGCCTGTCGGCGACAGCCACTCACTCCGATGACAGCCACTCCCTCCGGTAAGTCTCTCTCTTGCAAACTTTAATCGCATCAAAAATCATGCACCTGCACTTAATGCAAACCTAAATCGCATCAAAAAGTGAAGAGAGATTACCGGAGGGATTTTGAGACTTACCGGAGAGAGTAGGTATCGCCGGAGACCGGAGCTTCTTCTCTCTCGCCGGAGCTGCTTCTCTCTCGCGACTGAAATGAAAAGGGAATCGAGGGTTTCTGTAATCTGAGAGAATAAGGGATAATTTGTATGAAATAAGAAAAAGCAAAAATAAAAAAATTCAGCAACTTAATGCCACGTGGCGGCCAATAATTGGCCGCGTATTACAGCGTCACAACCCAGCGTCATTGAAACATTTCGCCCTTATAAGCACCATATTTCTTTTTCCATTTTTTCTTCTTTTGGTGTACTTCCAAAATTACAACACTCTTTTTGTGGGCAAACAAATTCTAAAACGAAAATTGCCACTTTATCATGCAAGAAGAAAGACAGTTTTCAGTGGCAAAAGACAAACAAATTCAAACATCACTTTGTATCAATCATTGGCTAATGAAATAACAAAAACTTGGAGAACATTTTCTTGTCCTAATGTTTGACTTTTTTAGTTAGAAGACAAAAGCTATCAGTCCAAACGCAAGCCGACGGAAAGATTCTTTATATCTGTTTCATACTATACGTGTCTAGTGAGAAGCACTTTTGGGAGACAGTAGCACACGTTAATTTGTTCCTATTATCCTTTGAAAGGTAGCAACTATTCAAGCATTTTTTTTTTCGGGGTTTGTAGGAAATGGGTTTATTAAATTATACGTTGCGTCTGATATTTGAATGGATTTTCACCTCTAAATCAAAGAGTTTAAAGAGTTAAGATTAGATATAACATGCATATATAAATAAGGTAAAGGGGAATGCTAGTTTTCCGAAAGCTATGAGTGCAAAATTAAGGCCTAGATCCAGTTGAGCGATGCAACAATGAGAAGTTGGTCGAAGGAAAGCTTTATCTCACATCAATAACAAAAGGGAAAAATGTGAATCTAAATGAAACATAATCTAGTTTTGGAATTTGATTAACCAAATCCAGCAGTGAAGCTGAGTACCTTAATGAATTCAGTATAAATAGAACGGTTCTTGAATCTTTGAAAAAGGACCCAGAGTTGATACACAATACACACACACATATACAGTGCGTCTGGTATGTATGTATGTACATATACATACGAATATACATGTATATATACACACACTTACATGTATATATATTGTCTATGTAGGTATGCACACATACATATATACATACACACACATGTATATATGCACATATACACACACACGTACACATACACACACACGCATATACATGGAAACTTCAAAAATTATTATCGTTTTAGTAATTTATTTCACAAATAGGGTACGCTTTGGAATAATTCTAGAAACAAGTAAGACGTCATTGATAATGACACTTAAGACGTTCTATGGTGCCTAAGAGACATTTGCAAATGGCACCTTAGATCAAAAATGCCTCGGAGAATCAAAACTACTTACCAAAATCATTGTCTCTTAGGCGCCATTATCATTGCTAATGGCTTCATAGATACCTTAAGCGCCATTAGCACTGGCGGCTTAGCCCAAAAGGTATATTTTTATAACACCGATCGAACTTAATAACATAAAAACAATAATAACTTATTAGCATATTAATATCAACAATAACATGAACACAAAAATAACATTTATATAAGGCTGTTGAACGAACCGAACACTTCGAGTTCGGTTCGAGATCGGTTCGTCTTCGATTCGTATTCATTCGGTAATTATTTGTTAACGAGCCGAATTCGAACATGTATTCAAGTTCTTTTAGTTAAACGAGCCGAACTGTTCGGTTCGTTTAAACAGTTATAATGTTATCGAGCGGAACTCGAACCAATTTTAAAGTTTGTTTAGCTAACCAAACCGAACCGAACAGTTCGTTTAGCTAACGAATCTGAATTCGAAAACCTAGTATCTGGTTCGGCTCGGTTAGTTAACATCCTTATAACAGTTAGAGTTAGGGTTAGGGTTAGAGTTCATGGTAAAAGTTAAATGTTAGTGTTGGGGTTAAGGGTTCGGGTTTGATGGTAAGGGTTAGGATTAGGATTAGGATTAAGGTTTAGGGTTTAGGGCTTATGATTTATGATTTTACGGTTTAGGATGTAAGGTTTAAGGTTCAGGGTTAATGGTTTAGGTTTAGGGTTGGGTTTAGAGTTTAGAGTTTAGAATTTAGAATTAGAGTTCTCATCATGCAGGGTGTAGGATTTAGAGTTTATAGGTTAAGGTTTAGAGTTTATGGTTTAAGGTACAGGGTGTAGGGTATATGGTTTAGGTTTAGGGCTTACAGCTAAAGCTTGAGTTTAGAGTTTAGGGTTGCAAAAGTAGTTCTCTAAAAGCATATTTGGACTAAGATCCCTTGGTAACAACGTGTAAGGTGTCTAAGACGCCATTTTTAATGGCGTCTGAGGGACAGTGGTTTTAGTAAGTTGTTTTGATATCCAATGTCAATGGTGCGATAGAGTTTCTTAGGCGCCATTATCTGTTTTTGGAATTTATCTAAAATGTATTTTATTTGTGAATTAAGTTATTAAAACTATAGTACTTTTCGAAATTTCCCCACATATACATATATATATATACATACACATATATGGACACATATATAGTGCAAAGTTTGTTAGGTGAATTAAAAGATATGGATCATAAATGAATGTTACCCATTAAAACGTTTAAATGGCAGAAAATGATTGTTTGCTTTGATCTATAAAATTCTGTCAGTGTTTTTTTTCTGAGAGAGGGTGCGTGCATTTGGTACATCAACGTCGGTTTTGAACTTTTACGGGAAAAAAAAGTCTGTTTTAATTGTGAACCTCTATTGAGGCTATGTAGGGATACTATGTATTCTGTGAAAGAAATAAGTAGGAATATTTTCTCGTGTGTATACACACACACATATATACATAGATATATGAGAATATGTATATATATATATATATATATATATATATATATATACTCCTCAGATTAAATTGCCTTTCCACGTCCATCTACTAGATTTCCACGTCCATCTATGAGTACATATGCAAGTCGGGGTGGCAATTTCAGACACGGCACGAAAACACGACCCGAACCTGACACGATTTTCGTGGGTATGGGTATGATATTGGTGGGTTTCGTGTACAAATCGGGTAAGAACTGAAAGATACCCGCCAAGGGCGGGTCGTGTCCGAATATACCCGCGGGTTACCCGTGTATACCCAGAATACCCGAAAATTTAAAAATATATTTTAAATAAAAATTTAAAATTAATAAAGTAAAAAAATAAATTTTTCCAAAAAAATATTAACCTAATCGCTAATCCCTTCCCCGGTTCCCCCCTTCCGTCATTCCTAAAATCTCCATTCCTAAATCCAAATCCCATTTTCCCTTTCTCCAGTCTCCTGCCCTGCAGCCACCAGCCAGCCCCCTCTCTATCTCTCTTCTTCTCAAATCTCCGGTCGTCCGTTGCCAGATCTACAGTTCAGGTGAGTATGTTGATAACTTCTTCTTCACGAGCAGATGTCTACTTGTTATATTTTCTATTTTCATAAAATTTCTGATGATTATTTAGCAATGGTGATTTCTTTTCAAAAAGAAACGGATTCAGCTCAAATCCACGACTTGAAGTATTTGTATTTGTCAAGCTCGTGTGTATACACGATACACGACACGAAACCTGACATATACAGGTTTGGGTATCTACATCCGTACACGCGAAACAAACGGGTAAGATATGAGTATGACACTTTGATACACGAAACCCAAAAAACACAAAACACGAAACACGATACACTACCTGTTTGACACGGCTATATGCAAGCTATAGAAAGATACTCTTTGAAATTTTTGTAATATAAATATAAACCTTTCTGAAACGATTGCACGTGGCAAATTTGTTTATGTTATTCTCTAAAAGTTAGCAATGATTCATAGGTAGCATTATACTTTTTTTCTGGTTTATTTATTATTGCTAATCAACTTGGCCTTTGCCTATACGGCAGATTTGACCTATTCATCGTAGAACCGTTCTTTGATAAGGGAGTTGGTTCTCCCCCAGCTATATCAGAAGCCCCTTAGCCAGGTAGGATGTAAATTGAGGGATGTGTTCCACCGACAGCCCTGCAAAGGAAGAGGACACACGAGACTCAACCAGCCCAGAGGCAACCCTTGTAATATTTCATTTAGAACCGTTCTAATACAACTTCAGATCGTGCAGTACAATTTTATCATTTTAAGGAACAAAATCATATATTAATTCGTATACAATAAAAATAGTAGGCTATACTGAAATGTTTGCATATTGTAATATATTAACTTGGTCAACTACACCACCAATGTTTGTATAGTACAATTTACTTTGGGATTTGACTATGACCTATTGCATTTACTTGATGGCCGGTCTTGGAACAAATAGTAAGATTGCTGTTCTTGAAGTAACTGGAAAAATTGCTGCTTTGTGATCTTGAGATCACGGGTTCGAACCGTAGAAATAGTCTCTTGTATAAAATAGAGGATAAAGTTGCACACATCAGATCGCGAAGCGATCCAGCTCCTTTCTACTATGTGCAAACGCAGGAGCCAGTGAAACGGAAACGTCCTATTGCATTTACTTGTCAAACATTCTAGGCTAATGATGTCGTACTTTCTGATCTTTAAAAGACAATTATTTGATAAGAAATACTGATATAATTTGCACTTAGTACAAATATAAATTATGACATAGGAATCAGTTATGTCTATTGCGGATATTTTGTTTGATTTTATATTTATTAATGTCACCATTTCTTCTTTCAAATTTATGTGGTCATTTCAACCAGTCAATGTAGTACCATTCATTTGAAAGAAACTTTTTATGTAACGAAAAACTTGATACGATATTTTATTATCAAATATATTAAGACAATTTGTAATATAATACTGAATTAAGGTGGTTTTCACAAAGATTATTTTTTAAAATATTAAAATTTTTTAATCTTAATTTAAACCTAACAAATTGATTTATAATATGAAACAGAAAAGTAACTACATATCAAAGTGATTAAAAGCTAAAATTTAACCTAACCTCTTGTTTTGTTTGGCAAGTTTCGTTGCTGATTTATCTTCTAAATTTTAGTTGCCGTTTGTCTCGGACATCTTGATGAAATTTCCAAAGAATCTCGACTGTTAATATTGATCTCCAATTGGTACGGTTGAATATTTTATTTTATGTACATTAATTTCAAACAAATTTAGTTTTAATCTAATAAAATAATCAAAGATATATTTATTTAACTAACAAACATAGAAAATAGTCTCATGAATAAATCATTTAAGATCAAAATGCATAGATGATTTAGCCAAAATTCAACATATTTCGACGAAGACTGAAAATAGTCAATTAATTCACAATTCAATCCAATTATGCCAATAAAACACAAAAACATTATCCAAATTAAGTGATAAAAGATAAAAAATATATATATATGAATATGAATTATATCAACTCAATAAACGAGGAGACCCTGGTAGTAATCTTTTCGTTGAATTATACCTAGGGGTGTCAAACGGGTCGTATATCGTGTTTCGTGTTTCGTGTTTTTCGGGTTTCGTGTATCAAAGTGTCGTACCCATACCTTACCCGTTTGCTTCGCGTGTATAGATGTAGATACCCAAACCCGTACATGTCAGGTTTCGTGTCGTGTATCGGGTATACCCACGAACTTGACAAGTACAAATATTTCAAGTCGTGTATAGGTCATTTCATGTATTTTTCAGGTATTTTCAGGTTTCGTGTATTTCTCAGGTTTCATGTACTTAAACGACTACTGATACAATGTATGAAACAACAATACGTACACAACCAAAGGTTAAAGATTAAAATGAGTGAGGTCTTCTAAACTCAAATCACTTGACTACGCAATAATAGATTAAAGAAATGAGATTTGGAAATGGAGGAAGGGAGAAACTGAATAGGGTTACTTAGTAGCACGGTAGTTTTTTTTTTGGAAAATTTATTTTTTATTTTATTAATTATATTAAAATTATTTTTTAAATTTCGTGTATAAACGGGTATAAATGGGTACCCGCGGGTATACCCGGACACGACCCGCCGTTGGCGGGTATCTTACAGGTCTTACCCGATTTGTACACGAAACCCACCAAGGTTATACCCATACCCGCGAAAATTCGTGTCAGGTTCGGGTCGTGTTTCGTGTCGTGTCTGAAATTGCCACCCCTAATTATACCTGTTTTATACAAATTTTATTCTCTGAATATGTATGAGCCATTAAAAAAAGTGGGAGCGGTTAAATTTCATTTATCAAAATAATGTAATGTATTTGTGTAGCAACAGTAATAGTGATTGAAGAATTTTATCAAAATAGTGATAATAGTAATACTATCATCTGAAGTAGAGATTCTTCTAGTTCTCATCTTGAGGTTCGATCTTGGCCAGCGAGTGATGTAAAAATATGACTCTAAAGCATTGTAGGTTTCGCCATGGTCCTATAACTATTTGAGTATATCATTTTTATCAAAAGGTTCTCTGTACGGCTATGACAGCGGACGAGATCCGACGAGGCAAAATATGAGGGCTCCAATCATGCGACGCCACGTGTATAAAAGAGCTTTTCTTTAAAAAGGAAAAAAAGCAAATAGCGGGCCTTTTTGTACACGTGGCGTCTGATTGAAGACCTCATATTTTGCCTCATATGAGGAGTCCTCAGATCTCCCCGGTTCATTTGTTCTGAATAAAAATTACGTTTAGCATCTTCAACCTAAATAAAACCCTATATTTGTTCTATCTATCACGCTAGTGGTGTTCTTAAATTCAGCAGGATAAATTCTTGGAGGGGTGATACATGTTATTATAAAGAGTTATCGTGTTTTTCCTCTAGTTTTTTTCTTTTTCTTTTCTATATTAAAGTTCAATGTTGCTGAACTTAAGAAAAACTCCCAGTTATCTACTTGCTCTCCAATCATCTTTATACGTACAGTAAAATTATACAAAACATATTTTCTTCCTGTCATTGCAGCTCCTAAAAATTAGGGGGGGGGGGGGGGGGGGGGAGAAAATGTAGAGAAACGAGAATCCCACTGCCATCACACCAAGATCTATTATTTACTCTCTTAATTGTACTAAAATGCCAAAAGAATAATGGTTCTATTGGAACAATATATTGCAAGAAAAAAGAAAAAGAAAACGGAGGACAAAAATGGATTTCATGTGGTCCAAAAAAGCAATAATAAATAGAATAGAAAGCAAGAGTTGAGTAAGCGAGATTGGGGGGGGGGGGGGGGGGGGGGTTATTGAGAGTAATGGGCATGACAACACATGTGATTCCAAAGAAGTAGTTGGCCGCCCCTAAGCCATAGTCTATTTGGTACTCGGGTTGGAGATTGCCAACAAGAGGTCATGAGTTCGAATCCAGTGACGCGCACATTGTGAGTGTTCCTCTGCTGCCAGACTAAAGGTCTGGTTTGTGGTGGCACCTTGTATGGGTAACTGTGTAAGATCTCACACAATCTAGGAGGCCGCTAGACTCCTGATTGTGGGTAAATGTGTAAGATCTCACACAATCTGGGAGGCCGCTAGACTCCTGATTGTGGGTAAATGTGTAAGATCTCACACAATCTAGGAGGCCGCTAGGGTAACTGTGTAAGATCTCACACAATCTAGGAGGCCGCTAGACTCCTGATTGTGGGTAAATGTGTAAGATCTCACACAATCTGGGAGGCCGCTAGACTCCTGATTGTGGGTAAATGTGTAAGATCTCACACAATCTAGGAGGCCGCTAGACTCCTGATTGTAGGTAACTGTGTAAGATCTCACACAATCTAGGAGGCCACTAGACTCCTGATTTATATCCTCTACGCAGTTTCTTGGGACTGGACAGTAAGAACACTTTGGGTTGGGTTCAACCTTTTGCCAACAAAGAAGTAGTTGGCCACTTGTATGATTTATATGAAAACATTGCATGTGAGCATCAATTATAGATCCAACTACTCCAGCCTTTAGGAAATTGAAAATCAAAACGAAGTCCAACTAACGAACTACTAATATATTTTTGTACCCGTTGTTCTAACTCCCACACTGTATATTCATGTGAACATATTTATTCTTGGATAAATTAAAATGGACATGGACATTGTATTTTCCTCACTTATATACACCCACATGTTTGTATGTATCTAACATACGCAACGTAACGATATTACAGTGAAGCCAAACATACATACTTTAACGTTGAAAAACGTCAACAGTGATAGTCCGTATAATATATAGTAGAATATATCAAATCAAAAGTTCTATATTTGGTCAAATTTGCATAAATTAATCCCCAACCAATAAATCGGTGCCAGCTTTTTAAGTCTTCCTTCTCTGGGTATGGTCTTTGGGCTATCAAGAGGTTATTTCTTACTGTCGACCATGACAGTAAAAGGATCTAAATCCAATTAATTGTTCGTCTCGACCATGACAGTAAATAGATGAGCTTCTCCTTTATGTGAGGTTGTCTTCTCATATGAGTCTAGAGCAATTGCACATGTGTCCAATATAATTACATTTGCATGTTAGTTCGGCCTCACGCACAATCGTCATTGGGATCCCATTTTATCCCTAAGGTGCATACGCTTATATGACTTTTTGAGACCTTACTTTATTTCTTTTGCTTTGACTTGACAATAACGTTATATTGCCTTTACACATGACTTTACTTTGATCCCATGATACGACTTTGACTTTGAATTTACGTCAAGTTGATAGTCGACCTGATTGGCCCATGCAACCGTCGTTAAGACCTGATGAACACGTACCACCAACATCCAGGTATCTAGGTTGACATACTTAAACTCGTTTTATTAACCATATAAACCTTGATATATTCTATTCAATGATCATACAAATACCTCATGCTTATAACTTTCACCAATTCATCATGAGATACCATCCAAGTGCACATATAGTAAGCATTGAAACATCAGATAAGCATATTGTAACTTCTCATACGACTAAGCCTTATCAAACAAATGACTTCCAATTCGGCACAAATATAAAAGTTATAGAGTTCGAGATGAGGCTTCCAATGCATTCAAAATCACTTCAATTCGAGTTATGAAACTCAGGATAAGACTAACACAAATCATGTATTTAGCAGGACCAAACGTATGTTTAGCTCATCGTACGTCAAGAGACTTACGGGACATTCTATTAAACGTTCCTGAACGTTTGGTTAAGATTTTTTGACTTATCATCTGTTTTATTTAAACTTTTAGTTAGGATTCCAAAGCGTACCATATACTCTATCCAAATATTTGGTTAGGACTCTGAGATTTACCATGCATTCTATCCAAACGTTTAGTCAGGTAATTAAACGTATGATTACCTTAGGAACGTGCAGATTGTTTAAACTTTAACTTTTTTATGCGACCCTAAGCCTAAGTCACCATCTTAGTGTCTCAACTAAGTCTCTACATCATTAAAACACATCATATGTCATGTTCAATCATTAAACATCCATAAATCTACCATATCTAGATGAAATCCTTAGCCATAATATTCATCTTATAAATCAAATAATCATTTGACCATATACATATATACCACAGTAAAAATATCATGAATTAACCCATCAAATAAAACGAGTGAATATAAATCAACTGTTACCAGATGAATCCTTACACTTGATTTACTTAATCCATAATCTCAATAGATCAATAATCATTCACAACACATAATTCCAATTTGTCAATTAAAGCATATCAATGTGAACTAATCACAACTAGATGATTCCTTACCTTAGATGTAACTGGTGACTATTATTGGGTCGAAATCATGGTTGTTTCTCCCTATTTCCTCCCTTTACGGCTCCTGCGTTTTCTTCCCCCATTAGAGCGTCATTCTTTGTGTTTTGTTTTGCGTGAAGAATAGGTTGTATGTTTTTGTTTCTTCTATTCCTTTTTGTTTAACGTAAATGATTTCCCAAAGGGAATTTTCAGTGTATCAGACTACTTAGATATACAACTTAAATTTCGTTCTTTAATCAAACTCTTTATTCAAACTTTTTACGATAAAGAGAGGTTGAGAGCATTATCTTTCCCTTCTCACTGTTTCTATTTTATTGTGCATGCGTGTGTGTGTGGGTGTATATATATAGGTGTTATTGCAGCTACACCTTATGAAGAATAGCATAGATCGATAGAAAATACCATTTCGACACAATACGAGGCGGGATGGACATCGGATTAGCAGATATATAATTGTCGGAATGTGTTGAGATATGTGGAACTTTGGAGCCGGAGGAAGCTAATTGATCAGGAGAGTGTTCAATGTACTCAGAGACACAATTCTGGTGGAAGCTGAAGTACACAATCGAATGAAGGAGGAATCATCGTGGATCAGAAGTGAATTAACGAAGAAGTGCGTGAGGAAGCTATGGTGATGCAGGAGGAGCACTCTACAGTTGGGATGCAAAAGAGATGTTGTAGAAGAAGAAGGATGTGTGGCCAAATGTTTAAATAGATGGTGGAATGACGGTTTTGCCCTCAATTGTAAAAGGAATGTAGATTAGTTAGTAAGGGCAAATGTGTAATTTCACATCCTTATTTTTCTGTTATTCAGCATTTTTAAGCAATTGTTCTACGTTTTGCACCAATTGATCAGATTAGTTTTCTGCCTTCCATAATCGATGATTGACGGTTATTTTTGCTCCGTTTGAGTTCTTCAAGTTTCATCTCTGCTATACTGCATTTTGTCAGTTTGAAATTAATGTTTTGAATTCAGATTTTGACATGGTATCAGAGCGAGGTTGATTGCTCACAGTGATTGCTTTTCTTGACGTTTTAAATCTAATTCCATTGATTCTTGGAAGATTTCTTGAAGTATCTTGCTGTCATAGCGAACACTAGGGCGAATGTTAATCAGGCACCAGAAAATCATGTAAGTAATCCTTTGTACATCCATCCTAATGACAGTCCTGCGATTGTCCTTGCTCAACCTCCATTGAATTCACATAATTTCCATTCATGGAGTCGTATGTTTGAAATGACGCTTGTAGTTAAAAATAAGATAGGTTTTATTGATGGAAGCACACCTATTTCCCCACGAATGATCCTCAATCAGCGTCTTGGAGGCAGGTGAATAGCATGGTTCATTCTTGGATCATGAATAGTGTATCACCTTAGAGTATTATATGGTATGAGAGTGCGTATGATATGTGGCATGATCTTGAACTTAGGTTCGGAAGTGGAGATCCGTTTAGATTGTCAGATCTTTTGGAAATTTTTTACAGCATTAAACATGAGGATTTATCAGTTAATGAATACTATCTAGAGTCAAGGTGGTTTGGGAGGAAATTATGGCTATCAAGCCGTTGCCAAAATGTAATTGTTAAGGATGCGGATGCAATATTAACACCAGGATGACAGAATTCGTAGAAAGTGATTATGTAATCACATTTGTGAAAGGTTTAACTGAAGAATATGAACCAGTGAAGTCACAGATATTTGTTATGACTCCTCTACCTAATATCGGTACAGCGTTCTCTATGACACTTAAGTTTGAGGGGAAAATTATGGGATCATCAACTTAAAGAACGTTTGTTAATACACCTACTGCTCTCTTAGTAGAATAGGATGCTGATAGTAAGTGTGAATCTACGGTATGCTTTAACAAGACACAAGGTTCAGGATATAGAAGAGGCAGTTGAAAGATTTTATCCAGATAACACGAGGAAGGCACAATGCACTCACTGTGCTATGGTTGGCCACACTATTGAGAGGTGCTATAGAAAGCATGGTTTTCCTCCATGATTCAAGTTCAGGAATGAAGCCAACCTAACTGAGACTTGAAAGGCAGACTCAGGAAAATTATTTTGATCAAATAACACAGATGCTGCCATCTGTGTTAACCGTGAACAACATCAAAAATTGCTAAGGTTGCTGAGTAAGGATGATGAAAAGCATACTCTGAATCAGACCCCTGGGGGCAATGTCTCTCATACTGTTGTTATGTCTGCGTCTACTGAAACGGTTAAAGGTAACTATGTATCTAACAGTCATAGTATATGGATTATAGATTCAGGAGCAACAGATCACATTGCATTCTCTTTACAGCTTTTCCATTCATTTAAACCTGTTAAAAATGTTGTAGTTAAGATGCCTAATGGTGTTGTTACTAATGCAACACACATTGGCATTGTTGTCATAAACAGTCTCCTGACCTTGTATGATGTACTATATGTGCATGATTTCTCATTCAATATTTTATGTATTAGCAAATTAACCTCATATCCTAATTTGCTGATTTCTTTCTATGATAACACTTGTGTCACTCAGAATCAGTTATCCAAGAGGATGATTGGTTCAGCTGAAAAACATCATGGTCTTTACTACTTACAAGCCCATTCAGTCCAGTTTCCACAAGCCAGGTGCTTCTTTGCTTCCTTGGATGCAACAACTTGCCCAAGATTGCTATGGCATTACAGGCTGGGGCATCCATCTATCCCTAGACTCCAATAAATAAACAAATGTAATCCTGATATTCTAGTATTAGAAGATAGTCATAGTTGTAAAATTTGTCCATTGGCAAAACAAAGAAAGTTGCCTTTTCATTCTTCAAATTCTGCTTCTAAAAATCCCTTTGATCTAGTCCATGTAGATATTTGGAGGCCTTACAGGCATAATACCATGTATGGGTAGAAATACTTTCTTACTATAGTTGATGATTGCATAAGGTATACTTGGACTTACCTGATGAAGTCAAAAACTAAAACCAGAGACATTATCATGAGTTTTTATCAATATGTCCATGCTCAGTTCCCTAAACAAATCAAAGTTGTGAGGTCGACCAAGGTTTTCAAAATGAATGAGTTTTTCTCTAGCAAGGGCATCATACAACAACCGTCCTGTGCATACAATCCCCAACAAAATGGCATTGTAGAAAGAAAACATCAAAACATATTGTCTGTTACTAGAGCATTGAAATTTCAGTCAAATGTGCCTATTACCTATTGAGGATGCTATGTCCAACATACCACCTTCCTTATAAATCTTATCTCATCTCCTTTCTTGTCCAACCAGACACTACACCAACTGTTGTTTCACAAAGTCCCAATTTATTCCTAACTCAAGGTGTTTGGATGCTTGACTTACACTCACAATGATATGCCTCTTGGTGATAAGTTTGCCCCTAGAGCACAGCGTTGTATATTCCTTGGAATACCTCACAGCACTAAAGGGTATATAGTACAAGATCTTGACACTAAAGTTGTGTCTGTTTCTAGAAATGTTCAATTCCATGAAGATATGTTCCTTTCTCCCAGTCAGATAATTCATCTCCCACAAGTGCTCCTCTTAGCTCTGAGTCTGACCCTCTCATTTCAGTTCCTACTGATCCTTGCAATTTGCCCTTTTCACCAGCTACTCTTTCTGATTCTCACAACATGCCTTTTGCACCAGATACAACTGATTCCTATCCTTTTTCATCTACTCAAGACACAGTCACACCTGAGAACACAGGTTTAGTAGACTCCACACCTTGAAATAGTACTGCCAATCAATACTGATTCAAATAACTCATCCACCTCCAACAGACCAACAAGAGAAACCCGTCCTCCATCTTACCTTCAAGACTATTATTGTCATCAGCTTGCCAAGACAATGCCTCATTCTTTCTCCTCCTCCACTCTTTATCCTATTCAGTCTTATCATGCATATGATAGGTTAGCTCCTGACTATAATAAATATACACTGTCTATTAGCATACAGCAGGAACCCCAAAGACCTATCTAGAGGCAGCCCAAACAGCAGAATGGCAGCTTGCTATGCAGGAGGAACTGAAGGCCTTGGCATATAACAACACTTGGTCACTGTTCCTTTTGCTCACTGGTAAGACTCCCATTAGCTATAAGTAGGTTTACAAAGTAAAAAGGAGAGCAAACGGTTCCATTGAGAGGCATAAGGCCAGATTAGTGGCTAAGGGCTATACACAACAGTTGGGAATTGATTATAATGAGACATTCTCACCAGTAGCCAAGATGACAACTGTAAGGCTTGTTCTCTCTGTGGCTGCTATGAAGAACTGATATGTACACCAATTAGATGTTAACAATGCATTTCTCTATTGTGATCTTCACTAAGAGATATATATGGTCTCACCTGAAGGCATGCATTGCCCCTCACCTAATACTATCTGCAAGCTACACAAATCTTTGTATGGCCTGAAGCAATCTAGTAGGGAATGGAACTCTAAACTTACTAACTTTCTCTTAAGACAAGGTTATGTTCAGTCCAAACACGATTCCCGTCAGACTTCTTGTTCCTTTTTAGTTCTTCTGGTATATGTTGATGACATTTTGGTAGCCAGTGACTCCATTATAGCCATTGATAATCTTAAACAGTCTTTACATCAAGCCTTTAAAATCAAGAATCTAGGAGACCTTAGACACTTCCTGGGCTTGGAAGTAGCTAGGTCTCAAGGGGGTTCCTAATACATCAAAGGAAGTATGCTTTAGAATTGCTAGAAGAAACAGGATTTTTGGGGTCCATGCCTGCCAAGTCACCAATGGAACAAAATTTGAAACTGGCTCATAATGACTCTGAATTGATTGAGGATGTCTCTAGATATAGGAAACTAATTGGACAGCTTATATATCTTACTATTACCAGGCCGGATATTTCATATGCAGTTCAGCAGTTGAGCCAATTTTTGGATGTCCCTGCACAAAAGCACTCAAAAGCAGCTTGTAGATTATTGAAATATGTAAAAAGGACACCTGGCCAGGGATTGTTATTCCCTAACAAAGGAAATCTGCAATTGAAGACATTCACAGATTCTGATTGGGGATGTTGCATTGGAACCAGGAAGTCAGTCACAGGTTTTTGTGTGTTCCTTGGTGAGGCTCTAATATCTTGGAAGGCTAAGAAACAAATCACTATTTCAAGATCATCCTTAGAGGTAGAATATCGGGCAATGGTTGCAGCTACATGTGAAGTATAGTACATTCTTTACTTGTTGGCAGACTTAGGAATTGGTCAAGAGTGGGCTGTGGAGTTATTATCTGATAACAAGAGCGCCATGTACATAGTGGAGAATCCTGTCTTTCATGAGAGGACGAAACACATAGAGATAAATTGTCATGTAGTGAGGGAGAAATACTTGGAAGGAGTCATTAAGCCCATGACTGTCAAGACAGAATTTCAAATAGCAGATGCTTTCACCAAAGCATTGGATTCCAAAAGGTTGCGCAAACTAAGCCTGACCATGAGAGCTTATGATGTCTTTGGCCAGTCTGGTTTGAAGGAGGTGTTGAGATATGTGGAACTTTGGAGCCAGAGGAAGCTAATTGATCCAGAATGGAGGAGAGTGTTCAATGTACTGAGGGACGCAATTATGGTGGAAGCTGAAGTACACAATCGAATGAATGAGGAATCATCGTGGATCAGAAGTGAATTAACGAAGAAGTGCGTGAGGAAGCTATGGTGATGCATGAGGAGCACTCTGCAGTTGGGATGCAAAAGAGATGCTACAGAAGAAGAAGGATGTGCGTGCCAAACGTCTAAATAGATGGTGAAATGACGATTTTGCCCTCAATTGTAAAAGAAATGTAGATTAGTTAGGAAGGGCAAATGTGTAATTTCACATCTTTGTTTTTCTGTTATTCAGCAGTTGCTATTTAAGCAACTGTTCGACGTTTTGCACCAATTGATCAGATTAGTTTTCTGTCTTCCATAATCGATGATTGACGGTTATTTTTGCTCCGTTTGAGTTCTTCAAGTTTCATCTCCGCTATACTACATTTTGTCAGTTTAAAATTTTGGTTTTGAATTCAGATATTGACAGAATGCCCCAAAACATTAGGAGCATTCCCTAGAACGATATCCCTGAGCTAACTTTTATTCGATCGTGGATTATGAGCGTTAAAAAAGGTAGGTCAGAAGATAAATGCTTTCTTAGTGTGGCATCCGCTGTCTCTTAGTTTTTCTCTAGGACAAAATTACCAATTCACCCCTCTATTTGGAAATATTTTTCCAGGGTGTTAAAATAATAGTGTTATCAAATGATTTTCACGATAGATTCATATTATATTCAAGAACCAAACAATCCGAACTTCATTTTCATTTGATACTAGAAATCAGAAGCAAAATATGAACAACACAATTAAGCCACCTGCTTTTAGGTTATCTATCAATTATTAAAATGTCCAACAAAAGATCAAAGAATCAGATGTCCATCACACTTTTTTTTTTGCCAGAAAGGGGATCTTTTATTTCATGTGAAAATATCAAAAAGTACATGTCATCGTTCCATCTACTGAGCTAACTACATGGCTAAATTTCCTCAGTATTTACAGTACGCAAATGAGTGTGCATTAACAACTCAACGCGATGAAAAATCTCCCGGATCCGAAGCTTTGCAGGCGGTACCACAGTGGACGTGCCGTGAATGATTTGATTTCTCCAGAACCATATATTAGATATAGTTTCGCGAAAAACATAGCGCCATTCCAAAGTGATGGCCACAGGTTGCCACGGTGCTTCCAAGCTTTCCATCACACTTTTGGGAAATGGCATATCTTCACAATATTCTTTGGACATTTACTTCCAACCTAAAGGCTAAAATCATACGTCGGTGTCATTATTCACCTGGCGGGGGAAAAGGGGAATTTAAAACCTCATTCGAGTATAGCATATTAGTGTAAATTTTGTGAGATCTTTTGTGATGACTTTACCATCGTGTTAATACAAAAGGTTTATGTCAATAAGAGTTGATATATTTGATGTCTAGCATGTTGTATAGGATGTACATAATATTCAAGAGAAATACTTTAGTAGTTCTACCTAGTATGCTGCATAGAATGTTAAAATTTTTTAAGAAAGACTTTAATATCAAGAGGAGGAATTTGTTCAAGATTATCGTCTGAAAGTGAAATGCTACAATGCTATTAAAATTTCGACTGATCCTACGTTTGCATTAAAGACTCCGAACAAAATCATTGAGTATCGAAACAAAAGTTTTGTGTTCTTTTTTTTTCTTTTTTTTTAGAAATTAATCAGTTTAAATTATTTCAAATTGGTATCACAAAGCGAAGGTTTTTAAATTAAAAGGGGGGAGAATTATTTAAACTTCCCTTTTTTATTTTTGATAGAATAAACGATTTTGATCAATGGATTATTTCATACAAATAAGAGCTTCAAGATGGTGCTGACACGTGGTAAGAAGAGAAAAGAATATAACTAACCCAGTCCACATACGGTTGGGATCACAGGAGGTAAGAAATGAGGTAAAAAATGAGGCATCCAATCACGCGATGCCACGTGTACAAAAGTGAAAGAAGTTTAATTTTTTTTGTTTTTAAAAAATAGTTACTTGTACATGTGGCATCGCGTGATTGAATGCCTCATTTTTTACCTCATTTCTTACCTCATGTGATCCCAACCGCATTACGTGTGTGTGTGTTGTGGTCGGTTATTCAGCCCTTTACCACCTATATTGTTCATATGAACCATTTTAGGCGGATGAGATCCAGGCAGGTAAATTCTAAGGCAAAAAATGAGGCCGCGAATCACAGGCTGCCACGTCGCAATGTTAAATTGTTTAAAAAAAAATTCTCTCTCATCAATAACATGGCGACGTGGCAACCTGTGATTCGCGGCCTCATTTTTTGCCTTAGAATCTACCTGCCTGAATCTCATCCGCCATTTTAGGGCCCAAGTGGTCTTTCCTCCCACCCGATATACTGAATGTAAGGACTTTTTTTTGTTTTTTTCTTGTTTACACAGTGAATGTAAGGATTCAAAATGACTCCATATCTGACACAAAGACTCTTTTTTACCCACTTCTGCCATTTCTAGGGGTTCAGATATCCTCATCGCATCTCCCCTCACCCCATGCTGCCACGTGTCATGTTGTGAGGAGCACGGTGATTCACCGTGCGGTGAGAGGATTCCATCCCCATTTCTAAACCTCCATGTGAAGCAATCAATTTTGTGGATATAAATCAAATGAAAAAAGTTCTTCATAGATCAGACAAGAATTTCACACATGGAAAATTAAAAACCAGCAGTTACAATATCGACCAAGACTTTTGGTAACAAAGTAAATCTTTTGTTTCTTTATTTCACATACGACACTACCTATTATTCATGCCTATAAATTGGTATTTGCTTTCATTCATTTGATACACCCCCAATAAACAATTCTAAGACTCAAAGACAGGAACGTTGAGTATTGGAACAAAAGCTTTGGTTCTTCAACTTTCTTTTTCTTTCAATTTCTTAGACATTAATCAGTTTAAATTATTTCAAATTGGTATTAGAGAGAGAAGGTTTTTAAATTGAAAGAAGAGAGAGTTATCCAACATTGTTCTGTTTTTATTTTCGATGGATTAAGCAATTTTGATGAATGGATTATACTTATGAAAGATTTTTTTTGAAGTTCCTGACATATGGGATGTCGTAGAAAACAAATTTGACATTTTAGATGTGGAGCAAAAAAAAAATTAAGTTACGAGGCGATCAAAACTTTGGATATAAAGAGGAGGCAATATTATTTGGCTCGACATTATCTCAACAACATAGTTGAGTCTTAAACAAATTTATGAATGTGAAGCCTGCAAAAGAGGTTTGGAGAATAGTTGTGAATATCAACACAGGAAACAAGGACATTAAAAGGGTTTGCTTACAAGATTTTCGGAGGTAAATTAAAATGGCTCAAATAAAAACAGAGTCAGTTGCATATGTCATATCCAAGGTACACGATATTAGTGAAAAAACTAAACGCCAACAGTAAGTTTATCACTGAAGCCCAATTTGTCTAGAAAATTTTCAGATCTTTGACTCAAACGTTTCACATGAAGAAAATAGTATTTGAAGCTACCAAGGATATTGACCAATTGACTATTGATCAATTGAAAGATGAGTTAGTATGTTATAAAACCTCACTAGATCAACAGTACGTGGGTATTACAGAAGTGGCATTGTAAGCTCAGACAATTGTTCAGAAAGATCAGGCAGAGTCTGCAAATCATGCAAAATCCAGTCATTGCGGTAAAAGTTTTGGAGACAAAGGATGTGGCCAAGGAAGAGGTCATGATATAGATAATTTTAATCACCGGCAAAATAGTTGTATTTTTGATAAAGATGATCAAAATAAAGATGTTCAAAACCATGGTAGAAGAAAATTTTAGTGCTTTAATTTGAAAAAAGTTTTGGCATATTCAAAGTCGTCGTTAGTGTTGAAAAATGTGTTTGGATAATTTTCAAAATTAAGATCTTAACTGTTGAATGCCTAAATAATACCAAAGAATGTTATAAAAGTGTTACACATGATATTATAAATGTTAAGGAGTTGAAATATTTTAAACAAGTGAGAAAAATGACATCGATCTCTCAGGTTAAGATACTTCGATCGATCGATATACATTTATCGATCCATATAAGGCAGAATAAAACCAAAACCTTACCATGAGACATCGATCTCTAAATCTGAGACGCATCGATCTATTGATGTACATCAGTCTCTCATATCGATCGGTCGAATGTAAGATAAATTCAAAAACAGGACCTCCCTGTGAGACATCGATCTCTTGCACAGAGGCACTTCGATTAATCAATGTCACTAGGGTTTTGAAAAATTTCTTTAAATGTGATAAAATAGTTGTTTTTGTTTGCATATATGGTTTTGATGTTTCATACATGATCATTGTGATTTTATTACTTGAAGTTGATGAATATTATTATGTCTGATGACTAATATGCCTTGGAAGTTTGTATAACTTACCAAAAAGGACAAAGTTCTTGTAGGTACATGACACAAAGAAAATCATACAAGGACTTCTTTACGACATATTTATGACTACAAAGGTGTTCTTATATTTATTTCTGGCCAACGATGATATTTTCGGAGTTTATTATCTTCAGGGGTATTTCGTCATTTTATCTTCCAAGGGCATTTTGGTCTTTTTACTCAAGAACAAGGCTTGAGTATGATGTTATCTTTATTATGGAGCTTATATATATGGTTTACTTGAAGATCATTATGTGACTATATGTTCTATTCTTGAAATTGAAGATGTTATCGACATCGACGAAATATGTGGCGGTTTTTGATGTCACATTTTATTTTCTTCTTGAAGACATTTATGCATATGTTATTGGAGATTCTTATCTATATTTTTGTAGAGAATTTGAGGGTATTCTTGGAACAAAAATCACCACAACTTACAAGGAGAAAAATGTGGGAATTTTGAATTATATGTTGACAAAGTCTTGTCAATTTTTATCTACTTATTTCTCTTCAACAAATCTGAGTTTGTACACTTATTTATGACTCAAAAACGTGTTTATCTATGTGGCAAAGATGTTCCATTCATTTTGTAACTCATGTACAAGTTTATGCCACATGGACCAACCAAATATAAGCTAGTTGGCAAAAATTTACAACTTGGAATTTCAATTTAAAAGCAATAGCTATATGGCTGATTTTGTTCAAAATTTTCAGCCATTCACACGTCTTATTATCATTCCAAGGATTTGAGGTATTCTTGGAGGAATATGCCATCTTATCTTTTTTTATTATCTTCACAAATTCCATGTCATTTTCAAGAAGCAAAAATTGGCCAAACAAAGGTGCAAGGTAGACAAATCATTCTTCTTGAAGTTTACAAAGTGTAAAGGTGGCCATCAAATGAAGTGAAGACACATAAGCTTTGATGATGAAGAAGTTGACACATTGGCATTCTTATCTTCAAGGGATATCTCACACTATAAATAGAAGGCAAGGTGAAGAAAAGAAGACGTACACTTGAAAACAAACTTGAAGATCATATTCTTGCTATCTTTTCTTCTCTTATTTCTTGCTCATTCTTTGTGTAGCTAAGGTGTTTCATTGAGAATTGTTGTAGAGCTACACTTTATACCTCTTGTTTCATATTTTATAATATTGATTAGCCTTTTTATAAAGCTACATCAATCGGTGATAGAGATGTTGCAACATAAGTTGTTTAGAGGTGATAAAGCCAAGTCTTGAATAGGATTGGTGTATAACACAAGGATCAAACTCGGCATTTGTTGTATTAGTGTTGATTGATAGTGAAAATCCAAGGAAATGTGTTCCTTGGGACTGGATTAGGTCACATTGACTGAACCAGGATAAATCTCTTGTGGTCTTGTTCTTCTTCTTCTTCATTTCTGCATTGTGCCGGTTTTGACTGTAGTTTTCACTCAACTTTACACGACTTGAAAAAATAGCAAAATATTTTCAAAATTGTTGATTTTTGTGGCGTTAAACTTCATACTGTTAACTTTCATTTGCAATAAGAGTCACTCGATTTGAGCAAAAGAAAGTTAGTCTTTCAGTCTTTGAAATATAAATGCTCCATTCTGGCAGCAATCTGACATGTTTAAAAGAAACGTACCTTTTTATTTTATTAAGCACAGTTTCAGGTCAGGACATTTTGGAAACTTAAACTAGACGTTCCAAGAAGTATTTTGACATATAAATCAATCTTTTTGGCTAAGTAAACAAAGAGTTATAGTTTTTCAAAGTTTGTCTACATTCTGTCCAAAACTGTCCAGATTGACCATCTGAATCTTTTTATTTGTTTGAAGGGTTAAACGATTTATTTTTAGCTCATTTTTAGACCGGGTATACTTAAGACCTTGAAATTGATTTCTGAAAAATTTCATAATTTTTGAAGTTGTGTACTGAGACTTTTAAAATTTTCAAATACATGTACTGAATCTGAGAAGCTCTCTGTTTCTGTTTTCAGGGAAAATTTTCAAAGGATTTAAAAATAGTGTAATTTCTAATAAACACTAACCACTATTCACCTCCCCTCTGGTGGTATTCATTGCAGGTGTTAAGGTGCAATAGTTAGCATAAGAATAGTCACGATGAGCATGCAAAGGTTCCCAAAAATAACAACACAAGACTTAAAAGAAAACAAAGAATGAGCCAATTTCGGACTATGGTTGGATAAAGAAATATTTACAAATTTGGATACTTTTGTAAAATCTCTTGTGAAATTCAGAAATAATTTTGATGTACCTATTCTTGGTAAAGAAAGAATTGCCTTTTGTTTGAAAGATGGTTCTTTTAGCTTTATATCTTATGTATTTTATGTACCAAGATGAAAGGCTACAACATAGTCTTTGATATTGGAGTTTGCAAAATAAGAGATCCGAGGAGAAGACTAATTGCAAAGATAAACATAAATATTAGTGTTCAAACCATCATCGAGTTGCTCTCAACAAGAGAGGCGATTACCCTCCAATTACATGAATATGGAATTGGTAATGACAATAAATTATCTGATGAAGAAGTTCAGAATTATGCTTTTTTCATAGATAAGGATCCAGTGGCATTCAAAGAAGCTTTCAGAAATGATCATTGGATTCATTCCATGGATCAAGAGATTCATGCTATTGAAAAAATAATACATGAAAATTGACTATCCTTCCACCATGAAAGAAACCTAATGGAGACAAATGGGTGTACAACACAAAGTACAACAAAAATAGAGAGATTGATCGTTTTAAAGCGAGACTTGTTGGAAAAAAATACAAACAGCAGACATATGTTGATTATTTTTTAGAATGATATGGTGACCAAAATCTCCATATACGTTGTCAAAGTTGCAAGGCAAGAAACATAAAGACGTTTTAAGACTAAAGCCTTTTGTAATTGGAAGAAACATAGACACTCATCGAGTGACAGAATGACACATAATTTCAGATATTGAAATACATAACACGTGGATACATTTCTGCATATGGTAAAATTGTAACTAAAAATTTCAGAACATAAAGATTTACAATGATAATAAAAATACTAGAATAATGAAAACATGATACATTCATAATATTTAAGGCATATTTGAATACAGAAATTTCTATTTAGCATATGAAAAATATGAATCTTCTCACTCTTTACCTAACTAAAATAATAATATAAAAACTAAGTTTGCGAATATTTAAAAAAAAATGAAAGAAGAAGTCTCAAGATGTGTCCTATTTGTGTCAAAAGTCAAGCCTTCAACCAATTTTAAATTAAATTATTGACCTAACATACGTATGGATCTTAAAGATGTGTTGGCACATGGAAAAGACTAGAACTGAAGTTTGAAGGTTAACATTCATCATCATCATCCGGACCCAGTATATCCCAACGACAGCAAAAGCTATCGTTAGGGTCTGGGGAGGATAAGTGGTAGGCAGACAATACCTCTATCCCAAGGAATAGAGAGCATGCTTCCAGTGAGACCCCCGACTCTACCTGCATAAATGACATGATAATAGAGATATGTTGCGCTAGTGTGTTAGTGATTAAATTCAAGAAATACAAATACAAAGAAATACAAGAAACACAAAGAAAGGACTTTCAATATTAAAATACACATCACGTATATCTGTACATGTAATGTAAAACAGACGGTATACCATACGCAACCAATTGGAAAGTCAACCTAAAGCGTAGATATTGTCTACGCCTATCTATGTCCCTAAATATACTCTAAGGTGTCTTTATATATGACATATACCTCGTTAACCTTAATCTTATGTCTCCATAAACTCCTATCATGGATCATGTCCTCAGAGAGGTGCAAATAAGGTTAACATTGTAAACTTGATAATGTTTTAAGAACCATTACTACATTCATTTTTTATTTACCAAATTATAAAAAAATAGTTGTTAGATCACAATCATTCTGTTAATGTGACATTAAATGTTCTCTTCATCATTTCTCTTTATTTGCATCCAATTGATTAAAAAACAACGGATAAAATTACTAATAAAAGTATATAAGAATTTAAGAGAGTAAGGAACCAATCCATCATTAACACCACTACGCCAAAGTAGGTGGTGTTAATGAACCGAGTCGAGCTGAATACCAAGTTTTCGAATTCGGATTCGTTTAGCTAAACGAATTATTCGACTCGGTTTATTTACTGTAACGAACTTCAAAATTTGTTTGAGTTTCGCTCAAAAGCATTATAACTATTTAAACGAACCAAACAGCTCGCGAAAAATTCGTCTTGTTTTTTTAAATGAACCTAATTAGTCTTTCGAACTCGACTCGTTTAAGTAAAATTAACGAACGAAATCAAATTAAATATGAACCAAACTCAAACAGTTAGTGAACTGTTCAGTTTGCTTAGCACCCAAGGCGAAAGTCAAGCGGTCTCGTTAGGAAAGAAGCAGGAGGAAAAAAAGGGGAAAAAGAAGTAGAAAAAGTTACCCACTTCAAAGAATATATTTATATATCTATATATATGTGTATTCCATTTAAAAATAAATCCGAAAAGAATTCTTCGTTAAAATGGCATAAAATAAAAAATATTGGTCAAAATATAAATTATTGTTTTTGTTATAAATGAGTTTTTTCATTTAAATAATGCACATATAATAAAGACAAGCTATTGTAAACACAGTTTCTCTTATCATGAAAGTGTGAAGTACGCGTATTTTTAATTATATCTCAAAATAATAAAATAGAGTTATAAAATGAGGCATGAAATGGATTAAAAAAAAGATAATTAATACTTGACTGAATAGTGGATACCAAAAATGGTGTTACATAAATAAAAAGAAATTTTCAATATCTTCAATGGTTAATCTATTAGAAAGAATCAACAGAAGGGAGTGTTCATACTGAGTTTACATAAATGCCCTCTTCAATTAAACTTCAGCATACAACCTCCAAAGCTCCTCCAATGGCGGCATCTCCGTGATCAACCTGTCCAAATCCTTAAACGACATTCCCCGACACATCACCGGATTTCCGGTCGGCGACAACATCTGGACGCCGGACTGAAATCTCATGGGCTTCTCCTTTAAACCTGGCTTTTCGAGTTCTATCTTTGAATCCTTCCCTGTAAATCTCTGAACAACAGATCTAAAGCTCATTGCATCTGTTTCAACATATTGTGTGTTGATTATCACTACCTTCATTTCATCCGATGTGAATCCTCCAGACATTTTGAAAGAATAATGGGTTCTGAAAAATATTGGAATTTCGTTAAGTTTTTGTTGGGTGGGTTTGTGTTGTGGATGGGAAGGAAGCAGCTGTAATGAGCAATTTATAGTAGAAGATTTTGATGGGAAAAGGAATGCTAGCTGCGTGGAAATGAAGGTCTTTTGATGGTTTGTTGAGATAGGCGAAATAGTTGACCCTTTGGGTATCAACTTGATCAACCAATTATAAAGACAAGAATGACCTTTTTCTGGACCGCATGGCATAACTCAGTTGATTCTAGAGTGACAAATTTGCTAACAAGGTGTAAGGTTTGAATCTCGCAGTCTACATTGTGGATGTCTTATCTTCATACTCCAATGTGGGTCTGGATGGTAGGCCCCTAGTGTGGGCTGCATGTTCTGTGCCTCCCTCTTAGCGGGCCGCTAAGTACCTGATTTACATACTCTCAGCTGCCTCGTCGAGCCGGGGTATGGGGGCCTTTGGGGTTGGGGTTCAACCTTTGCTAACAAGAATAACCTTTTTCTGAATCTATCAGTTTCTTGATTTACATCTCTATATTTCTTCTGGAACCGGGAGTGACAGATACCCTTACTGGTTGTGCAACCTTTTTAAAGAAAGACTATTCATTCCGTATCCGAATAATATATTACAACTAGACTTATAAATTTGAATCTTGGTAGTGTTTAACTTTTTTATAATAACTACCATGTTTTTTCTAGAACTTCTGAATACATAATTTATATTTTTAATGAGAACTTAAGAAGTTCTCCTAACATAGTTCAAATATTTTCAAGATGGTAGAATGCACCAAAAGAATGCAAGTATAAATCTTGATACTTACAGTGTGATAGTTTAGAATTTGGACTATGTCATCAAATTTTTTTCATACCAAAACGATATTTAGCCTAAGCTTTTTGTCATCATCAATGATTTGTACATATAGAGAGAGGTCTTGCTGGAGGCGAACTCTCTATCTTTTAGAATAGAGGTTTTGTTTGTCTGCTTCTCAACCTCTCCAGCCATGACGATATCTTTGTTGTTATTGGAATATGTTGAGTATGTGTTTTTGTCGTTAATGATTTGTACCGCAGCGATATTGGGTCAAAAATTCTTGTCAACATCCATGCTCCGTACTTCCTATCTATTATTAGGTCATTAAGTATTTAATTTATACTATCCATAAAATATATATAAAACTAGAAAGTAAAAGTTTTCGAGATTAAAGTCTAAAACCACTTCAGACTAACTAAGATGTAGGGCCCTCCGTGTCGGGGAAATGCATCCGAAAGTGTTGATATCTCCTCACCCCAACTTTCCTTACATTTTTTGTGACCACGCGACACGTGGTAACAAGGGGGTGTGGTGAGGCTAGATGAAGGTGACCCTCATCTAACCTCATCACCCCTTGCTGTCACGTGTCGCGCGTTCACGCGTCACCGCACCTCCTTTGCGGTGAGGTGATCATATCCCTCCCAAAAGACTACTCATTGGGTCAATGGATTCGTCCAAAAGGGAGAGTGAACAAAATGACGAAGGCGAGGAGAACTTTCGTACCTTATTAATTTTCTGTATTTTATATTTTCTTTTCAAAACATGTGAAATAAACAAATATATGTACAAATGATTGAGGCATACTAACATATCCCAATTTCAATTATAAAATAACATAACTCATATAAAACAACACAACATGCACGTCAAGGAAGATGCTGAACTGCATCATCCTGAAGTGATAAATACTTTTATAAAGCCATATCGGGGTAAAGATACTATGTGAACTTGGCAAATTGGAAACTTTTATATGCTTTTATATTATTTTATTTTATTTGTATTTACTAAATTCCTTCGCTCATACACTAGTATACTATATTTTTATTATTGTGTCATCTACATAAGTACATATATATAGAGCTGAGAGTCTTACTAGAAGTAAACTCTCTGTCTCTTGGGATGGATGTATTGTTTGCCTGCCTCTTACCCTTCCCAGACCTTAGCGATAGCTTTTCTTGTCGTTAGTATATACTGAGTATGATTATAGTATATGGTCTTATTGAGCAAACAGGCAAAGCACATTGACTTCTTCATGTTCTACAATTAATCTTCTGGATGTATATTCATTTTGAACTTGATGAAGATTGTTATAGCGATGACAAATATATTACTGAAGTATTACAAAAGAATGATCAAGACATTATAACTGCTACAAATTTTGTTATATTTTTTAAAAAAGACTTGAAAGCTTATAGGAAAGGAGGATAAGAGATCATTTGTGGAAGTCTTGTGGAAAAGGGTCAGGATCTCCTGACCGCCAAGTCCGTGACCCCCTCCGCGACCGCCCGACACGTGGCAGCAGAGGGGTTGTGAGGCTGGGTGAGTGTCACCCGCACCCAGCCTCACCACTCCACCCCGCTGCCACGTGTCGGACGGTCACGTGGGCGGTCACGGGGAGGGGGTCAGGTGATCTCGTTCGACCTGTTTTTTGTCGTGATTGATCCACACTTTTAAAAACTGAAATAATCGTATCAATGAAACGAATATGAAGTTGCTTACTTGCATGAAATTTTTGAACCATGCTATTCTTTTGCAGCATTTAATAAAAAAAATGATGATTTTTTTGTGCAAAGTTTTCAGCTGTGATCATTGTGAAGAATCGGATGCGAAACAAAATGAAAGACAGTCGGATGAATGATTGTTCCATTATTTACATTGAGAAAGCTATGCTTTCTAGAATCATGACTAAGAAAGTTATAAATCTTTGTCAAAATAAGCACATTTGTCGTCGGCAATTGTAATTTTTAAATGATTTAGTTTGCTTTTTGAAATAATGATTTTTATATCATTAACCGCGTATAACTCGTATACATCTTTTTATGATAGTGTGTCACTGGATCTGATGTATTATTTGATTGTCTCTCATCTTTCTCAGCCTCTAACGGTAGTTTTTGCTGTTGTTGAGATATACTAGGTATTATTTTTGTTGTTATATGTTGCACCATCATTGATTTTTTTATCTATATATTCGGCATTGATAATGTTATCACAACGACATTGTTTGTGCGCCCCTTACCGTTTTCGCTCAGTCTTT
>AP025052.1:8586473-8627704 GCA_036186865.1 Eustoma russellianum
TCTCTGTTGTTCTGTTCCCACCACGAGAAAGACGCGGGAAGAGGTATGCCCAGCGCGCGGAGGATCCGTTGAAAGTTTGTCTCGGTAGGGAACTGTACGATCTTTTCCCCTATTCTATTGAATCAATAAAAAAAGAGGTCAGCCTCCATTCGAATTATGTTAGGGGTTCTTTCGCTTTTGCCAGATCTAGAGAGATACTACAAGTCCTCCGTCCTAGATTCCATCGCCGTTGCCATCTTATGATTATCAATATCTAAGTATTTACTACGTCGCAATACGGTTACAAATTTAGATTTGGAACGAAGTGAGTGTTTAAGCGAATCTACCTCATATTAATTAATTTATATCCTCCAATACATGTGATAATACTAAAATGCTATAGAGAATATGCTTGTATGTATACTAGAAACATATAAAGGTCTTCCACCGGCGGAAATGTATAATATTTAAAAGCCAAGAGTCAATCTATTTACTTATCAACGTCTTCACTGGTTAATCTTTAAGAGAGAATCAACAGATGGGGGGTTGTTCATAAATGAATTTACATAAACGCCCTCTTCTTCAATTAAACTTCCGAATACAACCTCCAAAGCTCCTCCAATGGCGACATCTCCTTGATCAACCTATCCAAATCCTTAAACGACATTCCTCGACACGTCATCGGATTTCCGGTCGGCGACAACATCTGGACGCCGGACTGAAATCTCATGGGCTTTTCCTTTAAACCCAGTTTTTCGAGTTCTATCTTTGAATCCTTCCCTGTAAATCTCTGAACAACAGATCTAAAGCTCATTGCATCTGTTTCCACATATTGTGTGTTGATTATCACTACCTTCATTGCATCAGATGTGAATCCTCCAGACATCTTGAAAGAATGGTTTAATTTAGTAGCAGGAAAGATTTAATGTAAAAGCAGAAAAGACTTGGAAATTTTTCGTGTACTTCTCAATGATTTCGTACACTATACATGTCCTATCTTTATAGTATGAATTTAGTATCTATACATGGTAACAAATCAATCACGTATTCTATTCTAATTGTACATTTAATACAATATTCCTTCTTGATTTGACTGCGTGTAATTAGGCCCTGTAATTAGGCCTTGCTTCATTCGGTTCCTGATTTCCCGGGATTACGATTACGTTTGCTCACACTCTCCCTCAAGTTGAACGGTGGGATCAACAACCCTCAACTTGCACAAGACAGCTTCAAATGTCCTCCCATTCACTGCTTTGGTCAATATGTCTGTTAACTGATCTTCTGACCTGACGAATGGCAGCTCAATAATTCATCCTTCTAACTTTTCTTTGATGAAGTGACGGTCAATCTCCACGTGCTTGGTTTGATCATGTTGTACATGATTTTCTGATATACTGATAGACGCTTTATTATCACACATCAACGGAGTTGGTAATTCGATTCGAACTCCAATGTCTTTCAGCAACTTCTGTAGCCACAGCACCTCAGTTACTCCTTTAACTATTCTTCGGAACTCAGCTTCGGCACTCGAGAGAGCAACAACACTCTGCTTCTTGCTTCTCCAAGTCACAAGGTTTCCTCCCACAAGTGTGAAATAGCCTGACGTAGATCTCCGGTCTACCAGATTTCCAGCCCAGTCAGCATCTGTATATGCCTGAATCCTCAAATGTCCATTGTTTCGAAACACAATTCCCCTTCCTGGTGTGTGCTTTAGATAATGTAGAATCCTTCTGACTGCGCTCATATGATGCTCCTGGGGTTGGTGCATAAACTGACTTACATTCTGACTGCAAACGCTATATCCGGTCGTGTGTGTGACAAGTAGATCAGCTTTCCAACCAAGCGCTGATACTGTCCTGTGTCTGTAGATGCGGCTCCATCAACTACCTGTAACTTAGGATTTGTTACCATAGGAGTATCACAGGGTTTACAGTCTAACATTCCTGCTTCAGTTAAAAGATCTAGAATATACTTACGTTGAGATATGAAAATACCTGTACTTGACCTTAATACCTCAATTCCTAGGAAATACTTTAACCCTCCTAGGTCCTTCATTTCAAATTTGGTGAACAAATGCTCTCGGAGACGGGCAATTTCTTTCGTGTCACTTCCTGTTATAATCATATCATCAACATAAATAATTAAACAAGTTACCTGGTCGTTCCTCTGTTTGGTGAATAACGTGTGGTCTGCGTTACTCTGCTGGTAACCGTCTTGTTTCATAACCTCCGTAAATCTGCCAAACCAAGCTCGCGGTGACTGCTTCAACCCGTACAATGCCCTTTTTAACCTGCACACTTCACTTGTCTCAAAGCTGGATGAAAAACCAGGTGGTGGCTCCATATAAACCTCCTCATTCAGATCTCCATGTAAGAATGCATTATTGACATCAAACTGATGGAGAGGCCAATCTCTGTTAGCTGCGACTGAGAACAGCACTCTAATTGTATCAATGCGGACCACAGGTGAGAATGTTTCTGAATAATCCACACCATAGGTTTGAGTATATTCTTTTGCTACCAATCGAGCCTTGTATCGTTCAACGCTTCCATCAGCTTTGTATTTTACAGTGAACACCAACCAACATCCGACTGGTTTCTTTTCAGGCAGAAGAACGCATTTTTCCCATGTTTGATTTTTTTCCAGGGCTTTCATTTTTGTTGCCATTGCTTCTTTCCACGCGGGCTGAGTTTGGGCTTCATCACCCGTACGTGGTATCTGTTCTGTACATAGAGATACAAAGAACCCTTGAGCCAAATCAGATACTCCTGTCATAGATATATTTACTGGGTACCTGGATGCTTTTGATACTCGCTCAGGAGAGTATCGACTGGGAGGTACTCCTCTTTTTGTCTTGGGGGGTAATACCTGTACCTGCTGCTGTTCAATGAAAACGTTAGCATCAACCTGTATTTCTGGTATGGACGACAAAGACTCCGACCTGTTTATGGGGGTATGAGGATCTGAATTTGGAACAGTATCATTTTCAATACTTATGGGGGTATGAGGATATGGACCTGGGATAGTGTCAGTTTCAATACTATGGCATGACTGTAAAGTACTAGTATCTAAAGTTGTTACCTCTATCACTTCATTCATATGTGGAGGATCATGAGGTGATACTGGTACCTGAGATGGTCTTTCATTGGATGCCGCTGCACAGTCAGCGCCATCTACTTGCCGTGTTGGATCCGCCGTCGAACAAGTGTGGTATGGTCTCAACCAGTCAAGGGATCCATCAGATGGAGTCTCCCCTGGAATCGAGACTGGGGTTGGTAATAGTAGTCTGTTTCAAGAAATGTGCAGTTCATGGTAATATGAATTCGTTTGGTATGTGGGTTATAGCAGCGGTATCCCTTTTGGGTTGTACCATAGCCAACGAAGACGCATTTTTCAGCACACGGGTCTAATTTAGTTCTTTCATGTTTTGGCGTATGGATAAAAACAGTGCACCCAAATACTTTTAGGGGTAAGGTAAATATAGAAGGGATATTATGTTAGGATTCCAGGGCTTGAATTGGTGTTTTGTAGGTGAATATTTTGGTAGGAAGGTGGTTGATGAGATATGTGGCGGTGGCTACAGCCTCAGGCCAAAAACTCATAGGAACATGTGAATCGTACATCATTGCTCGGGACATTTCAAGAATGATACGGTTTTTCCTTTCTGCTACCCTGTTTTGTTCGGGAGTGTTTGGACAGGACGTTTGGTGTATGATACCCTGATCAAGGAAGAATTTTTTTAAATTGGTATCTAGGTATTCACCCCCATTGTTTGACCGGAGAATCTGAATTTTTGTATCGAACTGGGTCCATATCAAGTTGTAGAAATGAATGAATTTTTGTTGTATTTCGGATTTATGTTTAGGGACATAGAGCCAAGTCATTCGTGAGAAGTCATCAACAAAAATGACATAATAACGGAAACCAAGTGGGATATTATAGGGTGAGGGTCCCCATACATCAGAGTGAACTAAAGAAAACATGCGATCAACCCGAGTATTATTTGCAATATATGATGCACGTGTCTGTTTGGCCCGAAGGCATGCGTCACATGACAAAGTATTTATGGGAAAGGAGAATAAAGTGGTAAACAAACGTTGGAGATAACCAAAAGAAGGGTGCCCTGACCGGCGATGCCATAACCACACTTGTCGATTGGCAGTTCCGGTGGCAAGATTAGACTGTCCCTGTTGCGCTACAGCATCAACGAAGTACAGCCCTTGGTGTTCAGTACCACGCCCAATGATCTTCCTTGTATGAATGTCCTACACAAGGCAAAAATTTGGATACATTAGTACAACACAGTCTAATGCTTTAGTAAGTTGACTGACAGATAGAAGTTTGGCTGATAAAGAGGATACATAGAGGCACTTGTGCAGGGTAAGGTTAGGAGTGATTGAGATGGTACCACTGCCAATAACAGGTACAGAGGTGCCATTGGCAGTCTCAACAGTGACCTTAATGTCACAAGCGCAAGTTTAACCAATGGAGGGTAGCTAGATTGAGAACAAAACAAAACAAAAGTCGATGAAAAGTACCCTCTAAAGTGGAGGAGCTAGTGAGCAGTAGTTTTAAAAGTAAATAATTCGAGATAATTACCCTTACCTCCCCTGTGGTTTGACCAATTCGCCAAAATGTTTCCTGTGGTTTGGCTAAATAGACTTTTACCTCCCTTTTAGTTTGGGCTAAAGTGGTTTCCGGCCAACACAGACCCCTATGGTTTGAACGGAGTTGGCCGGAAATCACTTTAACCCAAACTAGAGGGGAGGTAAAAGTCTATTTTTAAAACACAAAGATTTTTGGCGAATTAGCCAAACCACAGGGGAGGTAAAAGTAATTATCCCTAAAGAAAACGAAATACTTACCCGGGTTTCTCTTGGCATCAATTTCAACTAACAACATATATTCAGGATGTTCCAACAACAGCAAAAGCTATTGCTAAGGTCCGAAGTGGGTGAGACATGCAAACAATACCTCTATCACAAAGGATAGATAGTTCACTTCCAACGAGACACTCGGCTCTATATGTACTGCATAGACACATAATGAACGACAAATAATGACAGGCAAACACAAACACAAAATGTGCAAATTCAACCTAACGTTGAGAGAGTATCTAAACCCCTATATATTCTCTAAAGTGCCCCTATATCATGGCAAAACCTTGTTAACCTTAATCCTCCGTATTCATGAGCTTCTATCCTGGACCATGTCTTCAGAGATGTGTAAATCTAGTAGTTCATGTCTAATCTTGACATCAGGTTCAAAAAAAATATAAAAATCCGATTGGCATCATTTCTACAAAATAAGTAGGAAAATGGTTATACGTGATCAATGAATTTTGGATGTACAAAATACTTATATTGTTATATAAGTAATTAAGCATAATCAAATGCTGATGAGCATATTAGAATAAGTTTTCGCAACTACAGAAAATCTTTTAATGTGAAATGCTCTTGTGTCAAGTCAAAAGAACAACATAGCAAAAAGATGGCGCAATCCTTCTTTGAAAATTATTTTTCTAATCCTTTGCCTTTTTTTTAATGGGTTGCTCCGAGGTATCCTCCCAGCCGAAAGCCAGAAGACTAATCCTCCGTTCCTGCGGTCAGCATATGAAGTGGTAGGGGACTGATCAAATGGTTTGCTCTATTCACATGAGCGGGGATCGAACCCCCAACCACATGTTTAAAGAACGGGGTGCTGAACCACCACGCCAACTATGTTGGTTTAATCCTTTGCCTTTTAGGTTGTATATTCTTTTCTTTGTACTAATTAGTCTTTGTCAAACTCTTCGGTACTCGGTCAATATTTACTCCAAGTTTTCGTGCTTTCACATCGAGGGCTATTTTCATTTCATATTCTTGAATTTACTCACCAACACACTAGCACAACATATCTCTATTATCATGTCATTTATACAGGTAGAGCCGAGAGTCTCACTGGAAGCAGACTCTCTATCCCTTGGATAGATGTATTGTCTGCCTACCACTTACCTCATACAGACTCTAACGATAGATTTTGTTGTCGTTGGCATATACTGGGTCCGGATGATAATGATTATTGATTCGTATGAGGCCTACATATAACTTCACGTAAACTTTTTTCTGTTATTGCTCAAATATAAATCAAAAGATGTATTTTATTATTGGGAAGTTAAAACATAACTTCGAACACAAAACACTATCGTTACTCTACTCGTAACTTAACGATAGAAAACATTTCAATGAGACATTTTAACTAAAAAAACAAAAAAAAAACTTTGAATCAACAAATAAAAAACTCTACACATTAAAACAAACAAGAAATTATCCTTCAGACATCATAGACGTGACTATTGGATTATGTCATGAGAAGATTTGTGAAACAATCTTGCAGATATTGAAAAACGTGGTCAAACAAATGAGTATATATATCTTTGAATTCAACAATGTTGCTAATGGTAATTATTTATTTTATGCAACTTGAGAGACGACGTGGATTATTAATACGCACACGTGGTACCCTTTTTGTATTTTCTACTGTTTTACAAAAGTTCACACACCAAATTAAGATGATAAGAAGTGAACAAAAATTTCCATACTCCATAGTCCATATGTTAGCGGAACAAAATACTTATTAGAATACACGCAATTGAAAATTTTATCGGGCCACCACACCATCCCATCAAAGACCTTATGGTACTTCGTAAATAAAGAATAACTAGTATGATTAAATGCTACTATATAAAAATTTCTACGCTAACAAAAAAGTTGGTGATTGATCATTATAAAAGACCTACGTATATCTATAAATATGATTGTCTGGGATTAAGTACTTATACTTACCTCGAAAGTATTGTAAAATTTCACCCATCGCATTTAACATAGCAGAAACATATGTAAATTTATTTTTAAGAGCATTTCAAACTATGATGTTCTATAATTGAAAAGAAAAAAATTAGTGCACGTTTCGATTCAAGATGCACGCGCAAATCACAAAACGTGGAATGTAGGCGTTATATAACGTTCCCGGTATACTAGACTCCTGCGTTTATGCAGGATCGGGAGAATGACTCTCAGTGCACTAGGCTTCCGCGTTTGTGCATGATCCATAGAGAGGCCGGATCGTTTTGCAATATGATGTACGTACATTTTCTGCAAAAGACTATTTCTACGGCTCGAACCTGTAACTTCAAATTCAAAACATCAACTTTACCAATTGCTCCAAACTCCGCCCCTGTAAATGCAGAGGCTTACTTCATCTAAAAGCTTTGTGCGAGGCTTGTTGTCAAGACGTCCTATTATCGATTCCAAACTTTAAAATAATTAAACTACTATGTATCTAGCAATTATTCATCTACTAAAAGAAGGTATTATAGATATTGAGTACCCAGTACACGTTCATCAACTAAAAAAACTGTCCGCTCCTGTCGCACAATGACAAACGCTTGCTTAACCATTCAGTGGGGGGTAAGGAGATCGAGAACGCATTATTCCAAATGGGAGCCATGAAAACCTCCGGCCCGGACGGCTTGCCTCCGTGGTTTTTCCAACGTTTCTGGGATATTGTTGACCCATCCGTGTTTTACTTTGTATCCACTGCATTCAACAATCAATCCTTTCCGAGCCATATGAACGAGACAATGATCACCTTAATCCCGAAGGTGAAAAATCCTGAAACCATAAGCCAGTTCCGCCCAATCGCCTTGGCAAATGTTGTCTCCAAGTTTATCACGAAAGTTATCGCTAATCGCCTAAAGCAAATAATTCTGAAGCTTATTAATCATTCACAAAGTGCATTCATTCCCGGAAGAAGCTCCACTGATAACATTATTGTGGCGCAAGAAGTTATCCATACAATGCGCAAGGGCATGATGGTGGTGAAAATGGATCTGGAAAAGGCGTATGACAGAGTAAGATGGGATTTTGTGCAAAAAATATTGTGTTCAATTGGAATGGAGGATAAGCTGGTAAGACTTGTGATGTTTTGTATTTCCTCGGCTAAACTTTTAATCTTGTGGAACGGCACCAAACTACAAGCTTTTCAGCCCACTCGCGGCATTAGACAAGGTGATCCGTTGGCCCATTATCTGTTTTTATTTTGTATGGATTTTCTTAGCCAATAAATCAGTAATGCGGTGGCGATGAATAAGTGGAAACCGATCCAAGCATCGAGAGGTGGCCCAAAAATTTTCCATATTTTCTTTGCTGATGATTTATTACTGTTCAGTGAAGCGTCTGAACACCAAGCGGAGGTTATGGAGAAGGTGTTGAAAAATTTTTGTGTTATATCTGGCCAAAAAATCAGCCTAGAAAAATCAACTCTGTTTGTCTCTAAAAACACATCCACTGTGGTGAGTAGGGCTATCTGCAGGAAACTAAAAATGCGAAAGACAGATGACCTGGGGAAATATCTGGGGGTCCCTATACTCCATAACCGGATTTCTATCAATACATACAAGTTCCTGCTTGATAATATTCGTACTAGACTTAATGCTTGGAATGCTCGGATTATGTCCCAAGCCTCCTGGAGTATTCGTATCCAGACCGTTCTAAACGCCTTGCCCTCATATGTTATGCAGACAATGGAAATCCCTATTTCTATTCTTGACGAGATGGAGAAACATATGCGAAGTTTTTTGTGGGACGAGACAAACGGCTCAAAACGAATGCACAGCCTTGCATGGGACAAAATCTGCAAGCCAAAAAACCAAGGTGGACTGGTATTTCGAAAGTTGAGAAATATGAACCTTGCCTTTTTGGTTAAGTTGGGTTGGCTGATGCTTGTTGATAAGGAAAAATTATGGGTAAAAATCTTGTGAGCCAAGTATGGATCACCTCTTGATGCATCAAGAGCCAAGGCTGTGTCTAGAACTTGGCGGGGAATCCTACGTGCTAAGAGTATCTTGAGAATAGGCCTACAAACCTCAAATTACTTACATGATGGGGCGGATGTACAAAGAAGTGAGGCAATTATCTGGATGGGCAAAGAACCGAAATATTTTTCGGTGCACAGTGCATATGCACTGCAGTTCCAACCTCAAAATGATGATGGGGATAAGAAAATCTGGGAACAAATACGGGCCTTGAAAGGCCCTTTGAGAGGTAATTTATTCTTATGGAAGCTGAAACATAATATAATTCCTTCTCTGAGTCTTTTGCTGAGACGCCATTTGATCAACGATAGTATGTGTTTTATTTGCGGGTTTGATGGGGCGGATGATTTGCATGATTTCCGTGATTGTCGATGGGCGAAGAAAATATGGAAATTAGTTGTGGAACCAATGTTATGGCCTGAATTTTTTGGTCAGTCAACTGTGGCTGGTTGGGTTGATGAAAATCTACATAAGAATTTCGGCACCTCACTGATGGATCATCAATGGCGATATACTTTCCATGAAGTTGCGTATAGGGTATGGCACCATAGAATCAAAGCAAAACATTTGGGGATCTGGTAGGAAATTTTCCCAAATCATGTTGTACAGGCCATTAAACATCGTGTTCACGTTTTGTTCAAAACATTTTAACTGTTTTGTAACTAGATTGTCAGGCGCATCTCTCTACCTTCGGATTATATGTAAATTGCATTTCTATGAATGAAATTTCATTGTCTTCCCCCAAAAAAAAAAAAAAAAAAACTAAAAAAACTTACAAAATTATGAACCTTAATTTAAACACACGCATCTCCAGTGACCTATCAATTCTCTACTCCCATCTGTCATTTGTAACGGTTAATGAACAATTACTTGTCGACCATCATAATTACTCGCGAACCATCATAATAAATGCATAGTAGGTTACTTATAATTATTCGTCGACCATAATAAATTTGAACCATTCTTAACTTGCTTAATTACTCCTGAACCATAATAAATTAGTATACCAGAAACGTCCTTCTCTCCCACCTTTCCACCCAGAAACTTTACTAGTTCAATAATACCATCAGCAATAGCTTTCTACCATGGATCATCCACTAAAAATGAATCAGATCCTTCACCAGAGGATATGATAATGTGAAGCAACAGACAGCACACCTGCCTTTTTCTGGAGGGAATAAGCATAAACATTCACAGGGGCTCCACAATAGAACAAAGTCACCTTTTTGGCTTCTAAAAGAAGAAAATAACATGATAATTAACTCTTGAGATGATCAAATTTTGCAAGGTAACAAGTACTCATGATTCCATAGAATCCATTGATCTAAAAGAAGTGAAACAGAACATAAACATGTGTCCTCTGATCACAAGAAAAGTTGCTGCGGCTCGAAAAAGAGGGAAATTACTTGTACAAAGATGGACAATCACAATCCCCATCATTGTGATGAAAGTTCTCTACGAACCAGATCACCGTGCACTGCGCAACCCGCAAAATCCAGACTACTGTGAACCCGGGCGGGGCATGCGCGGCCTCACAGGAGTCTTGGAAGGACTCACCCTGCAAATTGTTAGCCAGCCTCTAGTTAGCATCACAAGACGATTCCTCAGTATCACAACTTCTACATAAATAAAAGTAAATAAAAATGATATCAGACACAATGTGTTTACCTGATCCGCTGGGATCCTAACATCTCGCCACAACAATCCAGAGCCACAATAGCGCTTTCAGCCTGCGCATTACAGAGTATCAGTATGAACAACATATACCCATTATATCCCAACGAAAGCAACGCTATCAGTAGAGTCTGGGGAGGGTGGGAGGCAGTCAAACAAACAATTCAATTTTGCACAGCAAGGTAGGACAGGAAAAGATTAAGGGTGGGGGTTTACACCTTTTTGCTTGAATTCAGCAAGTACTTTATCATTTACATTTCATCAATCGGTATTCTCTTCCCTAACGGATAGTCAAGTTAGATACTACTATTACCTTTTTTATGCATGTTTTTGTCAAGGGGCAGTGGGGGAGGAAATAGGCTGAAATGAGCTACTTATGGAAGTTATACCTCCTTTCTTACAAAATTTGCAATAACCTTTTCAATGGAATGATACATTACATTACCAGCCACCCCAAAAAAAAAAAGAAAAAATAATAATTTCCTGAGCATTGTGATCTTCCATGACAAATACCCCAACAAAAAAAGATAAAAAATAAGAGGAAGAAGAAAGAAAGAAAGAAAGAAACCCATTCACAACAGGGGAAAAACACAACGAACAGAAAACCAATAAAAGAAAACATGAGATCCACCCAATTCATTATTGCCAACCATATTAAGAGTAGAAAATACCTGTCCTCCAGGGGAACACTTCAAATCACATATTGTCATGTTTCCACTAATATGTGTAAAAAAGGCTACACAGTGCTCAAACCAAAAAGCATGGAGCCTTGAATTCAGGAAACAGGTAAAGCTAATAATCCAGACTCTTTATGTTTCATTCTTATAAGTAACATATTGGACATAATCTAGAATTCTACCAGACTAGTCTTTTTTGCTTCTCCATTCACATTGATCAAGTTCCATGATAACACAAATGAATATACGATACGGAAACTACACAAATGTGTACATGTAGCACCAGAAGAGAACAACAGAAACGAAAAGGGTAAAGGTTTCCCTGGGTGGATTTGATGAGAGTTTGTTTAGAAGATATACAAACATCGACTCTTTTACGGTAGAGGGAAAGTAATCAGTTAAATTTTCAGAGACAAATAAGACAGATATTCAATCGTCATTTGCATCAATGTAAGATACTTACCATGGTAAATTCAACAAAAGCTATACGAGTTGAATGCACATGATCACCCAGAAGCCGCAGGCGAGAAACCTGAAGTAGAACTTATTCAGTTGACGAACCAATTAATCATGTAAAAGGTTTGCATTGTACTTACCTCGCCACATCTTGTTTCAAAGAAAGTCTTCACATCAGCCTGAGAAACCTGCTTCAGACAAGTTACAACAGATTCTAATATCAATCACATTTTACACAGATTAACACATCATTAAGATTGCCACAGAAAGCAAAATTAAGAATCAGGGTGGCACCGCACTTTAATATATCTAGAAGTTCAAAACTAACGGTTTACCTTCTTATCGATGTTGGTACAGTATACAGTACGAGCACACATTTCACGTTCATCCTCTGACTGTATACAAAGGCAAAAATTTTGCGAACAACAAAATCCTAAGTTAGAAATGCCGTAGATATTTACCAAGAGACAGTGACGGAAAGAAGCAAAAAAATTTGTGTCTTCACAGAATTACTAAAACTAGAATTTGCCATACCCTGGGGAGGAAAGTAGGATTCACGGGAAGAATTGCTGTTTTTGAAGGTAAGACCTTAATGGGAGAGAAACCTAGCATTGTTCCAGACAAGTTAAGGGATGCACGTGCCGAGTCTGTTAAAATAAGAACAGTGACAAAGGTCAGATATAAGAATTCAGAAAGCACATCCATCCGCCAAGGTAAGCTGCTGATGAAGCAAAGGCAAATATCTAGACTTACACTCATCAGAAAATTCAACAAAAGCAAAACGAAGGCGCGAGTGTGGATCCCCACAAACTCGACAATCAACAACCTACAAACCAAAATGAGTCACATAGTGATCATGTGAAAACACGAATATACATCAACAAACATGGATTTGATATGCATGCTTGGACAAATAAAGGAAACCGCAAAAAGTTAAACAAAAAACACACAGAATACACATGGTCTTTATACTTTATTTCACTGGATGTTAAATGTTTAGTACACCTTTACCTCAATAAAAAAAAAAAGGGATTGCAAAATGGCCATGAAATAGCTCGAGATAGCTGAGATTTGACCCCACACAGTGAACTCCTTGAACTGGCTAATGGTCTAATCTCAAAAAATAACAAGAGGGGAAAATGTACAGCGAAGTACCAAGTCTAAGGCCACATTTTCCCTACTATTCACTGACCAAAGGCTGTTCTTTAAAACAAAAACAAAAAAACTAAGTTCAAGAAACTCTTTTAACTAAGTGCCAGAAAAGATTTAAAACAGTGAACACGTTTGGTGTTTTAATTTCAGATGTTACATGTGTTATAAGAAGCCAGTAATCGGTTAATACTATTTTATTCGTGTAGGTTCAAATTTTAATTTCCTTAACCACATTAATTTAGTAGCACATTCCCTAGACCAGAATTAATATATATATATATATATATATATAGACACACACACACACACACATATATATACATATATATATACACATATATATACATATATATATACACATATATATACATATATATATACACATATATATACATATATATATAATGCATTTAGCTATATTGACCCTATGGAGGATAAACACACACACACACACACACACATATATAATATAGTATAATATACACACACAACAACAACATTCAACCCTTTTTCCATTATGTAGAGTCGGCTATATAAATCAATCATTTCTCTTGCGTTTTATTCATTTTATTAATTTATTTATTCATTTTGACTAAATCTTACTCTATTTATGGGTGTCATAATACCTAATGCATTATATATGCATGTAGATATGCATCTTTCAAAACTATCATATCATCTCAACCATGATTCAGGCTTAAGTACCTAAAATTCTCATTTAAATTTTATATCCGCTACACGACTCGGCTACATGAATCAACAGTCTTCACTGTGCTCTATCACTGACCATATACTCTCTACTTATCATATAAGTCATATCCTTCCTTATTATCTCTCTCTATCTTCTTTGGCCTCCATTTCCTACATTTAACATGCACTTGATACATTGTCTCACACTGCCTAATAGGTGCATCTGCAAGACACCTTAGCACATGTTCATATCATCTTAACCTTGACTCTCTCATCTTCTCATCTATAGAAGTCACACCAACCTTTCTCCTTACATATTCATTTCTCATCTTATCCTTCTTTGTATGTCTACATATCCATCTTAACATTCTTATTTCCGTCACTCACATTCTTTGTTCATGCTCATAAAAGACTATCTAGCATTCATACACATACAACAGTGTGAATCTATTGCCGTCTAGTAAAACTTTCCTTTAAGTATTAAAGGTACTTTCCTATAACAAAGAAGATTTGACGCACTTCTCCAATTTAACCATCAGACCCGTACACTATGATTAACATCCTTGTCAATTCATCCATTTTTCACTAATATAGATTATCTAAAACTCTCACTCAGGTGATTCTCTTAGTCTCTCAGTTCCACACAAGGTTCCAAGATCATTCTTTTGTAGCTAAAATAAAATTTTATATACTATGTCTTCTTTCAACTGATTTGAAGCCTCTTCTAGTGTCTTCCGCAACCATTCTATGTTAACATTGACTCCATCACTAGTCTTATCCATCAACACAATGTCATCTGCAAATAAATGCTCCATGGAACTCTATCTTGAATGTGTCGCGTGAGCTCATCTATAACTAAAGCAAATAAGCATGGGCTTAAAACAAATCTTTAGTGTAAACCCATGTAAGAGGAAACTCTGGGCTCAATCCTCCACATGTTTTCTACAGGATCTCTCGTGGAACTTTATCATATGCTTTTTCCACGTCAATGAAAACCATATGCAAATCATGCTTCTTCTCCCGCTATCTCTCTATTGATCTTCTCATGAGATGAATAGCCTTCATTATTGACCTTCTCGGCATAAATCCAAATTGATTTTTAGATACGTCAGTCTTTTTAAGAAGTCCTTTCTCAATCACTCACTCCCAGAATTTCATTGTGTGGCTCATTTAACTTAATTCCTCTATATTTTACACAATCTTGTATATTTCATTTTCTTTCATACATAGGCGAGTGTGTGTGTGAGTGTAGATATATAGAAAGAGAGATAAATAAAAGAAAATCTGCTAACCAAAGAGGATAAATCAAAGGACAAGCTCCTAATGATTGATAACTGATACACAACAACAACACTACTCAATTGCCTTAGATGCTTTCCGCCTATGGCGGGATAGGGGGTCGAGTGTATGCAACCTTAATCATGTGTTTGAAATACACAAAGGTTGTTTCCAGATATCCCATAATGAAAATTGTGTCTAGGTATGTCGATCAACTACTACTTCACAATACAAGAAACACATACAATTTAGTGAGTCATTTTGCTTATTCTATCGTATTCCAAAGTCAAAGAATAGTGTATCTTTGACTCCATTGGAATGGTACATTAATTATTAATAACTGATATTAAGAAAAAAAACTGTTGAAACAAAAGAACAAAAGACTAAGTGGAGCATTTGGAAAAAACATTTAATAATAAGTAGGGATGCAAATCCAAAAAATAAAAAGTGATAAGCTTATCTGAGATTATTAAGTGGAAGCTAATAATGATACTAACAATACATTATATCAAGACAAAGTCTTACTATTTGCACATAAATAAATCAGAATGCAACAGTCCTGTTTCATAGCCTTTTCAATGTCAATTCTGCGAAATATATTCTTCTTCATAAATGTAACCAAAACAAACATTCACTTAGCAATACATGTCTAGAAGCGGATTTATAGAAACAAGTGACTTGCATAAGTAATAATTACACAAACTTCCATATGTATTCTAGAGTAATTTTCCTCACCCAGAAGTGGCATATGTAAATCTGCTGCTGAAATAGCAGACGCTGAGCTAAAAATGGAAAATCTTTAATGGCCGATGTGTTTCTAGGTGCTAAAGAAAAGTTATTCTGCCATAGCAGTAAGTCATACACTAACAAAAGAAAAAAGTTGACAAGTGATTTACCTCATCACTATTTGCCATTTCAAAGTAGATCCAGCAACAAATAAGTCACCATTGAAACCCAAAATTCCAAAATTAACACAAAGAAAAAAGTAAAAATCATAAGTTATTGCCCCTACAATTTATGAAACACCAGATCCAACCAGCAGAAGTAAGCATTCAACAACATGAGGCACGCATTTTCGACAACCTTAAACTCCACCTAAATAAAGAGAGTAAAGAGACGTACTTGTCCATAGCCACTAAATAAGGCAGCAAGCTGCTCCTCAGTAATCTGATCAAAGGAGGCGACGAACTCAGTCCACATATTTGAGAAGATGTAATTGGAAGTTAAGGAATTAAGCTTTTTCTGGAACTCACATTGTGATCAATGTCTGAAACATATACAGTCCGCCTAATATTATCCTCCCTTTGAGCTCTAAAAGATCTGCCATTCACTCGCTTCTTTCCTTGAATATTGATGTTCTTTCTCTGAAGTCATAGAATAGGAATTTCAGGCATTGAGATATGAAAAAGAAGAAGTGCTTAATGAATATAAATTGGCAACAAAAATTTGCCTCTATGAGGATGATCGTAATCCTATGTATTATCCTACAATGACGTCAATGGACACTCAAATCAAGAATGCCCCTAATTCCATACCCTATTTGCCACCCAAGTTTTAGTTGATTAATACAAATAAAGATGGCAACGAAAAACGATGTGACAAAGAGAATTAGCATACTAACCTAAAGACTAGGATCTGCTAGTAAAAGGTAAACAAGATTAAGAAAAATTAACATGGCAACAATCAATAACTAGTGTATCTTGACTTATCAACTGAATGATGGACAACTATGGACCCAATGCAGAATTGACTGGGCGAAATGAATGGCAGACAAGCAAGTGCAACCAGAAGTCCAGTTGCAATTGATTCTTCCACCCAAAACTTCAATTGAACATAATCCCTAATCACTCAGAGTAGGGCTATATCATGCATGAAGAACGCCCCCTCTTGTGTTACATATTTGTGAATGTAACAAACCGAATACAGATTACATTACAATCATCACATCTGTATGCATTAAAGTCGTTTACAAGGAGACGAAGGCCATCCATCCCCAAAAATTCTTCCATATGTACAACAAGTTGTCATTTCATTAATAATGACTCGATGATACTCTTCTGGTTCAACCCATGCAGCAATACTTCAGAAAACACCTTAAACCAACATAATCTGTTATGGGTAATCCATGATTAATTTCAGCAAATGCGTTAGAGCAACATACAGCAATATGAGCAACATAATCTGTTATTATAATTTCGTGAAAAGGTTGACATAGTACCAAGGACTACACATAAAACTCATACAGTAAAACTCATTCATCCCAGACTCGTTCACTCCCAGTAATAATTGAAACCACAATTCCTCAATACCAAACAAAGGTAGACAAAGGTATTTCTACATAACCATTTGCTAAGAATAAAGGATCAACTCATAAAGCTGTTAGAAAACAGAAAGCATCAAGCCTATACCCTTCGATTGTTGTGGAAGCCATCATTGCCATTCTTATTAGCTGGCACAAAATGGAAGCCCAACTGGTCCCGGTTATATGATGAGGGAAAGAACTCCTTTGCGAGCGGATTAAGCTTCAATTTCTTCAACATATCAACAATATCTTTCATTTGAATTTCTGATTTCATACTCGAATTATTCGAGTCTGAATCAGAGTTCTTAGCACCAATATCAGGGGAATCTGACATAACACTGGAACTGGAATTAAAGTCAGCATTCTTATTTTCACCTTCACCAATTTTTGGTGATGAAGGCTGAACAGCAGGGATTTCCACCACTGCTGCCTTATCAGACACTTCTGCACCAGCAGCCATGGAATCGACAAAATCCACTAAAAAGAATGTCAGATACAAGCAGAACCGGAAAACCGGTGAAAAAAAAAGACTCCTCCTTTACCGGTAAAACACCGAAATTCCAATTAAACAGCTGAATAGAACTTATCTCGATCAATCAAAAATCGAATCTTTATATCCCATTTTATGTAGGGATCAATCAAGAAAGGGTTTTTCCAGTAAAGATGATCGCTGCACACAATCTAATTGGGTTCTCAAGATGTAAATGTGGAAGAGAAGGCTATCAAGACAGGCCCAGATGGAAAAAATGACCAGAAATGGTAGAAACAGAAAAAGGAAATTTTGGTAAACTCAGCAAACAGCAAAACCAGATAAAATAATCAAAAGGGTTTTTGTAACAAAAATGTGATCAGACTTTTTGGTGGTTTTAGATAGTGATGTATGAATATATCAGCATGTGGCTAAGGATTTTTTTTAATTCTTCTTAATTCTTTTCTCTTCTGTTCGAGATGCCATAAGAAGAAGGAAGAAGAGAAGAGGGTTAAATGCAGTTGCCTAATAACAGGTGAGAGAACGTTAAAATTGGAGAATAGGTGTGAGAAATATTTTGCTCCTTGTGGAATGATACTGAAATATTTTTTTTAACTACAAATTTGGATTTTTTTTCTTGAAAAGAGGATTATGGGATTGAAAAATCCTAACTATCTCCTTTAAAGGTGTGTGGATGTTAGCATCTATAATTTTTTGTTTCTTTGTGTTTTGGTTAATTGAGAATTTCAGTCAGATAAAATCGTTTTGTCAATCTGTAAATAGAGGTCTTTATGAATGGATTACTTATATGATGGTTGAGGACCAAACATTAACTATTCCAATATTTTTCTGTTTGTATTTACTAAATTCTCTCACTAACATATTTGCACATTATATCTCTATAAATATGTCATTTATGCAGGTACATATAAAGCCGGATGTCTCAATAGAAGCAAATTATCTATCTTTTGGGATGGAAGTATTGTTTGTCTGCCTCTCACCCTTCCCACACCCTAGCGATAGCTTTTGATGTCATTGAGATGTACATGGTATGATTGATTGATTGATTTGATTCTTCAACATAGTACGTTAATTACTGCAAACCGTAGTTTTCCAATTTTAATATTGATTTGTATTGTTTATAGTTTTATTTTAGTTTAGTTTTAAAAGTCAAATCAAATCAGTTTACAAAAGGTTAAATTGAGAACGATTAATTCATGGCTTAGTCTATTTATATTTATCTGCTTCTTTTCTCTATTTTAATTTTGGATTTTTTATTTTAAAATAATTTGGCTTGTTTTAGTTTGATCAATTTAACGTATTCACATTTTTTTTAGCTAACATATAAAAAAATAACGAATTTAAACGTCACGATAAATTAAGAAACTAGAAACCTGGCATGTTATCATTTTTTATTTTTTTATTGTTTGTATTTGTTAATTACCATGTATAAATGTTTTGTCAACATTCGAGGGGAGATCATTTTTTACACTTTACTCTCTTAAACGTTTCTTTTAAACAAAAATGCTTCATAAAATCAATTAATTTTCTGCTTCATTCTTATTATTTGGTCTGTTAGTGACTTTATTTAATTTTTTTCACTCATCAATTGTCTTTCGGAGTAATTACATAAATGTGCGCCATACTCCATTTATTGCGTAACTATAAGTGTACAGATGGAATTACTAAAAAAAAGGTTGAACCCAACCAGTAAGGGTCCTGCCACACCCAGTCCCAAAGGTAGTGTAGCGATGTAAATCAGTTACTCAACGACCCGCTAGCAAGAGCTTGGTCATATACACAGTAGTCTGCATTAGGAGCCCCCAGCACTGTAGTCTGCATTAGGAGCCCCCAGCACTGTAGGCAATCCTAAGCTCCCACACATTACACTTGCTGGAAAGGGGCTCTCTTGCATTTGGCAAGAATTGAACCCCTAACATCCCCTTCAAGAACTCCTGTCCGGAACCAGTTGGGCTATGTCTTGGGGAATACAGATGGAATTACTACCTTCTACTATACATTGAATCATTATTAATTTTTGCAAGAACAATTTTATTTTATTGTTTTTTCTCTAACAAAAATACCAATATAACGTCAATCATACTTTGCTATAACGAGTTTCGAAATGGTAACATATAAGAATAGGAATTGCGGGGGGTGGGGTGGGGGGGTGGGGAGGGGGGACCTTCTGCTTAGGCCAAAAAAAAAAACTAATGTACTGTTAAATGACATTTGGAGAAAACAATAATTTTGTTTCCTGAGTATTTTGATGCAGATTGAAAGGTAATATAATTAGGGACCAAGGATCTTTTTTCCCAGCATATCAGTTAAGGCCCCAACGTACAGTACGTCTTCAAATATAAATTTAATAGATGATGTGATACATCACTACATTGACTACGATAACAAATTTTATTGATCTCACATTTCAAAATAATAGATCATTATAGGAAAAATAGTCTTAAATTAATTGCTTATTTCAAATATCAATGATTTATTCTTTTGATCCTGTTATAACACAATTTTTATAACCATCTCATTCATTTAGTACATTAAATGAGTTTAAAATTTCAATAAGTATTTTCAAGGGGAAAAAAAGAGAAAAAGAAGTCATTTGCCTGTTGCAACATATACTAGTTCCTATCTGTCAATTTCTGGCCAAAGTGGATTGTTATTCATAAGATAAAGTAGTTATAGAACAATTATACAAAGTGATATTTGATGGTTAGCTTTTATATTTTGATTTATTTATTTTTTTTGGTAATAATTGAAATTTAGAAAAATGAACATTTAATAGAAATGTCATTTTTGATATGAAGATAGCGGAAAAGTGTTATGATGCTTTTAATATATCATGTTTTCATCATACACACAATTATTATATGAAAATGCTGATATGATACAATAAATGCTTTCTTTAATTTGAAAATTCATATACACATATCTTTTGGAAAATTTCAAAAAATAATATAGTTTTAATAAGAAAAACTACAAATATGATATTGATAAGAAAAATTCTCTAGTTAGACATCATTCTGAATTACTCTTTAGAGAAAACCAGCCTAGAAACTGCCACATTCTAATGCGTCACTCTGAATAGTGTCTTGAAATGTGGCATCTCAGCAAACTCTATTTGATCGTGATGATATTCTAATGAAGATATCATCAAATTTCCCATTCTTTGCAGTCTTCACACATTGAAAGTAGCCTGAAAAATCCAAATTGATTTAAATCACGAAGTGAAACAGTGAATTCATATAATAGAATTTTATATAATCGTGGCCCCACAAAACTAATGAAAGTCCCAAGTGATATCGTATGTAGAGAGTTTAAAGAGCGAATTAAATCAAGACTAAAGCTGGATGAAGATATTGAAACAATTAAGCTGGTCTATCGCTGTCCCCTCCGAGTCCAATTGGTATGGCCATGTTTACAATTAGGCTAGCATTTCTGGCAAGGAAGACATTGAATCAACTCTAAAACTTCTAATTCATTGTCCAACCCATCAAACTGTGGAAATATATGTGAAAGTGCATGATGTTCCCCCTGCTGCAAATCTTGTTGATGATACTGTAGACAGAAAAATTGTTGTCAAATCTAATAATCATGTGGTTGGAAGTTGATCATCAAATGTATATGCAGAAGTTCAAATAAATAAAGAAAGTTGAAAAACCGACGGTGACGATGACGATAAAGAATTCGAGAATGATGAGGAGAATAATAAAGATGAAAAAGATTATTTGGAGGACTTGGAGGAGGAGAAGGATGAAGAAGATGTGTCTCGGCCAGAGTATCTTACTTTGACGAAAACGTTGTGTCTTTGGAAGACTACAGACGTCTAGAAGACACGCTCATTTATGGTCGCGGCGGACTTAGACATCGTCTTTGGCATACATGGAAGAGACGATGTTGTTCAAAACCAAAAAAGTCATGCAGCATGTTGTGCAATTATGGTCTATTAATTATAACAGGTTTTTCAAGGTTATGATAAACACAAAAGAATATTGGTGCATTATGTGCATAAATTGAAAGATCCAAAATTGTCAGTGGCGTCTTAGAGCAAGCCTGAGCAAAAGCGCATAACTATTATGAGATTGAAATTTTCTATGAGTATCATAATTGGACAAATGTTGACACCACATGGGATCACAGAAATGTCAATTCAATAGTGGTTGGGAGGATGAATAGAGAACACATTAGCCAAAATATGGACTTTAGAACTCAAGATGTTTGTGAATCCATAAAAAGGAGCTTGAACGTGACGTACAAAAAGACGTGGTTAGGAAACATCCATAGTAAAAAATGGTATATGGTGATTGGCATGAATCTTTCTGTGAGTTTTCTTACAACATGGCGGCGGTTGAGGCATCAATGAAGAGACCATAGTCCAGTGGAGACATGATCCATAGTTGAGCACTGTCGATCAAAAGGTTTTTGGTGTAGTTTTTTTGGGCATTCAGGTCATCAATTTTGGGGTTTCAACACTGTTGTCCGCTGATATCAATAGATGTTACACATTTTTATGGCAAGTATAGGAAAAAATAATTGATTGCGATTGCAGTTGATGTTGCTGATCAAATATTTTCAATAGCTTATGCTATTGTTGACGAGGAGAGCGAATATAATTGGGGATGGTTGCTTCAAAATATTCGGCAACATATTCTTGGCGATATACAAGGCATATATTTGATTTCAAATCGAGCTACAGGACTTTAGACTACAATTCGAGCATATTCTACTTTGCAATCACCTTATACCTATCATAGATATTATCTCATCCATATCAAAGCTAATTTTGCAGGTAAATATTCTTACAAATTATTTACGCATATAGTGGCAGTGTATTCATAATAAGTTGTTTAAGGCAACTAAAATCTGAACTTCACAAGAAAATTTCCTGGTAAGATTTTGAACAATATTCTCTTGGGAGCTGCAGCACAAGGTGTACAAGTTTAATGAACGTATGGTAAAGTTGAAGAAACTAAATGAAGACACATACGATTATCTTATGTGCATACCACTTGACACATAGACCCTGTCCCATGGCAAGGTTAGAAGATATTATGTGATGACAACCAATTTCTCTGAGTCTTAGAGCAACATACTCAAGGGGACTAGATATTTACCGATTATTGTTTGTGCACGAGCAATGTTCAAAAAGATGATGAATATGTTTGATAAAAAGTGACAAGAGTCGTCGTCACATTTGGCAGCAGGGGACATATGTCCATCCAAGGTACAAAAAAATTATATTGAAAATGAAAGAAATACAAAAAAGCACATGGTGTAAACATATGGTACGTGAGAAAGCCTGTACAAGGTTGTAACTCGACATGAATCAAATCATGTTGGTGTTTCTAATATCGTAAACCTGACCAACATGACTTGTACTTTGTTGAAAATTTCAACTTTACCATACGCCTTGTTTACATACTATGAAGGTATGATAGAATATGTACAGTGTAGCGGCGGAGCTTGTTGTCCCATTTTACTCTTGTCGTGCGATGTCAAAAACATACAATCCTTTATTTAACCCTCTTCAGAACTTAGCGTGCTGGCGTTTGCACCTCTATTCAATTTTAAAGTCAATCTCGTTCATAGAAAACGTGGTCGAGGTAGACCACAATCAACTCTGATTCACAGCGAGAACAAAGGTGTGGTATATCTAAACAAGCAGGCCACAACCATAACATTTGATCAGAATAATGTTTAGTTACCTTTATTCTATGTAATATTTTTGTTCAAGAAATAAATTGTTGTTTAACCTTTCAGGTTTGTGTAGTTTTATTTTCAATTTAGTATATTCATGTATGATATTTCACAAACTAGGGTTAGAATAAGGTCATGGTTAGGGTTAGTGTTAGGGTTAAGGTTAAGTTCTATATGTGAAGGTTAGGTTGAGCTTGAAGTTAGGGTTAGGTTCTACAGTTTATTATTAATGTTTTTTTGGTTAAAATGCAAATTTTCATTATAACCAGACAATCATGGCATCCAATGATGCATCCTTACAAAATATTAAAATCAAACTCTAACACTAACTCTAACACTAACTAAGTATACAATATACATTCCACTGTTACGCCTATATACAATGGAATACAATGGCAAAATACATCAAAAGAGGGAATGCTCTATACATAACCCTATATTCCGCAATGATATAATAGGCGTAACACTAACTAAGTATACAATGGTATCCACATGGGAGTTAGCAAAATATTAAAATCAAACTCTAACACTAACTAAGTATACAATATACATGTATACCTAATTACATCAAAAGAGAGAATGCTCTATACGTAACCCTATAAACATGCAGCTTGATACCATTGGAGATAGATTGGATGTCAAACGTTGTATCCTCAAAAATATACTTGTTTCTTCTAGTCCAGATGAAATAAACCGTTGTAGCAAGAGAAACTTTAATAGCTTTTACATGAATTCCTTTTCCTTTAATCCATCCTCTACCCCAAGACATTACCTGTTTAATATTAGATAATGAACTTGGGATATCTAGCCAACTTGTAATGCTTTGCCAAATCTTGATTGTCTTCTCACATTTGAAGAAGATGTGTTCTGCAGTTTCATCCACGTGATGACATTTCTTGTCTTCAACAAATGGAAGTCTATCTTTAGTGGGTGTCTTACCAAGCATTAGAATCCACAGCTGAAAAGAATGTTTAGGCGTAACAGTGGAATCCCAAACAATCTTATACCAATTTACCTTCGGCCATACAACCCGCAAATAGTTGTATGCCAATCCTGTGTTTATTTGAAGAAGATGTGTTTATTAATGTTACTATTAATGAGACAACACATAAAACCTAGACTAAAAACTTCTAACGATAATTGTACATCGACAATCCAGTCTTTTTAAGAGTTTCATTATTTCTTCGACGATACGCTCGCCTTTAGGAGCCCTACTATTAGTTGTGCTTTGATCCTTTTTAATATCAGAATGTACGGTGAACGTTATCGCTTGTGTGCAATATGTTAGTATCTGTCTCATCTTTTTATCAATGTATGTTGCAATGACATCCTAATCAAACCCTTCACGTTTACTCAAACCTGAACATGGCCATTTACAGACGAATTCAAGGGCATTGTTATGTTCATCTTTTCATATGGTTCACAACATGTGTCGAGTAAATTTATCCAATGTCATGTATTTAGAAACTTTAAGACAATAGGATCTGACTCCCTCAAACATACAGAACAAATGAACCTCTATTCTGCTGTGCGCTGCAAAAAAAAGACCTTTGTGCGATATAAATTTTAGATGGTGGTGTGAAACCAGTCTAAAATTCAAGATGGATTTATGGATAACGTCTAGACATCTAAGAAGTCATTCTGAAAAGCGCCTTAGATGCCTAATGTGTGGATGTTTTTTTGGCTTCTAATCTAGTTTTTAGCTCTCAATCTCGCTTTTTTGTGCAAAAGCTGGTCTTCTCTAAGACTTGATTTCGAATGGCGTCATAGGAGCACTCCTAAAGCGACATTCAGATTGACATCTTAGATTACCTAAAACACCATTTAGAATCACATATTAGCTAATGAGATATTCTTTTTCTATTCGTACTGCATCTGTGGTTTTTTTAAAATCAAAACTACATTATTTTTTAAAATTTCTCCATATCTTTCTCATAAATCCTCCATCGACGTTTACCTCCTATCTGTTTTCAACTATTAAAGAAAATGAAAATGTACGAAGCCGAAGTCTACGAATAGCATTATCTTCACAATTATAGTTATGAATGATTCCACATTGAAAAGAGGAAAAGGGTCATTTGGACAATTTGGTACAACAGAAATTTGGGTTGTTTTCTTGTAGTTGGTGGGGGTTTGATAGTCATTCTCTTCCATTTTTCCTGTGGTCATAATTTTTTAAAATCTAAGTTGCATTGATGAGTGCTAGTTGGACTTTCATGCAGCACGAGGATGAAAAGTTGACGTTACGTGGAGCATATTCTTTGGAAACTCACACGCTCAGTTTTATATTCGAGTTTCTTTCAGTCGTTTCAAAATTTTGTTTTATAATTAACTTATTTTTTACTTCTAAAATTATCTTACACACATTAAGAATGAAGAAATAGTACATCAAGTAGTTTAAATGAACAACTAACATGGTCTTAATGATAAGATGATATTAGCTTATGTTTTTCCAAACAAGATTATGAAGCTAAGGCATAAACTAAATCAAAGAAAATACACAAACAAAAATGTATGTACGTACATACAAATCCACATGCTTACACATATTTATACACCCACATACATTCACGTACGTAGATGTTTATATACGTACGTAGATGTTTATATACATATGTATGCGAGTTTGTTGAAAGTCACTGAACGTTCGGTCATTGATTTTAATGTCCAAAAAATACCTATTACGTCATGATTTTCAAACTATAAAAGATTGTATCTTTCTCCTATCTTTTCCGTATTGATTATTCATTTATTAGTAACACCTCTAATGCCATTTGAGTATTTTTCCACATCCTACAACCATTTAGGCTGTAAATCTTTACCTACAATGGAGAAAATATTTGTAGGAGACATTTTGAAGTGTGGAAGAGCAATTAATGGAGAAATATAAAGAGGCAAGGTAGGGAAAAAAAACAAAATTGAGGACCTCTGTATATACAATAAGCTTTGAAGAGACAATACATACTTTTATCTTCTTCAAGCTCCATCCTCCCTTTGATATCAAAAGCTCTCAAAGTGTTAAAGTGTTTAAAGTCCATTAAGCTCTTGTTGCTTGTTTTCATTGTTGTATTGTGAGAGTATTGAAGTTTTACACAGGTGAAACTAAACATATTTGATCTTTTCTTGTGATTTAGTTTGAAAGTGTCATTTCACTTCTTCTTCCGAAACCCATTCAATGAAAGTTATTAGGTAGAACTTCGCTAAGTTATGAAGAAGCAAGTAGAAAAACTCTAAGACTCTTGCTTGTAGTTGTTGTAGGAGTTGTCGTTGCACAAGTCGTTAATGCAATAGTTGTTGTTGTTGCACAAGTTATTGGTGCATTAGTTGTTTTAATAGTTGTTGTAGTTCTTGTTTCTTATTGAACTTAATAAGAAAGTCGTTGAAAATCCACTTTAGAAACAAAGTGGTAGTAGAGTAGAATCAAGGAGATTCAAACCACTATAAATGGTGTGTCATCATTCACTATCATTCATCTTTTTTTTAACAAAATTTATTTTGAAAGTATTTGAGTCGAGCGAGCCAAATCAAGAAAGACCTAAAAAATTGCTCAAACGCTCTATTCTCCACGTATCTAAAATGTTCTTCACTGACCTAGCATTGTTCAATATAATTTGGTTCTAAGTTGTGTAAAAAACTATTTCAATAAATTTTTTATCTTAAATACTTTTAAATTTTACTTTTAATTGATATTTGACAAACTATTTATATTGTGACAATATTTTTGAAATGTGTGTCGTATTTATGTTTACTTAATTAATGTTGTTTTGGTTTTCTTGCGGGGAATGTGAGTAGGCAAATCAAAGAAATGAATGTCTTGATTCAGTCGGAACATGGGGTCCAATAAAATAAATCTTTCTGGTGATTTTTGCAAAATCTTACAGACTTGGAAATATTTGAAGTCTTCCGGAATGCATCACACTTTTCTGAAAATCGTCACGTGTAACATAGTTTTGACATAAGTGTAGCGTGTTTATAGTCTAAATGCGTCTAATACATTTTTGGCACAACTTTGTTACGTCTTTCTGATGGTTTTGACAAAATTATATATGACACAAATGAAATTAATTCCAAAACTACAATAATTATACGTTTTCTAGTTAAAAATGCAAAATATTTTTGACTTTCTCTCGACATCAAGATATGCTGGCAAATTTGCTCATTAAGTTTCTATTGAAATAAGATCCATAAAAGAAAAAGAACTTGACATTCCTTAATACTTGTATAATACACATCACTATATGATAAATATATATATTGATATAATATATATGAAATAAACTACCAGTACAAAGTTAGTTAAAAGAACTCTACAAAGATTTAAACCAAGATCTCTTGGCCTAGTGATCTCAACTGTAATAATTTGATACGTGAAATATCTTTCAGATTACGTCAAAAATTTTATTTAGTCTATCTTTGTCCTCCTTAGATAAAAATCAATAAGAAGCCAATAGCTTGATTGAAGCACGTTTTCAAGTTGTGGGCGGTTTGTTATTTTGCTTTTAATGAAAAGGAGTCGAAATAAAAAGAGGTATTGAGAAAGAGAAAATGAATTATATGTGATTGGGACCTCTCAAACGCTTTCTGTTGATAGAACATGTCACGACCCATACCTGAGGCTTATATTTAGCATTGAGCCATCATCCATGGACTCATTAATCTTAGCAAAATACTATAGGTCTTGAGAGCATCTATCGACTTAACCCTAAAGAGCATTGTGGAAAATACAAATCAGAAGGTCAGCGACTTCTTAGGTTCGGTGAGAATTTATGCAGTGACCTACACAAGGTGCCTTCGTAAACTAAGCTTTCGGCCTCTCAGTATTAGAACACCCACTCTGTGCCTGGCTCACATTAACGCCTGATGATGAAAATATAAACGATTACATAACTTTATTTGGATTTATCAAATCTGTATGAATAGTTATTAATAGTTAACAAGTGTTGTATGTATACAAATGAGAATAAAAAATGTTCTCGGTGCACTACATTCTAACGTTTTTCTACGTTTCAGTGAAATTTTTATGTAACTTAATGTGGGACGGTTGTGCTCTCAGCATTGAAACAATATGTTAGTAAAACCGATGATATAAGCTTTGACGTTAAGGGTGGCAATTTCAGATAAGACACGAAAACACGACCCGAATCTGACACGATTTTCGCGGGTATATGTATGATATTGGCGAGTTTCGTGTACAAATCGGGTAAGACCTGAAAGATACACGCTAAAACCGAGTCGTGTCCGGGTATACCCGCGGGTTACCCGTTCACACCCGAAAATTTAAAAATATATTTCAAATAAAAATTTATAATCAATGAAGTAAAAAAATCAATTTTCTAAAAAAAAATACTAACCTAATCGTTAATCCATTCCCTGGTTCACCCCCTTTCGCCATTCCCAAAATCCCAATCCCCATTCCCAAATCCGAATCTCATTTCTCCCTTCTCCAATCTCCTGCCCCGTCGCCCGCCGCCACCAGCCAACCCCCTCTCCATCTCTCTCATTCTCCAATCTCCGCCCGTCCCCCGCCATATCTACAGTTCAAGTGAGTATCTTGACAACTTCTTCTTCACGAGCAGATAGCTACTTGTTATATTTTCTATTTTTATAAAATTTCTGATGATTATTTAGCAATGGCGATTTCTTTTAAAAAAGAAACGGATTCAGTTCAAATTCACCTTCAGCTACACTGCTACAGACATCCACTCATGACATCATGAGTTTACATATTGCAAAAGATGATGGTGAAGAAGCTGAAGATTCTTGCTCAAATAAGTAAAATACAGTTGCAATGGTGAAGAAGCTGAAGGTTCATGCCAAATAGTTTGTGACTATTCACACACCCCGCTTCCTCCTCCCTCTCTTTTGATTTACGTGACTAGAAAGATGTGATTTAATTTCATGGTCTATGACATTTTTAATCTTTAACCTTTGGTTCTGTACTTATTGTTGTTTCATACATTGTAACAATAGTCGTTTAAGTACATAAAACCTGAAAATACACGAACCTGAAAATACCTGAAAAATACATGAAGTGACCTGTACACGACTTGAAATATTTGTATTTGTCAAGTTCGTGGGTATACACGATACACGACACGAAACCTGACATGTGCGGGTTTGGGTATCTACATCCATACACGCGAAGCAAACGAGTAAGGTATGGGTACGACACTTTGATATACGAAACCCGAAAAACATGAAATACGATACACGATATACGACCTGTTTGACACCCCTATTTGACGTTAGCATCACTTTTTTTCAAAGGAATTTTGCCTTTGTTATGTCACTGGCAAAATGCCACACCCTGGCCGGATACTTATCGTTTTTGCTCTAAGGAGCATTGTAGAGTATACAAATTAGAATCTCAGTGGCCTCCTAAATTGGTGAGGACTTTACGCAATGACTCGCACAAAATATCCCATACAAACTAGTCATTCGGCTTAGCAGTAGTGAAACACCACACTGTACGTGTTTCTAGAATCGAACAATAAATCTCTTGGTGATAAATCCAACCCGATAAATAACTAAGGAGAGCACCTTTATTATGTTGTTGATAGGTGTGATTGGTCACTCGACCCTAGAAGGGAAAAAAAAGAAAAAAAATCGAATTTTCTTTTCGCAAATAAGAAATTTTCACAAAAGCGATTTTAAAAAGGCATCTTTCCGAAGAAATGGATCATTTTATTACCAACGGTAAACAGGTACATCATTGCTATGTAGCTAACTCGTTCGTATGTACAAATGACATATAGTGAATCAATAGCCTATTGCCATGCTATGCGGATATTTCTGACCCTATCATATATACTATGTACGACACTGCGTGCACTCGGCCGCTGGAAGTCAGCCTCGTACCTACTCCTATTCCGAACCCACCATATCATATAGGCTTCCTCTCGGAAGATATATGCCCACTCGCCATGATGTCGATCATCCTCCTACATGCCCAAGCTCCTATCAATCTAGTTCGCAACCGTATCCTCGCGTTTGACAAAATTCTGCCATTGTATCGTAGGGACTAATATCCGCCAGACTTGTCGTGCCCGAAAATAGTCTCGCAATGAGTGTAAGTTGGTATCCTCCTCCAGATAGCAAGCACTGCACGTGGGAGACTCCAGCTACTTATCTTTTAGTTAGTAACATCTTTTTTTCGGTTGCATCTTAATTGGCTTAAAAATTCTACAAATTTATTTCGGTTGTAGCATTTAATTTACAGCTACTTATCTTTTAGTTAGTAACATCTTTTTTTCTTTTAAAAGTTACATATCAGCCGAATGTACACATTGGCTTGTTGCTACTGTTTCTCATGAGGTCTTTCAATTTTTTAACCAACTTAATATAGGTAAAAGAAAATTAAAAGCAAATATTGAATATTGCTAAAGTTTTTTGAGCTACATCTTCCACAATCATTTGTGGAAGATGTATATAAGGATGTACAAAAGACTAAAAATAAAAGACGGAGAGCATGTTATGTTTAAGATTGTCAAAGCTAGAGACCAAAAGAGACATGACCTAAGAGGCAGGAAGTTTATAAAAGGAGAAGATGGACGTGTTTTAGCCAAAGAATAAGACATCAAGTGAAAATGACAAAGATACTTCGATAATCTTTTCAACAGTGGGAGGGCCGACCACGAAGAAAGAGACAACATCACTACTCAAAAACAACAACATAATAACTGCGAATGTCAGAGCATTACACAAGGAGAGATGATGAGAGCACTTAAGAAGATGAGAAGAGCTAAGGCAGTTAGCCTGGATAACATATCAATTGACGCGTGGAAGTATTTGAGAGAGAAAGGAATTCAATGGCTAACTACTCTGTTCAACCTTATTTTCAAAACAGGAAAAATGTCAGATGAGTGGAGAACGAGTATCGTGGTCCTGCTATATAAGAACAAAAGAGATGCACAGTGTTATTGGGAATTACCGGAGGATAAAATTGCTAAGCCATGCTATGAAGTTAGGGAGAGAGTAATTGACACTAGAATAAGGGGAAAAAATTAGGTTACGGTGAACCATTTCGGTTTCATGCTAGGACGGTCAACTACGGAAGCAATGCACATCCTAAGGAGAATGATGGAGAAGTATATGGAGAAGAAGTGTGATTTACATATGGTCTTCATCGATCTTGAAAAGCGTATGATAGTGTGCCATGTAGACTGAGTTGGAAAAGTCTGGATGCAAGAGGAGTTCATATGAAGTATATAGACATAATCAGGGATATGTATGCCAGAACGGAAACAATTGTTCGTACTCCTGTGGGGAGTACAGACTTCTTTCTGGTAGAAGTAGGCCTCCATCAAAAGTCTGTTTTGAGCCCATTTATTTTCACAATTGTCCTCGACGAGCTGTCAAAGACGATCCAGGAGGCAGTTCCATAGTGTATTCTTTTTACCGACGATATTGTATTAGTCGCCGAGGGTAGACATACCCTGAGTATGAGACTAGAGCAGTGGAAATGGGCTTTAGAGAGAGGAGGCCTAAGGATTAGTCGTTCTAAGAATGAATATCTGCACTGCGACTTTAGCGGCGCAGTCAACGATGAGAATAGACAGCTCACCATCGAGGGTCAAGTGATACCACAAATAAGTAAGTTCAAGTACCTAGGATCATTTGTACAGCAGGATGTGGACATAGATAGTGATGTAGTGCACTGAGTTCAAGCAGGCTGGTGTAGATGGAGAGCGGCCTTAAGGGTGCTGTGTGACAAGAATTTTCCAACTAAATTAAAAGAAACATTTTATAGGGTGGCCGTGCGGCTGACAATGTTATATGGGATGGACTGCTGGGCCATAAAGAGGACACAATCGCAGAAGATGGAAGTGGCAGAGATGAGGATGTTGAGGTGGATGTGTGTGCATACAAGGCTAGACCGCCTCAGAAATGAAGTATTTTGGGAAATGGTAGGGGTAGCTAGTATAACGGATAAGATAAGGGAGGTGAGACTGAGATAGTTTGGATATGTCAAGCGGAGACAGACAACGACGTCCGTGAGAACAGTTGAAAGCCTCCTTGTAGAGGTAGAAGAAGTAAAGGCAGGCCCAAACTGACTTGGGAGGAACAGATTAGACATGACCTACTAGATTTGCAACTCTCTGAGGACATGGTCCAGAATAGGAGCTCATGGAGACGGATGATTAAGGTTAGCGAGGCTTAGGCAGCATATAGGGGTAGCTTAGAGTATATAAAGAGGCTTAGATACTCGCTCAATGTTAGGTTGACTTTGCATTTTTTGTGTTTGTCTCTGTCTTGCATTATTTGTCGTTCATTATGTGTCTATACAGGTACATATAGAGCAGGGGATCTCGCTGGAAGCGAACTCGCTATCCTTTGGGATGTAGGTATTGTTTGCATATCTCTCACTCTTCCCAGACCTTAGCGATAGCTTTTGCTGTTGTTGGGATATACTAGGTATGTGTTGTTGTAGTGGTGGTGTTTTTGAGCTACATCTTTGCCTTTCTTTAGTAATTTTTTTACTTAAAAAGGGGGTTTATACTTAAGAAGCCAGCTTAATAGCCAGTTTGGCTGTTTGTTTGCTTTTTTCTCCCCAGCTTCTATAATAAACACAGAATAAGATGTAGTCATGTGACTTTTTTTTTTAAAATATTAATGGACAAAGGAAAGGGTTGACAGCATATGAAAATCAACGTTTGACGGTTTCATAGTGTTACGCCATAATATTGTTCTCAGCCGCGTGTCTGTTGTCTTTTCCATTAAAAGTCAAATTCACACCAAATTATTTATGTCGTCTAGGCAGTATGGCCGCCATCCTTTTGAATAAACTTAAAAGACAGTTCCCCATGCATTAGCCTTGTATATTTGTACAGAGTTTAAGGAGAAGTTAGATCGTTTCGCAATTTGATATACACAGTTTTATCATGTATTTTTTGTGGAATAACCTGTTTCTACGGCTCAAACATGTGACTTCAAGGTCACAAAGCAGCAACTTTATCAACATAAAACGATAACGTGAATAACGTAGGCCAATAAATAAAAACGACAACATAAATGACGATAACATAAATGACCTAGACCAATAAGTGAAAGGGAGATTCTGTACTTTTACACTATCATTGTTTTATTTATTAGTTCACGTCATTCATGTTACCACTGGCATAATATAATTTCATGATAAAATTCATTATCCATTTTGTTAATAAGGAATTACAATTATTCCCATAATCATCCAACCATCAGTCTACAAGAAGTTTTTTCTTTTTCTTTATTCTACGAATATACGAGTATTCAACAATAATGTTAAATAACTTAAATTATAGATTAAATGATGTTATCTATGATATCCCTTTTATTAATCAGATATATGAAACCTTTACTATCCCCTCTCAGTAGTTTCTCGGGTCTTTCCTTATGCACCTAATTTTTGGCCACGTCGAGACTTCTCATTCAACTTAGTGTGGTACTTCTCTTTGATTTTTATTGGTTGCCTCTAAAACAAGGGAAATTGCTTGTACCTATCAGTTTAAAAACTAAAAAAATTGTACAAAAACCACTCATTCGTATGTCCATCTTTCTCCTATATTTTATATAACATCTTCTATTTCCACTTTGCAAAAGTATGTGTGGGTTTAAAAAATGCATACTAACAAGAGATGTGAGCAAAACTTAACTTTAACGATCGGCTCTCTCCATACATATATGTCTGGGTCCTGCGCGTCCATATGCATGTATACGTATATGTACGTGTCTATATCTATATATGTGTATTACATACACATGCATATATTAGACATATGTATTTACAAATGTGTGTATGCGTATATAGACTTGTATATATCTATGTATATGTATATGTATATATGTATGTATATGTATACGTATGTATATTGGAGGTGGCACGGTAGTGACATTTTAACGCTACAGAATAATACATTTTTCGTTTGCTCTGTCAGCTTTTTTCCCCCCCTCGTTTGCTTTATCTACTTGTTTTTGCTTGTCCTATTACTCTTTGCGGTTACGCACACAAACAAAGTATCACATAAGACAGATAACCTTTTATTTATTTTTTCTTCCCCTCAAACTTGTCAACCAGATTTACTTAACCAAATGGCGCAAGCAATGCCGTAAGCAAACCTAACTTTCTATTTATATCTTTTGTTGTTTCTCCTTTTGAAGTCATTTGTCTGTTCTTGCATTCAACTATTGAAATAGTCAAAAGAGAATAAGGAAACTATAATTCCGCTTTCGTAATCCTTCTGAATGTTATATTCCATTTTAAACTCGTCCCAAAATTCAGACTTTAGGCTTACTGTTATTTATATAATTATTCTATCATTTGTGTCCTAGGCATATACTGGACTAGAATAAATTTGATTGTCAGATGTTGTTTTTATGTACAAAGGCACACGATTGACACGGTTGCGTGTTCACCGCATCATTATATTACGAATAAACTTTGCGCTCCGGGCGTAGTCCAGTTAGTATTCGAATTGAGTATTGAAGGCAAGGGTTTAAATCCGGAGACACTCGCCGTGTGGGTGCTCTACTTCTGCTAGTCTGTAGGTGGCAATTGCTCCATTTCTGATAGTCTGTAGAGGACACTTTGCATGGGTCCTTGTGTGCAGCATGTCAACTTAGGAAGCCGCTGGGCATCTGATTTACATAATCCACAAGCTTCATAAAACTAGGGCGAAGGATATCGCCTTTGCTTCCAAAAATAAACTTTTGATATCTTTATCAGAACCATAATGAGATTTGTCATTTGATCTGACAACGTTACTATAGCTCCAAACGATAGTAACTGCATGCGAATTTTCAAGCTTTAACGCTTGTCTATATTTTCTATTTACATCTATATTTTTATATCGTATTATTATTTTTATTTTTGTCAAAGAAGAAGTAGAAAAGCATCTGGCAAGATCAAGTGGCATTTAGTCAAACAGGTCAGTTTGTGATACAAATACAGCTACAAAAGATGATGGGAGCAAATGTGAAACTGTGGAATGAAGTATGACAGTTAGAGGATGCATGTGGAGTTGAAATTAACGGACTGAAGATACGTTGGCATGTGGGAATCAGTTGCATCAGCTGAGGTGCGCCAGGCAGCTTGGTGTGCCGCGCTAGATGGAAGGAAGAAGAAGCAACAAGTGGCGGGATATTTTAAAAGTAGTGAAATGACATTTATGCCCATGTTTCATGAACTGTAGATAGACGGTTATTTGTACTTTCTTATAATTTTGCTTCCTTCTTCTTCAACAATTTATATAGCGCCCTGTAACCATTCCAACCGAACTAATAAGAATTGATTCTCCCAAATTCTCCCTCTAGTCTCTCAGTTGCAATATTGCTTTTGTTGCTCATCCTTCTCTCTCTATATATTCTATACACTGTATCAATTCTCTTGTTTGTTAGTTTGCACAATTGTGATAATTCATTGTTTGTGAGAAAATTGACATGGTATCAGAGCTTCCTATTTGAGAATTTGTTTTCTTGATTTTTTTTGAGTCATTATATCAAGCTGATGGCTTCTACTTCCATCAATTTTGGTACCATAGATCTCACAGAAGATCTTGTATACGTTCACCCGAGTGATAGTCTGTCACTGGTGCTTGTGCAGTCGTTGTTGACCTCTCAGAACTACCATGGTTGGAGTAGGACCTTTCGAAGAGCCTTGGAGGCTAAGAACAAAACTGGTTTCATAGATGGTACGGTACCAAAGCCCCCTGAAGGTGAGCGCAAATATAATGCTTGGATCAAAGCCAATGATATGGCTGCTTCATGGATCACAAATTCAGTTAGTCCGTCTATTGCTCAAAGTATTATGTGGATTGACAATGCTGCTGAGATTTGGAAAGATCTTAAACTCAGGTATGGCAATGCAGATGCCTTTAGACTCTCTGATATGCAAGAGGATTTCTACTCAATTAAACATAATACATTGTGTGTTACTGATTATTACACCAAACTCAAGACCATATGGGAAGAATTGAGTGTTTTAAAATCATTGCCTTCCTGCACTTGTAATAGATGCACATGTAATGTCACTGGCCAGATTAGTAAATTTGTGGAGGATGATTTTGTAATAAAGTTCTTGAAAGGATTGTCAGAGGAATATGAACCTGTTAAGTCTCAGGTCTTGTTAATGAGTCCTTTACTAGACATTAACTCTACCTTTGTAATGGCGGTTAAATTTGAAAGAAAAATCATGTATTCAAATGGACAAGCTGTGTTTGTCAATAATCCCTCACCAGTGTTGAATGTGGGGGACAATCAGTCAATGTTTGTTGAACAAACATCTGGCTTCATGAATTCCCAAGGATCTAGACAGATCATTCTTGTATGCACTTTTTGTGGTTTCACAGGACAGACAGTAGATAAATGCTACAAAAGGCATGGATATCCATCAGGATATAAACCAAAGAGAAGAATAAATTGTGTAGGCTATGAGGAATCTCAGTGCAATGGTGTAGATTTGAGTGAGCAAGTTGGAGGAAATGAACAAGTGATGTCACAGCAGTCCATGGCATCACAAGTAACACCAGCCTTTACACATGAGCAGTACTTGCAATTGATGAACATGCTCAAGGACCATCAGAATAAAGGCTATGATGAGATGGGAATTCAGGGAGAAGGAGCATAGGCCTTGCATAGTGTAATATCAGCCCATAAACTATCTGCCTCTGGTAAGTCAGCAGGTAATGTTGCAAATGGAAACTCAATCATATGGACCCTAGACTCAGGTGCTAGTGACCATGTCTGTTGTTCTCTCAGTCTCTTTGATTCCTTTCAACCTGTTAATTCATTACAAGTTAAACTACCTGATGAACTTCTTTTTGATGTACTTTATTTTGGAACAGTAATAGTCAATCCATATCTTCAGCTGGATAACGTTTTCCATATCCTTTCGTTCCATTTTAATCTGATCTCTCTTAGCAAACTTGCAAAACAAAACCAGTGCTGTATTCTATTCCATTCTGACCATTGGTTTATTCATGATCAGAAATCTATGAAGACGATTGGTTTAGTTAAAATCAGTCAAGTCTTTTACAAACTATACGGATCATTAAAGCAGCCAAACAAAAGCAATACTCCAATTCAACCATTTTCTTTCGGTTCCATTCTTGCAGCTCACACTATCCCAGAGTCCAAGTCCTCTATATGTCATTCAAGTCTTGGACACATGTCAATCACTAGGATGAAAGAAGTTCACAAGAAGGATCCTGTAGTTGATATTCCTTCAGCTTTTAGTCCATGCCACATCCGTCCTCTTGCTAGACAGAAGAAACAGCCATTCCCTGTTCATTTTCCAAATATGTATCTGTTTTTTCATTGATTCATATTGACATATGGGTCCTTATAAATACACTACCATGTACCATCAACATTATTTTCTTACTATATTGGATGATTTTAGAAGATATACATGGGTCTATCCGATGAAAACAAAATCTAAACTAGAGAGGTTATACAAAGCTTCTGTACCTATGTTTCTGTTCATTTTGAAAAGAATATTAGGACCATTAGAACAGATAATGGTCTTGAATTTAAGATGAATGATTTCTTTTCTGATAAAGGTATTGTACATCAGACAAGTTGTGTCTATACCCCAGAACAAAATGACCTTGTTGGGAGAAAACACCAACATATTCTGAATGTGGCCAGGGCTTTGAAATTTCAATCAAATGTTCCTATACAGTATTGGGGTTTTTGCATACAACATGCAGTATACCTAATCAACCTTACTCCTTCACCAGTCTTAGCCAATAAAACACCATTTGAGCAGTTATTTTCCAAACCTCCTTCGTATCAAAACCTGAAGATCTTCGGATGCCTAGCTTTTATCCTTAATACCCAACAAAACAAAAGAAAATTTGACCCCAGGTCCAAGAAGTGCTTATATATTGGACAATCACATACCTCAAAAGGTTATGTTTTACAGGATCTAGTGACCAAAGATGTGATAGTTTCCAGAAACGTTGAATTCGATGAGCAATGCTTTCCCTTTATGTCTATTCCCTCTAGACAACCGTCAATACCCATACATCATCCACCAGGACAAACCCATAATGAAATCACACCCTCTAATACTTCTTCCACATGTGATCATTCTAATCTTTCTACAAATCTTGCCACACTACATCCACCTAATATCACAGATCCACCCCCTACCATTCTCATTATACCCAGCTTCATCATCTGAAACTAGCCCCCAGCTTGACACTCAGCCTTTTTCACCTCCTCTATCTTCATCTTCATCACATGCCTCCACGTCATCCCAGCAGCCAATTCCAATCACCTCCATAGACATTGAAATACCTATTCCCTCAAGTCACAGACCTATTAGATAGAAAAAGGTTCCATCATATCTCCAAGGATAATACTGCAATCAGTCTCTAGCTCTCTCTACTCCTCATTCAGCACAACGTCCCAATACACTTCATCCTCTGAGTCAATGCTTTTCTTTCCAGTCACTAACACCTAAGTATAAGCATATGTTTTGGCTTCCAGCTTGCAAACAGAACCTGCAAACTACTTAGAGGCATCTATTTCCTCAGCTTGGCAGGAGGCTATGCAGGCGGAGATTGCAGCACTTGAAGCTAATAATACGTGGAAACTGGTACATTTGCCACCTGGAAAGCAGGCTATTGGATGCAAGTGGGTTTATAAAGTGAAATATCAAGCAGATGGCACAATGGACATATATAAGGCTAGGTTGGTGGCCAAGGGCTATACACAACAATATAGGATTTACTATCAAGAAACATTCTCACCAGTGGCAAAAATGACAACAATGAGAATGGTACTAGTACTGGCATCCAGTAGAGGCTGGCATCTCTAACAACTTGATGTCAATAATGCCTTCCTGCATGGAGATTCGCATAAAGAGATATACATGTTGCCTCCACCTGGCTTGACTATGGGTGATCCTAGCCTTGTATGTAAGTTGGAGAAGTCCCTGTATGGACTTAAACAAGCTAGTCGTAAATGGAATACCAAACTCACTGCTTTCCTTCTGTCAAAGGGCTTTACCCAGTCCAAGAATGACTACACACTATTTTATCGTACTACTCAAAGCCAGTTTTTCTTGGAAGTGGTATATGCGGATGACATGATGCTTGCTTCTTCTCATATGTCATCCATTCAGCAATTAAAATCTGAGCTCCGTTCTGAATCAAAATCAAGGATCTTGGTTACCTTATGTACTTTTTGGGTATTGAAGTAGCCAGGTCACAGGAGGCTGGTGATCAATCAGAGAAAGTATGCCCTTGAGCTGTTAGAGCAAACTGGTTTCCTGGTTTCTAAACCAATCAAAACACCTGTGGAAACTAATGCAAAACTGGCATATGATAATTCTCCAAGGATATCAGACGTATCTACTTATAGAAGCTTGATTGGTAAGCTTATCTATCTCACTATAACCAGGCCTGACATTGCGTTTCCAGTTCAGCAACTGAGCCAGTTTCTGGATTGTCCTACACAAAATCACATAAAAGATGCCCATAGACTTCTGAGATTCATTAAAGGCACAGCAGGGCAGGGCCTTATGTTTTCTTCTAGCACAGAGCTTAAGTTGAAGGCATTTGTAGATTTTGACTGGGATGGATGCACAGAGACTAGAAGGAGTGTCATAGGTTATTGTGTGTTCCTAAGAGATTCATTGATCTCATGGAAAGCAAAAAAGCAGACAACGGTGTCAAAATCTTCGGCAAAAGAAGAATATAGAGCCTTGGCTTCCTTGGTATGTGAGGTGCAATAGTTGCTGTACCTAGCTGAAGACATGCAGATAAAGAACCAAGAACCAGTTGGAGTGTTCTGTGATAGCAAGAGGCTATGCACATAGCAGAAAATCCAGTGTTCCACGAGAGAACAAAGCATATAGAGATAGGCTGTCACATTGTTAGAGAGAAAGTTCAAAGGGGGGTGATCAAGCTGATGCCAGTCAGGACAGAGTTACAGGTTGCAGACGTCTTTACAAAAGCACTGGATTTGAGGAGACTAGAAAGCCTAATCAGAACTTTTGGAATATGTAACCTATATAGCAAGCCTTGCTTGAGGGGGGGTGTCAAAGAAGAAATAGGAAAGCAGCTGGCAGGATCAAGTGGCATTTGGTTGAATATGTCAGTTTGTGATACAAACGCAGCTGCAAAAGATGATGGGAGCAAATGTGAAGCTGTGGAATGAAGTATGACAGTTAGAGGATGCATGTGGAGTTGAAATTAGTGGGCTGAAGATACGTTGGCACGTGGGAATCAGTTGCATCAACTGAGGTGCACCAGACAGCTTGGTGTGCGGCGCTAGATGGAAGGAAGAAGACGCAACAGTTGGCTGGATATTTTAAAATTAGTGAAATGACATTTATGCCCCTGTTTAATGAACTGTAGATAGATGGTTATTTGTACTTTCTTATAATTTTGCTTCCTTCTTATTCAACAATGTATATAGCGCCCTGTAACCATTCCAACCGAACTAATGAGAATTGATCCCCCCAAATTCTCCCTCTAGTATCTCAGTTGCAATATTGCTTTTGTTGCTCATCCTTCTCTCTCTCTATTCTATACACTGTATCAGTTCGCTTGTTTGTTAGTTTGCACAATTGTGATAATTTGTTGTTTGTGAGAAAATGACAATTTCTTCTAATGTAAAACTGAGTCTTTACAAAAACATTAGTGTTAACAATGACGGACATGAGTAAGTTGGCGATTAGCCATGGTCCCTGCATTTCTTCTGTCAACATTTCTCTGTCCACCAAGCTGGTGTCATTCTATATTCATTGCTAAGGATGATAAACAGGTCGTGTTTCGTGTTTTTCGGGTTTCGGCTATCAAAGTATCAGACCCGTATCTTACCCGTTTGCTTCGCGTGTAAGGAAGTAGAAACCCAAACTTGTACATGTCAGGTTTCATGCCCTGTATCAGGTACACCCACAAACTTTACAAGTACAAATATTTCAGGCTGTGTACGGGTCATTTCATGTATTTTCAGGTATTTTTAGGTTACGTGGAAAGTCAGACGACAAAACAAGGGAGGAGA
>AP025052.1:8627804-8642899 GCA_036186865.1 Eustoma russellianum
AAATTCATTAAGGTCTAAAATTTCATCATTGAAATCTAAGAACACTAAATTGAAAGCCGAGATTTCAAATTTGAAATCAAGAAACGAAGATCTAGAAAAGACGATAAAACAATTCAATAAAGGTACTTGCATGTTAGATCGTCTCATTTCTTCGCAAAAACATGAAACTGACAAAACCGGATTAGGGTATATTGAAAATAATCAGGTACGAAACAAATCTACAAATTTTGTTTTATCTTCATCTAAGCGACAACATGTACTTAAAAAGATCGTAACGCCAAAAGTGGTGACAATACAATCTAGCGAGCCCCATGTTGCAATTCATCGAACCACTTCTTTTTCATCAAGTGGAAAGTATAATTGTGTGCCATATAGATATAAAAGAAAGCCATTGATGCATATGCGGTATGCATATCATACAAATGCATCTAGATCACACTCCATGCACACCAACATAAGAACATATCAAAGACAAAGATCATACTATGTGCATGATGGGATTCTCGGCCAAAGGCCAAACACATACCTACATAACGTCTATTATGTTGCGTCATCATCTCCCTTCTCACCTTTTGGAAGACCTAGAAAGGTCACCCAAATTTGAGTACCAAAAGGGACATTTACAAAGGGTTGAATATTTAACCCTTAAGAACGAATTCAAAATGCATTAGTTTTTTCTTTCTTAAATGCACTTTTGATTTTATTTCCAAAATAAAGGGGGAGAGAATGTATGATTTAAGAGGTAGAGAGAATGATTGCAAAAATCAAGAGGGAGAGAATTCCAAATTAAAAATTTTAATTTGTGCACGATTGGAGGGGGAGCGGTTAAATTTAAATCATAAACTAAGGTTATTTTGTAAATCATCAAAAGGGAGAGATTTTTGAGAAAAAGGGTTTGAGTGATTCACAAAATGCATGATTTAAATAACGTGTGGCAAAGAAATGCATGACACAATTTATTACTTGTCACGTTCTTGCGATAAACTTGCCTTATATACTTTATGTAGCGCCCTGCACCAGCTCGCCTGCGTACGGTGCGCCCGCTATACTTCACTACGGAGAGTACCAGACGTCAATTCATAACATGTCGTAGTCCATAACAAAGTATATGGACTTTCCTGCTTACACATCATCAAGTAAGCAAAACTGAGGCAGAATAAAAACTTTTAAATGAAAACATGCCGAATATTCATAACATCGTCTACATCCATGTCCACAAAATAAAAGAGATGTCCGAATTTGAAGTCCCGTCATAAGTTCATCAAGCATAAGTCATCGTACTAAAGTCCTTAGGCTATCCTTCTCTCGCGCGCCTATGGATAGGGGACCATAGACTCGTCATCAATCCACTCGACCCCGTTCCCTGCAGGCTCTGGGAGAAAAATAATATGGTGAGTGACAAAGTCACCAGCAAATATACCATAAACAACCAAGAATTAAATGGAAAGTATACACAAGAACCAAACCCCAAAGAATTTGGTTTCGCAACATACCTAACCTTCGATCCATCACCCGTAAGGAAACAAGATCATAACTTATGCAACAAGAAATAACATTAAGATCATAACTTAGGAGATATTAAATCCAAAAATCATAGCCTAAGTAACGGTGCATCAAACATTCGACTAGCCGTTGAATGCAGCATGCATGAATATGCACATGTGATGCAGCATGATAAAATGAAGATAAGTTCGTTTCTTTCGTTCGAAATATCATCGTAAATAAAACGAGAGAGTGTTCAGATCTATTATATCCAGATCTGAGGCGGTCATACTGTTCCCTTCAGATCTATTATGTCCAGATCTGAAAACGGTCATACCATCAATCATCGTCATCAGGTCTATTCTCTCCGGGCCTGTACGGTCATAAATCATCATTATCAGGTCTATTCTCTCTGGGCCTGAACGGTCATAAATCATCATAATCAGGTCTATTCTCTCCAGGCCTGAATGGTCATAATCATCATCAGATCAATTAACCCCGGATCTGGAGGGGGTTATGCTGCCCAGAAATCAATGGTACCAATAGGAATCGTTCTTTTAAAATTGAAATCTTTCTTTGAAAGAGCTTTTCGTAATTTCTTTGACGTGAAATCATTTTCTTAAATCATGCAATTCATGACTAAATGCATCACACAATACATGTTTGGTCTTGTTCTTTAAGCTGGAAAATTTTTCCAGAATTTACGTTCTGTTCATGCGGCCTCCAACATATCAAATCAGGCCTATTTTCATGATCTCATGCCACATATATGTATAATGGAGTCTTATAAACATGCCATAAAAATTTCGTAACGTTTCAAGATGGGTAAAACCCTTAAGTCATTAAGTCACTAAAAAGGGTACTGCTGCATCCAGCAGTACAGTACCCATCTTTACCTTAATTACATCTTTATAAGTTAACCCTTATAAAAATAGTTCCAAGATGATTTAGTTACATGGACATGTTCATCTATGTCTTAAATAATTACCATAAAAATTCCACAACAATCCAATAGGTTTAGAGGGGTCATTTAATTAATTTCCCAAAACTAGTTACATGCTGATTCTGGAGTGACCAGTTGTCACTAAAAAATTTATTATGGATACACCACAAGTCCTTTTTCTACAGATTTAATGCACATACAATGCTAGCATCCTACCAAAAATCAGCTCATTCGCAAGTTTCTAAGATCCATTTCCAAGTCATACAACACACCACTTAAAACTGTCCAGCTCTAGTAGTTTTGTCCTTTGCCCCTTTTTCTTATCAAGTGTTGACCTTATAACCCTATTTTTCTAAAATGATTCATTAGCCACTAAATACATCCTTTAACATGAATATTCCAGGTTTCATAACATTCATTAAGCCATATATGAGTCACCCCAAAAACAGTTTCACAATTTACACATAGAACACATCATCCTTGCACCTTTTGCACTTGATAATGTCTACCTTTGGTACAACTAATTCAAATATCACCTAGCCTTCATACCAGTCCGTTTTCATGCACTTAAAAGGACTCATGTCACATATCAAATTGAGCACAATTACACTCATGTAGTAAATCATTCAAACATGCAATTTTCATACATCCTTGGCCTCACAAGATATGTTCTTCACAAAATCAAAGTTCATTTCTATTACTCCTTCTAGCCGTCCCTTATATGGTGAGAAGGATGAATCCCACCATGTTTATCTAGGCATGCAACACATTGGTATGCTAACTCATTCAACCATGCCAAAGCAACTTTGCAAAATTACATATAGCATACACGCCATCTTCATGCTTCTCATGCTTCACACAAAATCTATTCTTGCCAAGAATCAATTTGCAAGTCCATGAACCATCCCATAACAGCCCTCATATCATATTGCATGTAGGCAAAGAACTCATCTTTAGAAGAATTACACACATGCAAGTCACTTTCCTTAAGGAACCACTAAGTTCTCATGCTTTACACTTAGTATCTTCAACTAAGATTCATATCTTAAAAATGGCTAGTCATTCAAGCATACACTTCATAAATAAGTCAAGATTGTCTAGAGTATACTTGCCTCTTTTAAGCTAGAACCTTCCTTTAGCTTGGATCTTGGATGAAATGGATTGAAGTTTCCTCCACTAATCCATATGACATACGGTTTCGAGGGAGAAAAAGGAGGAACATTAGCTATCCATTCATATGAAGAATAGAGCTAGATTCATGCTAGATTAGCTTACCAAAATGAGGCTTGAATGGAGTTCAAACCACCAAGGTGTTAGCACCACTTAGTAGCTTGAGAAATTCTCACCTAGTGACCAAGGAGGGTCACGATTTTAGCAAGGAGAAAGGGGTATCAATGTGAGCTTCATCTTTTGAAATATGGAATTCACTTTGGAAGTTTAGCATGCAACTTACCTAGATGAGTCCTTAGAGCTTGGAGATGAAGATGGTTTTGAGTCTCCTATGCTTCAATGCTAGCCATATGAAATGAGGGCTTGAAGAGGAGTCTAAGTGTGCAAGAGGTTTTTAGTGATTGTCTTGGAATGAACCTTGAGAGTGTTGTGAGGTAGGGGTGGTAAGAAGCTTCTAGGATAGCTTGAAGAAGATTTCATGGGGTAGAAGAAGGGGGGTTGGCCGGCGGTTTTCCAAGAAAAAGAAGAAGGAGATTCTTCATGTTTATGGGCATGATCATGAGGGTGTCTTGGTGTTTTGAGCATTTTGACCACTTGTTGCTTTTTATGCCATGCAAGACAATCTCATGGAACACCACAAGAAAATGGGGCCAGCGGTTCTTGAGACAAAAAGGAGAAGAAGATTCTCCATGTGTATAGAAAGCATCTTTTGTGTCTTGCACCATTTGACCACTTTTCCCATGTCTTTATTTTATTTTATTTTTAATGGTGGTCTTAAGACTTAATTAAAATGTTAAGAATCTAGGAGAATTCTAGAGTCTCCTAGACTCCATGGTGGCCGAGTTCTCTAAGGGATTGAGAGGGTAATTATGTCATTTCACTTGTGCCATGAGACACACTTAGATAATTATACCATTTCTTATAATATCTAATTTCTTGTGTAGGTTTTTAGGCTTGCTTTTATGAAGGCCCTTAAGGTTAGTCTTCTTATAAAAGGAAGAACATTCTAAGGTCCTTTAAGGCCTTGTGGACGAAATTCCAAGGTCTTGGAGGGGCGAAATGGTCATTTCACACGCTTCATAACACATACTTGTATAATTATATAGTATCTACTTTAAGGAGATTTAATTAAAGAAGCAATAATATAACTTAATAAAATGTACTTGAAGGATCCAACCTTTCATTAATTCGCTTGTACGAGTCACAAGTACAATATGATTTTTTTCGTTGGGTACAACATCCTCCCCCCCTTATTACAAGTTTCGTCCTCGAAACTTAAGAGCACTAATCAAAAAGGTGCGGGTATAAGCTTCTCATGTTTTCTTCCATCTCCCAAGTGGCTTCATCAATCAAGTGGTGCTTCCATTGCACCTTAACCATAGGAATAGATCGTTTCCTTAGTGCCTTTTCTTTTCGGTCAACGATCCTATCCGGCTCTTCTTCGTATGTCGTCAGCTTCAACTTTCAAAGGTTGCTCCTCAATGATATGACTGGGTTCATGCACATACCGGCGAAGCTGAGATACGGGAAATACATCGTGCAACTGAGACAGTGAGGGTGGTAGTGCTAACCGGTAAGCGACTTCTCCAATCCTTTCCAGAATCTCGTAAGGTCCATTAAACCTTGGACTTAGTTTGCCTTTTATGCCAAATATCTTCACTCCCTTTGATGGAGACACCATTAAGAACACTTTTTCTCATACCTGAAACTCCACTGGTCGCCGTTTTTCATCAGCCCAAACTTTGCTCCGGTCTTCGGCCGCTTTCAACCTTTGTTTTACAATCAACACTTTTTCTTGGGTCTGCTCCACTAAGTCAGGTCCTGTAAAAACTTTATCTCCAATTTCATCCTAATAAAGTGGAGAGCGGCACTTTCTCCCATATAGCGCTTCATAAGGAGCCATCCCAATAGATCGATGGTAGCTATTATTATAGGAGAACTCCACTAGCTTGAGACTCTTGTCCCAACTTCCTCCGAAATCAAGTATGCAAGCTCGCAACATGTCTTCCAGTGTTTGGATGGTTCTCTCCGATTGACCATGTCTGAGGGTGAAATGCTGAGCTCATTCGTATCTCAGTGCCCATCGCTTTTTGGAAAGCTGTCCAAAATCGAGAAGTAAAGCAAGGGTCGTGGTCACAAACAATACTCATGGGTACTCCATGCAGGCACACAATCTGATCAACATACATAGTAGCCAACTTCTCCATAGAGGCTTTAATTGTCATAGCATGAAATGGGCGGATTTTGTCAAACGATCGACTACAACCCAAATAGCATGATGTCCATTCTTTGTCCTTGGCAGGTCGGTTACAAAGTCCATAGTGATGTGATCCATTTCCACTCGGGGACTTCAAGAGGCTGTAATAATTCGGCGGGTCTTTGATGTTCCGCTTTCACTTTCTGACAAACAAGGCATTTCTCCACGAATTCCGCAATTTGTTTCTTCATACCATGCCACCAGAATCTTTGCTTCAAGTCTTGGTACATTTTTCGGCTCCAGGATGGATAGATAGACGAGAACTGTGAGCTTCTTTAATAAGTTCATTCTTTGTATCATCGTCATTGGATACACACAATCGACCCCTGAACCATAAACTATCATCAGTTCCGACCGCAAAATCTTCAGAAGGCTTTGTTTTCAACCTGTGCTTAATTCTTTTCAAAGCTTCATCTTTCTCGACCCTCTTTAATTTTGTCAATCAGTGAAGGCATCAACACCAACTTAGCGAGTACACTATCAATGGAATCAACCACCTCGAGATCAAACTCTTCCATATCACGCTGCAAAGGTGGTTGACGCGGATGGCTTGTCTTTCGACTCCAGGCGTCGGCAACTTTATTGGCTTTTCCTTGATGATACTGAATCGAGAGGTCGTAGTCCTTCATCAACTCTAGCCATCGGCGTTGACGCATATGTAGTTCTTTCTGGGTGAAGAGGTACTTAAGACTTTTGCGATCCGTGAAGATTTCACACCTTTCACCGTACAAATAGTGTCTTCATATCTTTAGGGCAAAGACTACATCTATAAGCTCAAGATCGTGTACAGGATCATTATGCTCAAACGGCTTCAGCTGTCGAGATACATAAACAATCACTCGATCTTTCTGCATTAACACACATCCAAGTCCATTCTTAGAGGCATCACTGTACACTACAAAACTTTCACCCGAAATAGGTTGTGCTAAAACTGGAGCACATGTCAACTTCTCCTTCAATTCAGTAAAGCTCCTTTCGCAATCTGAGGTCCATTCGAACTTTGTCTTCTTCTGTGTTAATCGGGTGAGAGGCATAGCAATTTGAGAAAACCCTTCAACAAATTTGCGATAATAGCCGGCAAGACCAAGAAAACTCCATACTTTCTTAACATTCGTTGGCCTTGGCCATTCTGTGATTTCTTCAATCTTTTTGAGATCTATAGATATTCCATCTTCAGATATGACATGTCCTAGAAATGCTACACTGTGCAGCCAAAATTCGCATTTACTGAATTTGGCATACAGTTGTTTCCTCTGTAAGATGTCAAGAACGGTCCTTAAATGGGCTGCATGGGACTCTACATCTGGTGAGTAGATCAAGATATCATCAATGAAAACTACAACAAACTTGTCCAATTGCTCTTGAAATACTCGGTTCATAAGGTCCATGAATGCCGGGGGTCGTTGGTCAATCCGGAGGGCATAACAAGGAATTCATAATGTCCATAACGTGTCCTAAATACGGTTTTCGAAATATCCTCGTCTTTGATCTTCAATTGAAAATATCCAGAACGAAGATCAATCTTACTGAAAATTCATGCTCCATGTATCAAGATACCTTTAGACAGTGTTTAAAACAGATTTATTATTGAAATAAAAACTTTTAATTGCTTACTCGAAGCTGATCGAATAGATCGTCGATCCTAAGCAATGGGTGCTTGTTCTTTATTGTGATCTTGTTGAGTTCTCGATAGTCGATACACAAACGCATACTTCCATCCTTTTTCTTCACAAACAGTACAGGAGCACCCCAAGGCGAGACACTTGGGCGGATAAGTTTCTTTTCCAGCAGCTCACGCAGCTGCTCCTTTAGTTCTTTCAACTCAGCAGGCGCCATTTGATAAGGAGCCTTCGATATCGGCTCAGCTTCCGGAACTAGATTGATTCCAAATGCGATCTCTCGATCTGGGGGAAGGCCTGGTAATTCCTCTGGAAAGGCACCAGGATACTCTCGAACTACCGGAACTTGAGAAAGGTCATGTGGCGCTTGATCAACACTTAGCGCATAAACTAGGAATCCCTCGTGTCCTTTCTTCAACGCCTTACTGGCACGGATCGCATTCACATAGATATTTTTGGCAAATTTCTTTAGTTTCAAACCTCCATGAAAAGTTACTTCTTTACGTGTTGGGTCCTTAATAGTAACGTGCCTTTCACTGCAATCAATGTGTGCGTAATTCTTGGAGAGCCAATCTATTCCAAGAATTATGTCAAAGTCGCTCATGTTTATTGGGATCAAGTCTGCTATAAATAGTTGTTCGTCGAATTCAATTTCACAACCGTTGTATAATTGATGGGAAACAAGCACCTGATCACCAGCTGCTTGAACTCTATATGGTGTCTCAAGAGGGACTGGATTATGGTCAATATTCTTTGTGAATTTCCTTGAGATAAATGAGTGGCTAGCGCCACTATCAAACAATACATTTGCAGGCATAGAACACACTAAGATAGCTCCTGAATCATGCAAGATTGACTAAACAACACAAAGCAACAATACCTTGCAAAAATTTAAACATTGCATAAATTTTAAAACATACCCGTCACAACGTCATTAGCCTCCTCAACAGCGGCGTCAGTCATAACATGGACTCTTGCGTTTGAGCGCTGACGCTGATTCCTTGGTTGTTGCTGCTGCTGGGTCCCTTTCTCCGGGCAGTCTTTAATCATGTGGCCAACTTTCCCACATCCGAAGAAAGTGGTCCCCTTGTCTGGACAATCCTTGAGTATGTGGCCCACCTTGCCACATCCAAAACACTTACCTGCCTGAATAAAGCACTCTCCAACGTGACGCTTCTGACGGTGAGGACAAGCCGGAATAGCTGGCTGCTGCTGACCCTGATTCCCTATCTGATTCTTTTGTTGTGAATGGCGCTGGAAACGATTCTGATTCTTTCCTTGTTGTCCGGGTCCTCTGAAATTCCGTTTAGCTGCCTTGCGAGATCCTCCACTTCCAGACACTTTCCTTCCTCTCTTTTGTCCTATCTCATCTCGACGAATAATGTCTCTCTATTCTATAACAAGCATCAAGCAATGCTCCAAAGTTTACTGGATTTGCATTAACTAACCAGGTTCTGATCCTTGGATTCAATCCTCTTTCAAACTTCAGCATCTTGGTCTCCTCGAGACCGTCATTCATAGTAGATGGTTGAAATCTTCCCAAAGCAATAAACTTGTTGCCATAATCTGCCACGATCATTCCCTGCTCTTGTCTCAACGACTCGAACTCATGTCTCTTTTGTAACTTCACAGAAGGTGGTATGTAAAACTTGTTAAACTCCTGTAGAAACCTCTCCCACGATATCGGTCTCGGTAAAGACTGCAAATTGGACTTCCACGACTGGTTTGCTTCCCCAAGTAAGAATGGTCTAATGACTTGAGTTTTCACATCTTCAGGTGTACGAATTAATTCAAAACAGTTTTCTACTTCATCCAACCATTTCTCAGCGGCATCTGGGTATGATTTTCCTTCAAAGTGCGGTACATTAGCTCTTTTCAGTTTCTCAAAATAGTACTGAGCATCCCTGGCAGGCTCATGAGGCTGGAGAGGGGCATTCTGCTGCAACATCACTTGATCGATCTGGGTCACAATCTGGCAAAAATTCTGAAAAGCATGAATGTCCGGAATCATCTGTGGCAAAGGCCCCTAGGGTGGAGGATTATTCTGAACTGGGGTGGATTCTAATCCTGTGGTGGTGGTGGTGGAGGAACTTGAGCGGGTGGAGGAGGAATAGGCTCCTGCACCTCTGGTCAGGCCCTAGCAGGTCTGCCTCGTGGTCGTACCATCTGCACTATGGAGCGTCATAGTTTTATTCAAGGTTAAAATATCCAGATAAGCGACATAATTTAATTCGTAATCCAATAGAAATTTAAATGGACATTCAATAAGATAAGATACGAATTAAATTCTATAAAATTTCATCGACTAGGATTTTGTGATTAGATTAAGGCCCTAATTTCCAGTCTAAGTCATCCTAGTCTAAGGTCAACTCTCTTCTAAGATCATGACTTAGGTCTAAGGTCAAACTTAGATCTCTAAAATCATAACTTAATTCTATATTCTGCCCGAATCTAGAGCCTCGGTTCTGATACCACCTGTAGCGCCATGCACCGGCTCGCCCGCGTACTGTGCGCCCGTTGTACTTAACTACGGAGAGTACTAGGCGTCGATTCATAACATGTCGTAGTCCATAACCAAGTATATGGACTTTCCTACTTGCACATCATCAAGTAAGAAAAACTGAGGCAGAATAAAAACTTCTAAATGAAAACATGCCGAATATTCATAACATCTTCTACATCCATGTCCATAAAATAAAAGAGATGTCCGAATTTAAAGTCCCATCATAAGTTCATTAAACATAAGTCATCGTACTAAAGTCCTTAGGCTATCCTTCTCTCGTGCGCCTATGGATAGGGGACCCTAGACTCGTCATCGATCCACTCGACCTCGTTCCCTGCAGGCTCTGGGAGGAAAAATAATGGGGTGAGTGACAAAGTCACCAGCAAGTATACCATAAACAACCAAGAATTAAATGGAAAGTATACACAAGAACCAAACCCCAAAGAATTTGGTTTCGCAACATACCTGACCTTCGATTCATCACCCGTAAGGAAACAAGATCATAACTTATGTGACAAGAAATAATATTAAGATCATAACTTAGGAGATATTAAATCCTAACATCATAGCCTAAGTAATGGTGCATCAAACATTCGACTAGCCGTTGAATGCAACATGCATGAATATGCACATGTGATGCAGCATGATAAAATGAAGATAAGTTCGTTCTTTCTTTTTTTCAAAATATCATCGTAAATAAAACGAGAGAGTGTTCAGATCCATTGTATCCGGATCTGAGGTGGTCATACCATTCCCTTCAGATCTATTATGTCCGGACCTAAAAATGGTCATACCATCAATCATCGTCATCAGGTCTATTCTCTCCAGGCCTGTACAGTCATAAATCATCATTATCAGGTCTATTCTCTCCGGGCCTAAACGGTCATAAATCATCATAATCAGGTCTATTCTCTCCGGGCCTGAACGGTCATAATCATCATCAGATCAATTAACCCTGGATCTGGAGCGGGTTATGCTGGCCAGAAATCAATGGTACCAATAGGAATCGTTCTTTTCAAAACTGAAATCTTTCTTTGAAAGAGCTTTTTGTAATTTCTTTTACGTGAAATCAGTTTCGTAAATCATGTAAATGATGATGATGTAATGCATGACGTGCAATATGCAATTCATGACTAAATACATCACACAATACATGTTTGGTCTTGTTCTTTAAGCTGGAAAATTTTTCCAGAATTTACGTTCTGTTCATGCGGCCTCCAACATATCAAATCAGGCCTATTTTCATGATCTCATGCCACACGTATGTATAATGGAGTCTTAAAAACATGCCATAAAAATTTCGTAACGTTTCGAGATGGGTAAAACCCTTAAGTCATTAAGTCACTAAAAAGGGTACTGCTGAACAGCAGTACAGTACCCATCTTTACCTTAATTTCATGGCTATAAAATCTTATTTAATTTGGGCCAAAACCTGGAAAACATAGTAAACACATCATGTAAATTTTTCCACCGTTTTTTCAACTTTCTCTATCTTTTCTTCTAAACTCTCCCATCTCTCTCCATCTCTTTTTTCAGAAATCCAAATATACACCACAACCCACTGCTAGAGCATGTCCCTCTCTACCTAGCAGGCCACCATGACCTGCCGACCGCTACAAATAGCCGACGGAACAACCAAAACATTTCGGACATTCAGAAATGGCTTGTGCAAACACTAGCTATATAATTTAGACATGTAGGAAGAGGTTCGTACCAAATCCGCTTGGGCATCCCTGCTTAAGCCGGAGTTTCGTCCGGATGCTCTATCAACCTTAGCTACAACACTCTTCACCATAGAGGGAGGTAGAAAAAAATTTAAAATCATTCTAACAGAGGTAGAAAAAGACAAAAGGAAATGGAGATACGCCATAGTAGGTCAGGTCATGGGCAAATATGGCCTCCTTCCTAAACATGAAACACTTTGCTAAAAACCGATGGAATGCTAAAGGACTACTGGAGGTGCAAAAAGTAAAAGAAGATCGGTCTATATTTAGGTTCCAATTGACTCCTGCATGTAGGAAATCCTTAAGCAATCACCCCTTCTTCTTGGTAACTGTATACTGTTCTTGAGACTGTGGTCCCCAGATAAGCCTATACAGAAGCTAAAACCCAACAAGGTACTAGTCTGGGTTTGATTTCCAAAACTAAAACCTCATTGCTTCAATACCCATGTCCTTAGCAGGCTTGGATCACTCATTGGGAGGCCATTATTCATGGATAAGCTGACATCCTCCCAGTCAAGGGTGGCTTTTGCTAGGATCTGTATAGAAATCCAAGCTGATGAAAAGCCACCCTCCAGTGTGCACAATATCGACGAAAATGGTAAAAGATGTTCCCACGAGGTTCTTTATGAATGACTACCCCCACTGCCTCAGATGCAAAACCTTTGGCCACTCTTGTAATCTGGCTCAAGAGAAGGCTGCTTAAATATATGACAACACAAGAGACTGGCAAAGGCCGGGTACAGACAACACAAGAATGAGTTGCAGAAACCTAACCAACCCAACAAACTACCAAAACACACACGCTGAACCCAAATAACAGAAATAACCAAAAAGGGAAACCTGAGAAACAGACTGAAGAGGTACTATCCATCCTAGTTACCTCTGATGGAGAACCTGCTGACGAGGAAAAGGAGGCTGAGCTAACTAAGGAACAGTTGAGGATTATGGAGGACATAACAGCAAACTTATACCCTCAAAATCCATGTGCAGCGCTGCCATGCAATGAAGGAGCTACGAAGGAGGACTCAAGATATAAGGTTCATTCTTCTCAAAACTCTTCTAATAGATTCAATGCCTTTGCAAGTTTAGAAGAAGAAGCTGTGGATACCACCAAAGATGAACCTTAGATTCCCACAGAAAACCAAACTAAGATCCTTGAGGTGGGAGGAAGATACCGCATCTGTAGGAAATGTAAGTAAGCGTAGGCAACATCAAGGTGAAACTAACTCGGATGAGGACTCTTTGGATAGTCTAATGCCATTAGGATTGATTATAAATAGCAATACTAAACCTGTGGTATCCTGTCCATCCCAACCTGAACTAGTCCTCAAGCATCCAAAGCCAAGATCGCCAAAGTCCAGCCTCAGGTTAGTCACCATTTTCCAGGCTGAAGGAAGTGGAATGTCCCTTAACATACTCCACTACTATTAACACCCAGGTAGGTACTTCTGTATCAAGCCCATTAAAATTGGATCAGGTGCAGACTTACTCTCATAAACATCCCTAGGATTCGACTATAAATGAGAATCTGAACCAAACTAGGTTTGAGGATCTCGGATCAATATGTAAAGACACAACTCTAGTAAGACAATATAGCCGAGGGGCCATTAGAGGTAGGCCTAGAAGCCGAGGGAACAAGCTACCCAAATAATAAAAATAGCATGTTGGAACGTTAGAGGATTAAACTCCCCTCTTAGACAACTAGAGGTTAGGAAATTTATAACAAAAAAGAACATAGGCCTAATATGCCTAGTGGAAAAAGAATTAGGTCAAAGAATCTACCTTCAATAATGAAAAACCTATGTAGGAATTGGGAATTTGCTCACGATTGCCTCCCAAACTCGGTTATTAGGATATTGATATCCTGGAATCCACTATACTTTGATGTTATGGATATAGTGAAAGATCCCACAAGAAGGAACTCTGGCGGAATCTTAGATATCAGCACCAAACGCATGGCGCTCAACCCCTTGTTATCATGGGAGACTTTAATACAGTCCTAGATTGTAGGTGCAAAATAGGGCATGGATCTATTGATATGCTAGCCATAAGGGATTTCAGTGACTGGATCAAAGATATGGATTTGGCCAATATCCCTTCCAGGGGCTGCGAGTACACATGGTCAAACATGAGGTTTGGTTGACTTATACTTATCCAAAAGGGTTGAAACTTGCGCCAAAAGAACCTTGAAACGTGTGGCTATGTTTCCTGAAAGTTTCGTGATTTTTGAAATTCGTTTACTATTTTTACAAACGTGATTAAAAACAGTAAATAGTGCTGAAACAGAAAATCAGTGCTGAAAGTAAATGACACCAAGAATTTTATACTGGTTCGGTTATCAACAACCTACTCCAGTCTTCAAGGAACACCTTCCTTGGTTCACACTAGTCAAACAACACAAATACACCTTACCACAAGGTTGATAGAGTTACACCTAACTCCAACCCTTTACAAACCTTGTATGGTTAATACAATTTGCACGAACACCACCACCTTGCAAGAATAAAGATTGATCACACCTTGATCAATCTTTTACAAAGATATATAATGAGTGGTGGTCTATATCAAGCCTATTCAAGATTGAAAGATATGAATACAATAGGCTTACAAGAAGAGAGAAAGAAAGAGAATGTAGAAGAAGAAGAGCTAGGCTTTTTGATCACTTTTGATTTGCAATGCTTGTTCTTGTTTTGTTTGCTCTTCTCTTTCCTTTTAATGATGCATGCCGTCCCCTTGTGTAGCCTCCCCCTCTTTAAAATTATCTTTTAAGTCCTTGGGAGAGTGTAAGACATCATTGTGACAAGGTCTTGCTTACTTGGCATCTTCTTATTGGATGATCATTTAAGCTTCGCTTACTTGGCTCCTTCTTATTGGATGAATGTTGTCATCATTGATGACTTGGAAAAATCTGAGAATTACACTTAAACATGTGCCAAAATCATCACAAAATAATTTTCATAGATCATAAGATATATCACATAAATTGAAAGACAAAAATCCTTCCCAACTAAGGCAAAAATCGGCCATATTGTGATATTGCCATGCTGAAAATTCAGCATGTGCATCATTCAATTTTATTCAAAATAATGCCCAATTTACTTTGATTTTTCTTTATAAAATGAATCACCAATTTATGGTAATTATTCTTATCACATGAGAAATGAATATGGACATCTTTATGCTCTAAGATTCGGCCACCCTATGTCTCACACATGCTGAAAAAATTTCAGCATGTGTGATATGTAGAATATCACACTTTGTTTAATTTAAATAATATTCAAATCATTTCCATTTCTTCTTCCAATCAATCACACAATAAAAGATGATGAAATATATCATTTTAATATGCTAAAATTCGGCCACCCAAGGTTACCATGCTGAAATTTTCAGCATGTGA
>AP025052.1:8660661-8677510 GCA_036186865.1 Eustoma russellianum
GTTATATATCTTACGAACGTACGTTTACGTCACACCACTATACTTAACTCATATTTATGAGTATATTCAGATCTTATATCATATGATATAAGATATGGTGATGACATATTAAATACGACACGATAAAAGGTTCTAAACCGAAATTTGTCGTATCGGGCGATACCGAAACTTCGCCAACGTGTCACGTACTTGCCATAAATAAATGGCCAGCCCATATACATCAAAATTTATCAAAAATTTCGTGCCATACACTGTACATTGAGACAAAAATACTTTCCATGTTGGCACACACAAATCACCCCACATTTAGGCCAAAATGTGAAGATTCCAATTTTATTTTTGTCACATGTTTATGGTACCACTTTAAATCAGCCAAGTGCTGAAAATTAAAGTATATATTATATATATTATGTATAACATAATATATATAGCATGTGCAAAAGTTGGAATTTAAATTAGAGAAAAATCGGGTAATCGATAAATATCGAAAATTCGGTTTTCTACGCACTTGACATGGAACGTTTTTCTTGAACATGATGTGGCACGTATCTAGACACTTTTTACATATAATATACATCTTAAAGTGTTCTAGAAAATTAAATTAAGGGCTGATTGGAATATACATGTGTATATATTGAATGTGCACTATTTTTCAAAGTTAGCAAAAATAAATTTCAGCACATGTATATACACCTTCTCAACGCCACCTACAGCTTATGTGGAGCACATGTGGAGCCTTGTTGGCATGTTGATTGGTCAAGAATCAATCATACAATGTTGATGAATCAAAGAGAGAAGCTACAAAAGGTAAGTTTTCAACATACACCTCTCTTATGTCACATGCTGAAAATTTCAGCATGTCACACACCTTAATGGACGATTTCTTCATCATTAAGGAGTATATTTTGTTAATTTTGCATTAAGGAATAAATCAAATGAGTTATGGAAATGATTTGAAATGTATTTAGTGTGATATTCTTTATATCACACATGCTGAAATTTTTCAGCATGTGTGAAAATGGTGTGGCCGAATTTCATCCCCTTTTGGTGTCCAAATTCATTCTCAAACTTGTAGCAAGACTTGCCTTAAATGATGGATGAATTTTTATGGAAGAAATTCAAAGAAAAATGGAAGAAATTCAGTTTTAATTGCATGTGGTAAATGCTGAAAATTTCAGCATTAACACTATGATATGGCCGATTTTTTCAAGGGTGGAAGGGAGGATTTTTGTGTCTCAAACTTTATGACATATTGTGACTATTTTGGCATGATTTGATAATTGATTATTTGGCACATGTTTAAAGTGTTTTTTTCAGAATATCCATGTCATCAAATGATGACAACAATGAGCCAATCAAAAGGTGCCAAGTAAGCAATGACTAATTGATGGTCCAATGGAGTGATGCCAAGTAAGCAAAATGTTGTCACTATGATGTCTCACACCCTCTCAAGCAATTAAAAGGAAATTTTCAAGAGGGGGACAAGTATAGGGGTGGACGGCTGCAAGTCATAAAAAGGGAAGAGAAGAACAAACAAAAACAAGAAGAAGATTTGTATTCAAAAGTGATCAAAGAGCCAAAGCCTTCTTCTCCTACACTTTCTTTCTTTCTTCTCTTGTACAAAGCCTATTGTATTTCATTTCTTTCATTCTTGAATAGGCTTCATAGAAACCACCATTCATTCATCTTTGTACAAGATTGATCAAGGTGTGATCAATCTTCATTCTTACGAGGTGGTGGTGTTCGTGTGAATTGTACTCACAATACAAGGTTTGTAAAGGGTTGGAGTTAAGGTGTAACTCTATCAACCCTGCGGTAAGGTGTGTGGTGTGTGTGAATAGTGTGAACCAAGGAAGGTGTTCCTTGAAGACTGGAGTAGGTTGTTTATAACCGAACCAGTATAAAAATCTCGGTGCAATTTACTTTCAGCATTTACGTTTCAGTTTCTGCGCTGTTTACTTATATTGTTGACGTTCGTAAAAATAGTAAACGTTTTCTAAAAATTATAAAATTTTCCAGAAACATACATAAACGTTCTAGGGTTAATTTGGCACAAGTTTCAACCCTTTTGGACAAGTATAAGTCATTCAAACATCAAAAGTTCTGAGACTAGTGCAGTCTGATTTTCAGACTTGCAAAGGTTGAGACTTTGGGTGTATTTGACCTACTTCCCAAAAGAATTTTCAAAAACTGTTTCAACCCATTTCAATATAGTGTGTGAAGAGTTATTGGTCAAATTTTCAGATCATTTGGACATTCACACAAATAGGAATTAATTTTTCAAAACCATCTACCGTTTCTGGCAGAATTGCACAATCTGAGTGCCAACGGTTTTTGAAGGGGTTAAAGGTTGAATTTTGATTTGAAATTTTTAGGGGACCCTCACAACATCTGAGGCTAAGTTCTCTCAAAATTTCATAATTTTTGGAGACCTCTAACCTAGTTTTAAAAACGTTTTAAAACTGGTCCTGAAAACAGAAACTGTTTTCAGAACTTGAATTGTTCAAGTTTAAAGAAATTTTAAAAACCATATTTTCCGCACCACCTATTCAACCCCCCCCTTCTAGTGGTGCCTTGCAGATCCTACAATTGGTATCAGAGCGCAGGAACACTCACTTCAAAGAATCCAACGATTCAGTGAGATGGCAACCACAACCGTGCAAGAAGGAATGTCAACCGTAAGGCCTCCTCTTTTTGACGGTGAGTCTTTCATTCAATGGAAGGTAAGAATGAAACTTTTCTTTATGGCAATAGACATTGATCTCTGGTCCATTATAGAAGATGGTCCTTTTGTTCCATCTAAGTTGTCCACTGTAGACGGAGTCACATTAGAAGTCATTAAAACTAGACAAGAATACACAAGTGATGATAAAAAGAGACTTAGCATGAATGCTAAAGCCATGCAATTATTATTAAATGGCCTAAGTAAAAGTGAGGCTAGTTACGTGTCAAATTGTTCTAGTGCTCAAGAGATGTGGCATATTCTTGAAATGAAACATGAAGGGACTAGCCAAGTAAAGGAGTCCAAAATTAATATGCTTATGTCCACACTTGAGTCCTTTAAATTATTGCCAAATGAGTCTATTGTTGAGATGGATTTACGCTTGACTAACATCTACAACTCTCTTGAGTCTCTTGGTAAGGCTTTTACTACGCAGGAAAAGGTGCAGAAAGTTCTACGAAGCCTTCCTTCTGAATGGGACCCTAAAGTAACGGCCATAGAAGAAAGCAAAGAGACCAAATCAATTAAAATGGAAGAACTAATCGGATCACTTAAGGTATATGAAAACAAACTCGCTTTAAGACATTCTGAGTCTATTTCTAATAATGATAGGGCCATAGCATTTAAATCAAATGAATACGTCGTAGATGATAGTGATACAGATTCCGATGACGAGGACTTAATCACAATGGCTAAGAGATTAAGAAAAATATTGAGAAAATCGATCAAACATAAGTCCACCTCATCTAAGGATCATAAAAATAAAAATAAAGAAATAAAGTGCTATGAATGCGGCAAACTTGGACATCTATCATATGACTGCCCTAATAAAGAAAAACAAACAAACAAATACCCTGACAAGGATTGGAACAAGAATAGACTCGTCTCAGAACCTAAGCAAAGGAGAAGAGCATTCAAAGCCTCCACATGGAGTGACTCATCAGACTCTGAAACTGAGACCGAAAAGGAGACCGCTCAAGTTTGCTTCGCTTCAAAGGCATCAAATGAGGTATCATCTGATTCTGACTCTGACTCTGAACCGTCTTACGATGATCTTTTTAGTCAATATCTTGAGTTACATAAATTTTCAAAGACTCTTGCAAAAGAAAAGAAACGATTAATTGAAGACAAGAAACTGTTAGAATCTTCTAACGAGAATCTTGTCGCTCAATTAAGCGATTCAAAGAAAGAGTCTTCATGTGTCATCACTGCATTAAAAACTGAGATCTCATCATTAACCTCTCAAAATAATAAAATGAAATCTGAGATTTCAAATTTGAAATCAAGGAATACAGACTTAGAGAAAATGATGAAACAATTCGATACAGGGTCAAACATGCTGCATCGCATCATATCATCACAAAAGCATGACAGTGATAAAACGGGGTTGGGATACGTTGATACAAATGAAGTATCAACCAAACCAACAAATTTTGTTATGTCTAAAAAAGTAGGTACCTCAAAGCCTCAAGTGGCGTCTAAGATGACGCGAAAATTGCATATTCCCTCATCACGCCCCACTCCCTCATATCATGTGAAATACAACATTGTACCATATAGATATGAGAAGAAAAGAACAATGCATACACGAAATACATATCATCCACGCACTACACACACGCACACAAGGACATATCACAAACGTCCTACATATAATGCGTATAAAGGAATTCTTGGCCAAAGGCCAAATACAGTTGCACCGAAGGTATATTATGTTGCGTTGTCATCATCTTTCTCATCTTTTGGAAGACCTAGAAAGGTCACCCAAATGTGGGTACCAAAAGGGACATTTTCAAAGGGTTAAATAAATAACCCTTACGAAAGCACGTATATGAAATGCATGATTTTCTTTTCGTCATCTTTAAAGGCATCTTTTGATTTGCTTTCCAAAATAAAGGGGGAGAGAAAGCATGATTTAAGGGGGAGAGAGAAATGATTTAAGGGGGAGAAAGTGACTAATTGATCTTAATTGCATGATTCAAGGGGGAGCCGGATTTGAAATTCGAAATTCAAATTTCAAATCTGTGCATAATTCAAGGGGGAGAGCTGACACTTAAATCATGTACATTAGTTATTTTGAAAATCATCAAAAGGGGGAGATTGTAGAAATATGAGGGTTTGAGTGATTTCAAAATAAAGAAATTGAATATATATATATATATATATTAACGTGGATATATATATATACACACAAGTGTACATGTATGCATGATAACTTGCCTTATTTAGCTCATATATTATGTTGCCGTACTAACGAGCCATGAAGCTATAAAGCTTACATCATATGGCGAACATTTGTTGAGTTTATACTATTTTCAGGTGCCACAATTAATGAACTAAAGTAGTTCATTAAGTGAAGTACTTAGTTTAATAAACTAAGTAGTTCATTAAAGGAAGATGCATTTGGAAAAGACTTGAAGGCAACATAGCTATGGAAGGAAAGTTCTCTCCTCCTCCCCACATCATTTCACACGCCTTATATATATAATATATATGTATTTTCAGATTTTTATAAAAGGCACATACACATTTATTCCAACGTACTATTGACACGAACGTACGTTTACGTCACACCACTATACTTAACTCATATTTATGAGTATATTCAGATCTTATATCATATGATATAAGATATGGTGATGACGTATTAAATACGACACGATAAAAGGTTCTAAACCGAAATTTGTCGTATCGGGCAATACCGAAACTTCACCAACGTGTCACGTACTTGCCATAAATAAATGGCCAGCCCATATACATCAAAATTTATCAAAAATTTCGTGCCATACACTGTACATTGAGACAAAAATACTTTCCATGTTGGCACACACAAATCACCCCACATTTAGGCCAAAATGTGAAGATTCCAATTTTATTTTTGTCACATGTTTATGGTACCACTTTAAATCAGCCAAGTGCTGAAAATTAAAGTATATATTATATATATTATGTATAACATAATATATATAGCATGTGCAAAAGTTGGAGTTTAAATTAGAGAAAAATCGGGTAATCGATAAATATCGAAAATTCGGTTTTCTACGCACTTGACATGGAACGTTTTTCTTGAACATGATGTGGCACGTATCTAGACACTTTTTACATATAATATACATCTTAAAGTGTTCTAGAAAATTAAATTAAGGGCTGATTGGAATATAACATGTGTATTATTGAATGTGCACTATTTTTCAAAGTTAGCAAAAATAAATTTCAGCACATGTATATACACCTTCTCAACGCCACCTACAGCTTATGTGGAGCACATGTGGAGCCTTGTTGGCATGTTGATTGGTCAAGAATCAATCATACAATGTTGATGAATCAAAGAGAGAAGCTACAAAAGGTAAGTTTTCAACATACACCTCTCTTATGTCACATGCTGAAAATTTCAGCATGTCACACACCTTAATGGACGATTTCTTCATCATTAAGGAGTATATTTTGTTAATTTTGCATTAAGGAATAAATCAAATGAGTTATGGAAATGATTTGAAATGTATTTAGTGTGATATTCTTTATATCACACATGCTGAAATTTTTCAGCATGTGTGAAAATGGTGTGGCCGAATTTCATCCCCTTTTGGTGTCCAAATTCATTCTCAAACTTGTAGCAAGACTTGCCTTAAATGATGGATGAATTTTTATGGAAGAAATTCAAAGAAAAATGGAAGAAATTCAGTTTTAATTGCATGTGGTAAATGCTGAAAATTTCAGCATTAACACTATGATATGGCCGATTTTTTCAAGGGTGGAAGGGAGGATTTTTGTGTCTCAAACTTTATGACATATTGTGACTATTTTGGCATGATTTGATAATTGATTATTTGGCACATGTTTAAAGTGTTTTTTCAGAATATCCATGTCATCAAATGATGACAACAATGAGCCAATCAAAAGGTGCCAAGTAAGCAATGACTAATTGATGGTCCAATGGAGTGATGCCAAGTAAGCAAAATGTTGTCACTATGATGTCTCACACCCTCTCAAGCAATTAAAAGGAAATTTTCAAGAGGGGGACAAGTATAGGGGTGGACGGCTGCAAGTCATAAAAAGGGAAGAGAAGAACAAACAAAAACAAGAAGAAGATTTGTATTCAAAAGTGATCAAAGAGCCAAAGCCTTCTTCTCCTACACTTTCTTTCTTTCTTCTCTTGTACAAAGCCTATTGTATTTCATTTCTTTCATTCTTGAATAGGCTTCATAGAAACCACCATTCATTCATCTTTGTACAAGATTGATCAAGGTGTGATCAATCTTCATTCTTACGAGGTGGTGGTGTTCGTGTGAATTGTACTCACAATACAAGGTTTGTAAAGGGTTGGAGTTAAGGTGTAACTCTATCAACCCTGCGGTAAGGTGTGTGGTGTGTGTGAATAGTGTGAACCAAGGAAGGTGTTCCTTGAAGACTGGAGTAGGTTGTTTATAACCGAACCAGTATAAAAATCTCGGTGCAATTTACTTTCAGCATTTACGTTTCAGTTTCTGCGCTGTTTACTTATATTGTTGACGTTCGTAAAAATAGTAAACGTTTTCTAAAAATTATAAAATTTTCCAGAAACATACATAAACGTTCTAGGGTTAATTTGGCACAAGTTTCAACCCTTTTGGACAAGTATAAGTCATTCAAACATCAAAAGTTCTGAGACTAGTGCAGTCTGATTTTCAGACTTGCAAAGGTTGAGACTTTGGGTGTATTTGACCTACTTCCCAAAAGAATTTTCAAAAACTGTTTCAACCCATTTCAATATAGTGTGTGAAGAGTTATTGGTCAAATTTTCAGATCATTTGGACATTCACACAAATAGGAATTAATTTTTCAAAACCATCTACCGTTTCTGGCAGAATTGCACAATCTGAGTGCCAACGGTTTTTGAAGGGGTTAAAGGTTGAATTTTGATTTGAAATTTTTAGGAGACCCTCACAACATCTGAGGCTAAGTTCTCTCAAAATTTCATAATTTTTGGAGACCTCTAACCTAGTTTTAAAAACGTTTTAAAACTGGTCCTGAAAACAGAAACTGTTTTCAGAACTTGAATTGTTCAAGTTTAAAGAAATTTTAAAAACCATATTTTCCGCACCACCTATTCAACCCCCCCCCTTCTAGTGGTGCCTTGCAGATCCTACAATTGGTATCAGAGCGCAGGAACACTCACTTCAAAGAATCCAACGATTCAGTGAGATGGCAACCACAACCGTGCAAGAAAGAATGTCAACCGTAAGGCCTCCTCTTTTTGACGGTGAGTCTTTCATTCAATGGAAGGTAAGAATGAAACTTTTCTTTATGGCAATAGACATTGATCTCTGGTCCATTATAGAAGATGGTCCTTTTGTTCCATCTAAGTTGTCCACTGTAGACGGAGTCACATTAGAAGTCATTAAAACTAGACAAGAATACACAAGTGATGATAAAAAGAGACTTAGCATGAATGCTAAAGCCATGCAATTATTATTAAATGGCCTAAGTAAAAGTGAGGCTAGTTACGTGTCAAATTGTTCTAGTGCTCAAGAGATGTGGCATATTCTTGAAATGAAACATGAAGGGACTAGCCAAGTAAAGGAGTCCAAAATTAATATGCTTATGTCCACACTTGAGTCCTTTAAATTATTGCCAAATGAGTCTATTGTTGAGATGGATTTACGCTTGACTAACATCTACAACTCTCTTGAGTCTCTTGGTAAGGCTTTTACTACGCAGGAAAAGGTGCAGAAAGTTCTACGAAGCCTTCCTTCTGAATGGGACCCTAAAGTAACGGCCATAGAAGAAAGCAAAGAGACCAAATCAATTAAAATGGAAGAACTAATCGGATCACTTAAGGTATATGAAAACAAACTCGCTTTAAGACATTCTGAGTCTATTTCTAATAATGATAGGGCCATAGCATTTAAATCAAATGAATACGTCGTAGATGATAGTGATACAGATTCCGATGACGAGGACTTAATCACAATGGCTAAGAGATTAAGAAAAATATTGAGAAAATCGATCAAACATAAGTCCACCTCATCTAAGGATCATAAAAATAAAAATAAAGAAATAAAGTGCTATGAATGCGGCAAACTTGGACATCTATCATATGACTGCCCTAATAAAGAAAAACAAACAAACAAATACCCTGACAAGGATTGGAACAAGAATAGACTCGTCTCAGAACCTAAGCAAAGGAGAAGAGCATTCAAAGCCTCCACATGGAGTGACTCATCAGACTCTGAAACTGAGACCGAAAAGGAGACCGCTCAAGTTTGCTTCGCTTCAAAGGCATCAAATGAGGTATCATCTGATTCTGACTCTGACTCTGAACCGTCTTACGATGATCTTTTTAGTCAATATCTTGAGTTACATAAATTTTCAAAGACTCTTGCAAAAGAAAAGAAACGATTAATTGAAGACAAGAAACTGTTAGAATCTTCTAACGAGAATCTTGTCGCTCAATTAAGCGATTCAAAGAAAGAGTCTTCATGTGTCATCACTGCATTAAAAACTGAGATCTCATCATTAACCTCTCAAAATAATAAAATGAAATCTGAGATTTCAAATTTGAAATCAAGGAATACAGACTTAGAGAAAATGATGAAACAATTCGATACAGGGTCAAACATGCTGCATCGCATCATATCATCACAAAAGCATGACAGTGATAAAACGGGGTTGGGATACGTTGATACAAATGAAGTATCAACCAAACCAACAAATTTTGTTATGTCTAAAAAAGTAGGTACCTCAAAGCCTCAAGTGGCGTCTAAGATGACGCGAAAATTGCATATTCCCTCATCACGCCCCACTCCCTCATATCATGTGAAATACAACATTGTACCATATAGATATGAGAAGAAAAGAACAATGCATACACGAAATACATATCATCCACGCACTACACACACGCACACAAGGACATATCACAAACGTCCTACATATAATGCGTATAAAGGAATTCTTGGCCAAAGGCCAAATACAGTTGCACCGAAGGTATATTATGTTGCGTTGTCATCATCTTTCTCATCTTTTGGAAGACCTAGAAAGGTCACCCAAATGTGGGTACCAAAAGGGACATTTTCAAAGGGTTAAATAAATAACCCTTACGAAAGCACGTATATGAAATGCATGATTTTCTTTTCGTCATCTTTAAAGGCATCTTTTGATTTGCTTTCCAAAATAAAGGGGGAGAGAAAGCATGATTTAAGGGGGAGAGAGAAATGATTTAAGGGGGAGAAAGTGACTAATTGATCTTAATTGCATGATTCAAGGGGGAGCCGGATTTGAAATTCGAAATTCAAATTTCAAATCTGTGCATAATTCAAGGGGGAGAGCTGACACTTAAATCATGTACACTAGTTATTTTGAAAATCATCAAAAGGGGGAGATTGTAGAAATATGAGGGTTTGAGTGATTTCAAAATAAAGAAATTGAATATATATATATATATATATTAACGTGGATATATATATATACACACAAGTGTACATGTATGCATGATAACTTGCCTTATTTAGCTCATATATTATGTTGCCGTACTAACGAGCCATGAAGCTATAAAGCTTACATCATATGGCGAACATTTGTTGAGTTTATACTATTTTCAGGTGCCACAATTAATGAACTAAAGTAGTTCATTAAGTGAAGTACTTAGTTTAATAAACTAAGTAGTTCATTAAAGGAAGATGCATTTGGAAAAGACTTGAAGGCAACATAGCTATGGAAGGAAAGTTCTCTCCTCCTCCCCACATCATTTCACACGCCTTATATATATAATATATATGTATTTTCAGATTTTTATAAAAGGCACATACACATTTATTCCAACGTACTATTGACACGAACGTACGTTTACGTCACACCACTATACTTAACTCATATTTATGAGTATATTCAGATCTTATATCATATGATATAAGATATGGTGATGACATATTAAATACGACACGATAAAAGGTTCTAAACCGAAATTTGTCGTATCGGGCAATACCGAAACTTCACCAACGTGTCACGTACTTGCCATAAATAAATGGCCAGCCCATATACATCAAAATTTATCAAAAATTTCGTGCCATACACTGTACATTGAGACAAAAATACTTTCCATGTTGGCACACACAAATCACCCCACATTTAGGCCAAAATGTGAAGATTCCAATTTTATTTTTGTCACATGTTTATGGTACCACTTTAAATCAGCCAAGTGCTGAAAATTAAAGTATATATTATATATATTATGTATAACATAATATATATAGCATGTGCAAAAGTTGGAGTTTAAATTAGAGAAAAATCGGGTAATCGATAAATATCGAAAATTCGGTTTTCTACGCACTTGACATGGAACGTTTTTCTTGAACATGATGTGGCACGTATCTAGACACTTTTTACATATAATATACATCTTAAAGTGTTCTAGAAAATTAAATTAAGGGCTGATTGGAATATAACATGTGTATTATTGAATGTGCACTATTTTTCAAAGTTAGCAAAAATAAATTTCAGCACATGTATATACACCTTCTCAACGCCACCTACAGCTTATGTGGAGCACATGTGGAGCCTTGTTGGCATGTTGATTGGTCAAGAATCAATCATACAATGTTGATGAATCAAAGAGAGAAGCTACAAAAGGTAAGTTTTCAACATACACCTCTCTTATGTCACATGCTGAAAATTTCAGCATGTCACACACCTTAATGGACGATTTCTTCATCATTAAGGAGTATATTTTGTTAATTTTGCATTAAGGAATAAATCAAATGAGTTATGGAAATGATTTGAAATGTATTTAGTGTGATATTCTTTATATCACACATGCTGAAATTTTTCAGCATGTGTGAAAATGGTGTGGCCGAATTTCATCCCCTTTTGGTGTCCAAATTCATTCTCAAACTTGTAGCAAGACTTGCCTTAAATGATGGATGAATTTTTATGGAAGAAATTCAAAGAAAAATGGAAGAAATTCAGTTTTAATTGCATGTGGTAAATGCTGAAAATTTCAGCATTAACACTATGATATGGCCGATTTTTTCAAGGGTGGAAGGGAGGATTTTTGTGTCTCAAACTTTATGACATATTGTGACTATTTTGGCATGATTTGATAATTGATTATTTGGCACATGTTTAAAGTGTTTTTTCAGAATATCCATGTCATCAAATGATGACAACAATGAGCCAATCAAAAGGTGCCAAGTAAGCAATGACTAATTGATGGTCCAATGGAGTGATGCCAAGTAAGCAAAATGTTGTCACTATGATGTCTCACACCCTCTCAAGCAATTAAAAGGAAATTTTCAAGAGGGGGACAAGTATAGGGGTGGACGGCTGCAAGTCATAAAAAGGGAAGAGAAGAACAAACAAAAACAAGAAGAAGATTTGTATTCAAAAGTGATCAAAGAGCCAAAGCCTTCTTCTCCTACACTTTCTTTCTTTCTTCTCTTGTACAAAGCCTATTGTATTTCATTTCTTTCATTCTTGAATAGGCTTCATAGAAACCACCATTCATTCATCTTTGTACAAGATTGATCAAGGTGTGATCAATCTTCATTCTTACGAGGTGGTGGTGTTCGTGTGAATTGTACTCACAATACAAGGTTTGTAAAGGGTTGGAGTTAAGGTGTAACTCTATCAACCCTGCGGTAAGGTGTGTGGTGTGTGTGAATAGTGTGAACCAAGGAAGGTGTTCCTTGAAGACTGGAGTAGGTTGTTTATAACCGAACCAGTATAAAAATCTCGGTGCAATTTACTTTCAGCATTTACGTTTCAGTTTCTGCGCTGTTTACTTATATTGTTGACGTTCGTAAAAATAGTAAACGTTTTCTAAAAATTATAAAATTTTCCAGAAACATACATAAACGTTCTAGGGTTAATTTGGCACAAGTTTCAACCCTTTTGGACAAGTATAAGTCATTCAAACATCAAAAGTTCTGAGACTAGTGCAGTCTGATTTTCAGACTTGCAAAGGTTGAGACTTTGGGTGTATTTGACCTACTTCCCAAAAGAATTTTCAAAAACTGTTTCAACCCATTTCAATATAGTGTGTGAAGAGTTATTGGTCAAATTTTCAGATCATTTGGACATTCACACAAATAGGAATTAATTTTTCAAAACCATCTACCGTTTCTGGCAGAATTGCACAATCTGAGTGCCAACGGTTTTTGAAGGGGTTAAAGGTTGAATTTTGATTTGAAATTTTTAGGGGACCCTCACAACATCTGAGGCTAAGTTCTCTCAAAATTTCATAATTTTTGGAGACCTCTAACCTAGTTTTAAAAACGTTTTAAAACTGGTCCTGAAAACAGAAACTGTTTTCAGAACTTGAATTGTTCAAGTTTAAAGAAATTTTAAAAACCATATTTTCCGCACCACCTATTCAACCCCCCCCTTCTAGTGGTGCCTTGCAGATCCTACATTATCTAGATATTTTAGCCTTGAATAAAATTCTGACGCTCCGTAGTGCAGATGGCATCACAGTCGGTAAACAGGCCTTATCACTGTCACCCCCGGGAAGCAGTGGGTTTTACTATCGACAGCTAGTTAGAGCACATGTTCCGAGATTTGGTGGGGAGTCTAATTCGGAGGAGGCAGAAAGATGGTTAAATGAAGTCGAAAGTAGCTTTTTACTGATACAAGTGCCTGATGAGGTAAGGGCACGAATTATCCAGCCATTTTTGATTGGTAAGGCCAGCCAATGGTGGAGGACTTGTATCCAGCCACTGCCCCGACCGGTAACCTGGGCAAAGTTTCTAGAAGAGTTTTGTGAGTTCTTCCTCTCTCAAGACTTAATCACGAGGAGGATTGAGGAATTTGACACATTAAGACAAAGGCCAGGCATCAGCATCTCAGAGTATGCTTGTCAGTTCACTACTTTGGGTCGGTATGTTCCTTTGATCATGGAGGATGAAAAGTATAAGGTGATCAGGTTTATGCACATTTTAGATCTCCAGATCAAGATTCGGTTGGTCAAGGCGTATTCAAGAACTTTTAACGAATTATTCGAGGACTGCTACAGAGCAGAACGCGATAGTAAGATAATGGAAGGACGAAATAAACAGCTTAACAAGCGTATTAAGAAACGAAGTAGGAGGTGGGAGCCGTATCCTCATATGGCTAACAAAGAAACAACCAAGGTACGCCTAATTGCACAATTAAATGTGAGGTACCTATGTTCTACTTTCCTATTAACCAAGTAAAGTGGCTATGATATTTTTCTTTAAGTTCTGATGAGTATACCATAAGTAAGTGAGGTTATTAGTTGTAGTATGACCAAGGTACCCTCATTTGACCGATTCTCACATTGTATAAGATTTAAGTTAAAAATTATATTGTTGCATCACTTATTTTAAAAGATCATTGTATGAGAATAACAAATGCAAGACGATTGATTCTACTGACACACGATATGTTATGGACTGTTATGTCGCCAGTGTGACATCGGTACCGAGGTGGTAGATGTCAAGGACATATGTTTACGTTATGACCGAGTATAACACCGTGTTTAGGACTCAGGGTCTCCGTCATGATGCGTCACCGTTAGCACATGCACATGTTTATATTGTACATGTACTATATGGAGAATCGATCGGCATATCGTGTGCTATTATTCTTATCAAGAGTACTATAACCAAATTTGAAAACGTTATGACTTCATGATATGAAAACGCCATTTTAGGCAAGAGTACTAGGATCAATGATCTATTGAACCAGCTTCGGGTAAGCAATTGACAAGTAGTGTATTGTTCGGAAGTCAGGTAAATCGCTTAGCTAACCTGTATGTTGGTATTTCTTAAGGATGAATTCATAGAAAGGTTGTAAGATGATGAAGCGTTACGGGACTGTATTAGAGAGATATAAAACAATGGCCATTGAGAGGCGAGATGGGGAATCCCATAAGATATGATGTTTGGGTCGAGAGTTTATAAGTTGAGAATATCCAACACACTCCAGCAGCGACATTACGATTTGGCATGTTCTCGTTTCATATGCATAGCATGATGTTTCAAATGTTTTATGAACAAGCGAACAGTGACACTTTTATGCTTTTTATGTTTTAAAAAGAGAAAACAAAGATTTTATGATGAACAAGAAATATTTGAAATGTCATGAAAGGACATAGGTTTCAAAGAAGAAACCATGATTCTTAGTTTGATTTTATGAGATGATTGCGAAAGTAAAGTTGTTACGTAGTAAGTCGATCAACGAGACGGATGAATTGGGCAAATACCTTGTGAAGAGCTTGGTATATGAACTTTTATGGGAATTATTCCGGATGTCATTGGATGCTGTTTCATATGTAAGATGACCGTCACATGTTTACAAAAAGGATGTTTACAGAAAAGAGCTAATGATCTACATCCCAGAGTTAATGATCTCTGCCAGGTTTTGCATGTTTTATGAAGAGAAAATCTTCAGCATTTCATGATCATGCTTCATGCATTATTATTAACCCCAGAATGAATACCATTATCAGTACGTAGTTTCAAGATTGAAAGTGCTTAAGATGTGAGATGGGTTACGGTAACGCCTTTAGAAAATTAAGAATAATTTCCGATGTGACCTCTAAGATGTGTTGAACGAAGCAGTTCTGAGGGAACTAGATAGACACATCTTATATAGAGGAGCCCCTGAAGATCGTTGATTGGAAAGAGAAGAAGTTGAGGAAGAGATCCATACCTATGGTGAAAGTCCAGTGGAAACACCATTATGGAGAAGAAGCCACATGGGAAACTGAGGAAGACATGAAGAATAGATACCCCCATCTTTTTGACTAGTTCTCTTAAGTTTCGATGACGAAACTTATGTTAAGGGGGGAGGATGTTGTACCCCAACCGTACTGTACTTGAAACTATGATGGAGTGGCGTAATGAAATATTAGTTCTTCCGAATACATTTTATTAAGTTATATTAAAGCTCCTTTAATTAAGTTCCCTTAATGTAGGTACTATACGATTATACAAGTGAGTGTTATGAAGCGTGTGAAATGACCATTTCACCCCTCTAAGACCATGGAATTTTCGGCTACAAGGCCTTAAGAGGACCTTAGAGTATTTTCCTTTTTATAAGGAGGCTAACCTAAATGGCCCTCTTAAAATCAAGACTAAAAGCCTACACAATAAATTAGATATTATAAGTAATAATATAATTATGTAAGTATGTATTAAGAAATGAGTAAAAAGACAAAAATACCCTCCCTACACCTTGCAAAAATCGGCCACACAAGGGGGATTCTAGAACCCTCCTTAAATTTGTAATATTCCCTTTTTTTTAATGAAAACAGATTGCATTTTATTATGTACCCAATTATGGCTGGATAAACCATATTACAACAGTATATAGTAAATGTAAAAAGAAAATATAAGGCTGTGATGATTGTCAACCTCCAGTCATATATGATATGCCGCATTAAAACCTTGCCAAGTAAAACCACCCTTGTGGATTGTAATATTCCCTTTTTTTAAATACTATTATTGAAAAATAATAAAGTAAGGATGAAATGCTAAGCATGGGAGACAAGGATAGTCAAAGTGCAAGACACAAGATGTGCTTCCTTCTTTCTATGCACACATGGGAATTTCTTGTCCCCTTTGTCTCCCCTCCAAGCGCCGGCCACCTCCCTTCAAACCCCATGAAGATTTCTTCAGGTTCATACTAAGAATCTCATCTTCATCTCCTAGTCTCAACACTCTCAAGAACTCCCCTAAGCAAACCATTCAAGACGCATTGAACACTTGGACAACTTCTCCATCCTCATCATCCATTCGGCTAGAAAGAGCTAGGAATCTCAAGTCTCATCCTCAAGCTTCAAAGACTCATCTAGGTAAGTTCCATGTTGAATATCCTAGGTGATTTACACATTTAAAATGATGGAGCTCACATTGTACCCTTCTTTTCTTGCTAAAAACGTGACCTTCAAGTGGTCACTAGGTGAAGTTCCTTCAAGCCACTAAGAGAGGCTAACTTCTTGGTGGGTTGGATTCATCTTAACCTCCCTTCAAGCTTCACTTTGGTAAGACAATCTAGCCTCAAACTAAGCTCTATTATATGTTTACATAGTGAATAACATCTATCTCCACTCCTCCTCCAAAACCTATGCTATGTGTGAAGTTGGAGGAAGACTTCACTCCATTTCAATCAAGGCTCAAGCTAGAAAAA
>AP025052.1:8677520-8694738 GCA_036186865.1 Eustoma russellianum
TACCAAAGATAAACTTTATTAAGTACAAAATGGGCAATAATAATGTGTGCTATGTGTAAGTTTCAAGACAGTTTTGGCATGATTCATGGGTAGCCTAAAGAATGTCATGAGACCTGGAATGACCATGTTGATATGTATCTAATGGTTATTAAATTATTTTAAGGGATGAAGTTGGTTGGAAATTGTTTGAACAATACGAAATGATGAAATGCTGGAATCACTGGAGCTGGACAGTTTTGTGTAGCTGCTCGAGTGACTTGAAAACGAACCTTAGAAGTGTTAAAACTGAGCTGAGTTTTGGCATGATGTTAGCCTTATGTGTGTAGTAAATCTGTGAGTTGGAATTTTGGTAAAAGGACTTGTGGTTTGGTCATAATGGAATTTTTGGTAAAACTGGCCATTTCAGATTCTGCATGTATCCAGTTTTTGGAAAAATAATTAGATGACCCCTATAAACCTATTGGATTGCCTTAGAATTTTTAGGGTAACTACTTAAGACATAGATTAACCTGTCCATGTAAATAAATTAACTTTGAACCACTGTTATGATGGTTAATAACTGAGTTTGAGTTCATGATACAAAACTGGTACTGGAACTAGGACAGTTTTTGAGTAGCAAATTGTTCGGCCTGAAATAGAACCTTAGGAATGTGCAAATGATCTGATTTTTGGTATAATGATAACTTGATATGTGTAGTAAATTTGAGAGGTGGAATTTAGGTAAAAGAAGTTGTGTTTTGTCCTTAATATAATATTTAGTGAGGACTGGTCATTTCGGATTCTGTATGTACCTAGCTTGGGAAAATAATTAAATGACCCCCTTAAACTTATTGGATTGCCTTGCAATTTGTATGGTACTTACCTTAGACATAGTTGTACATGTTCATGTAAAGAAACCAGCTTAAAACCACCATTTTGATGGGTAACTACTGAATTGAAAATGACGTTATAAAACTGGAAGAAAGGACAGAATTATGGGATTAGTTAGAAGGCCTTAGTCTTGTGGATTTGGACATGTATGAACTGTTTGGGCCCAGGTATATTACTCCTTGATGTGTTTACTCTGTTTCCCAGGTGTTGGCCCAAATTAATTAAGATTTTATGGTCTTGGACATTAAGGAAAGGGTGGGTACTGTACTGCTCGATTCAGCAGTACACTTTTTAGCTACTTAATGATTTAAGGGTCTTACTCATCTTGAAACAATACGAAAATTTTATGGCATGTAGATAAGACCCCATTATGCATGTGTATGGCAAGATATTATGAAAATAGGCCTGATTTGTTATGTTGGAGGCCTCATGAACAGAACATAAATTCTGGAAAATTTCCAACTCATGGAATTATGCCTATGTCACGTTCTAAGTAATTTTTTTAAGATAATTCATGCCATGACTTGCATTGCATATCATCCCATGTATCACGCATGATCACGTGCATCATGAATCTGATTTTCTAAGATTTTCCGTATGCAAGCAAGTTCTTTTCAAGCAAGCAAGTTTTCGTTATGCACGTAAGTTGCTTATGGTCCCATGTTTTCAAAAGAAAAGCTCTATGAATTTTTGCCGGCTAAGCATGCTCATAACCCGAGCCAGACCCGTGGTTAATATGTTGTACCCCAACTATAATGTACTTGAAGCAATGACGAGTTGATGTAATGCAAATAATGATTCCTTCACGTGCATTTTACTTAAGTCAAATTAGCGCTTCTTTATTTAAATTCTTTAAATTCATTTAGGACAGACACTAAATAGTTATATAAGCGAACGTCACAAGGTGTGTGATACACCTTGTAAATTCGGCCAAAGGCCATTGATCACCCTTGAAGTAATCTCGTTTTTATAAGAATACAAGCTTAAATGATCCTCAAAAGGCAATATTGAAAAAAATCATATTAGATAAAATAAATAATAGCATAAATTATACAAATATGAGATATGATAAATGTGAAAAGACAAAAATACCCCCAAAACCCCCAAGAATTCAGCCAAGGCATGGAGAGTCTCTAGAATTCTCTAGCCATTTCTAGTATTTAAAGAAATTACTTAAATTATAATTGTATAATTAAAAGAGTCAAAAGCAAGCATGCAAGACAAGCATGCAAAAATAAATAATAAAATAAGGAGGGAATCAAGCATGAAGGGGGCAAAAGTTGGTCAAGACACCAAAGACCAAGGCCTTGTCTTGTGTTTCCCTTCCTTTTTTGACCACTTCCACCGTTGGCCCCCTCCCCCTTACACCCCCTAGATTTTTTAAATTTGCAAGACAACCTTCCTTCTTTCTATCTTGCTCTCCCTCAAGAAGCATTCAAGCACTTCTCCAACACTTAGCCAACAAACTCCCTCTTCCCTCAAGCCTACGGTTGGGAAGCAATTAGGAGGCTCAACACTCTCTCATCTTCAAGCTCAAGAAGTATTTAGGTAAGCCTCATTCCAAGTTCCTTAAGTAAATTCTTCATGCCAAATAATGAAGCTCACATGGGTGCCTTTTTTTCCACCTCAACCCGTGACCCTCATGGTCACGAGGTGCTAAGACTTCAACTCTTTTAGGTGGTGCAATCTTGTGATACTTGAAGCTCCATTCAAAGTCCCACTTTGGTAAGAAGATCTAAACTCAAAATAGTTCTATTTTCATCAAAGAACGATACTAACATTCTCCCTCATTTCCTTCCAAAAACCGTGTGCTCATGAGTGAAGGAGGAGGAAGATTTCAACTCATCTCATCCAATATCCAAGCTAAGAAAAGAGCTTTAGCTTGAAGAGGCAAGAATACACTAAACTCTCATGATTTATTTGAAGAATTAGTGGCTTGAATGGTTAGATGTTCCTAAGATGTGATCTTTAGTTGAATATACTAAGTTCCAGATTGTATCTTAGTGATTTCTTAAGAACAATGCCTTGCATGTGATTAATTCCTTCAAATATGAAATCCTTTCTTACATTCAAGGTGATATGAGGCTGTTTTAGGATGAATTAAGGTTCAACTAAGTGACCCTAGGCAAGAATAGCTCTTGGATGAAACTTAAGAATCATCAAAGTGACATGCAAGTGCTAGTTGTAATTTTACAAGTTTACTTGGTAGGATTAAAAATGAACTAGCTTGTGGATGTGTTGCATGTCTAAATAAATGTTGTAAAATATGTGTATGACCTCTCAAAACTTTCGGCCATAGGGGTGAATATGATAGTGAACTTGAACTCCAAGAAAGAGCATATCTTGTGAACTCTAAGACATATGGAATTTGCTTGTTAAGTGACTTATTACATGAGTGTGTTTGTGCTCAAAATTTTCAATGTGACATGGATATGTTGATACATGCACACGGCCAAGAATGAGGGGTGAATGATGTGTAACTTAGTTGTGCCAAGAATAGACTTAATAAGGTGCAAAGTGGGTAAAAATGATGAGTGTTGTGTACAAACCCCCACTGTTTTGGACTAATTCAAAGGTGACTCAATAAAAAGCATGGAATCTGGATATTCATATTTCAAAGGGTGTATGTGGTGAACCTTAATCTATTTCATAAGAACAAGACAAATTGTGGACACTTGACTTGAAAAGTTGGCAAAACATCAAACCACTGGAGCTGGACAAAATTGGGCAGTATGTTGTGTGACCTCAAAATGAACCTTTCTGACGTGCTATAAAATTGATTTTTTGTATGATGTTAGCCCTATGTGTGTAGCAAATATGAGAGTTGGAATTTTGGTAAAATAAGTTGTGGTTTATTTTTAATAAATTATTTGGAAAAACTGCTCAGGCTGGAAATCCTGGAACTGGGCAGAATTGAATCACGTTTTGAATGGCTTAAAAGTGGATCTTGTAGACCTTCAATAAAGATGATTTGGTATGAAGTTAGCCTTATGTGTGTAGAAAATATGAGAGCTAGAATTTTGGTAAAATAAGTTATGGATTATTTGTAAGAAATTATTTGGTAAAACTGCTCCAGCTGAAACTACTGAAGCTGAACAGAATTAAGTAACGAGTTTCTTGACCCAAAAATAAACCTTAGAAACATGCAAATAGGCTAAATTTCGGTAGGATGCTAGTTCCGCATGTTTATGACGTGTGAGTTGGAATTTCAGAAAACAGAATTACGGTTTTGCCACAATTGAATTTTTAGTAAAATTGGTCAGTCCAGTTTCAGCACACGACCCATTTAGAAAAATGATTAAATGAACCCTTTAAGGTCATTGGATTGTTCTGGAAATTTTATGTTAATCACCTAAGGCATATAGGAGTATGACTATGCAAAATAATCAATTTGTTATTATCGTTTTAATGGGTATTTATGGATTTAAAGTTAAGGAATTAAAACTGGAAATCTGGGCAGAATTCAGCATGCACTCTTAATAATAATTTTAATGGTTTAAGGGCCTTATTCACATTTGAAAGTTACAAAAACTTCACGACATGCAAACAGGACCTCACTAAATCCATGTAGGACAAAAGATTATGAAAATAGGCTAGTTTGGGTTAATTTAGCCGCCCCATAATCATGAAGTAAAAAGCTAGGAAATTCTAGTTTCCGAAATCGTGCTTGTTGACATGCTATAAGAAATAATTATGATAATTCATGCCATGACTTGCATTGCATCTCATTTCATGTATCATGCATGATCATATGCACCATGAAACTTATTTTATGAATTTTCCGTATGCAAGCAAGTCTTTCCAAATAAATACGTTTTCGTTATGCATGAAAGTTTTATGGTCCCATGTTTTTAAAGAAAGCTTTATGATTCCCTTGACGGCCAAGCATGCGACTAACCCGACTCTAGACCCGGGTTTAATTGATCTGTTGACATGATATGTTCTGGACCCGTTCAGATCCGGAGTTAATTGATCTGATACATGTTCTAGACCCGTTCAGATCCTGGGGTTAATTGATCTGATACATGTTCTGGACCCGTTCAGACCCGGGGTTAATTGGTCTGATAACATGTTCTGGACCCGCTCAGATCCGGGGTTAATTGATCTGACACTCTGTTTTTCTTATGAATATTTTATGGGACCACATGACGATGATTTTTACCATGACGTGACATCATGCACTGCATCATGCATATTCCATGCGCGCATTACATAATAAATGTTTATGGTATAAAGGATAACGACAACGTGAGAACTGTGTTACCTAAAGTATAATTTAGGTTACATTCAGGCGGATTAAGGATCTATGGTCAGGTATGATGAATGTTGAGATTACTGGGGTTCTACATTCATGTTATAATTCTTTATTTATTTCATGGTGGTTTATTGTATTCTTGCTGGGTGATTTTTATCACTCACACTTTTATTTTTCCCCAGAGACTGATAATGCTAAGATAGAGTGGATCGAGGATGAGCCGAGATTGCCATATCCGTAGGCAAGGAAATCTAAAGAAGACAAAGCTTAAGGACTTTTGTGCGGCCATGATGTTTGTATTATGAACAATGTTGAACTCCTCTAGATTTTGGTTATGTCATTTTGTGGACTACTACTTTTGGGGACTTATTATTCTGTGATGCATGTTACTTAAAAGTTTTAATTCTGCCGAAATTTTGCTACCATGTGAAATGTTAACATGGAAGTTCGTGGCTTAAGTTATGGATTTTCGCATGTTATGCATGACGCTTTGTACTCTCCTTAGTGAGGTACGGCGGGTGCACCGTATTTAGACGAGGTCTGGGTGCGGGGCGCTACAGGTGGTATGAGAGCCCAGGCTCTAGATTTCGGGCTGAACGTAGAACTAAGTTATGACCTTAGCAATCTAAGTTTGATCTTAGACCTAAGTCATGATCTTAGATGAGTGATGGCCTTAGAACTAGGACCACTTAGACCGGTTTAGGATGAAAATTAATAAATTAATCCTGATTTATGAAAGCCAGGTCTATAACGTAAGACATGCCCTTTTCTTCCCTATTTAAAATTTTCGAATTATGGGTCCTAGTCAAAATAATTTGGTTTTATTCCGATCTTCTAAGTAAATCTTAACACCCCATAGTGCAGATGGTGCGACCGTGCGACAGACCTCAAAGGGCACGACCAGCTGCTCAGGAGCCCATTCCTCCGCCATCAGCTCAGGTCCCGCCGCCACCACAGCCGGACCAGAATCCTCCAGTCTATAATAATCCACCACCAGCACTGCAGGCACCTATTCCTCCAGTCATCCCAGACATGAATGCCTTTCAGGCCTTTTGCCAAGTTGTCACTCAGATCGGGCAAGGCCTAATCCATCAGAATGCTCCACCTCATCCGCACTAGCCTGTGAGAGATGCCCAGTATTACTTTGAGAAGCTAAAGAGAGCTAATGTACCACCGTTCGAGGGAAAACCAGACCCCGATACAGCAGAAAAGTGGTTGGATGAAGTTGAAAACTGTTTTGAGTTAATTCAACCCGTAGACGAGATGAAAGCCCAAGCCATCAGACCTTTCCTTATCAGTGAAGCAAACCAATGTGGAAGACGAACCTGCATCCTTTGCCCAGACCAATTGCCTGGGAAAGATTTCTGCAAGAATTTCACAAGTTCTATATCCCTCCGTCGGTCAAGTTACAAAAGAGGCGTGAGTTTGAATCCCTGAAGCAAGAGCCTGGTATGATGGTAGCAGAGTATGCAAATAAGTTCATCGCGCTAGGGAGATTTCAGCCTGTCACCATGATTGATGAAGAGACAAAAATGCTGAAGTTTGAAAGAGGGCTGAATCCAAGAATCCAGACATGGTTGGTGAATGCAAATCCCACAAATTTTGGAGCTCTTTTGGACGCATGCTACCGGATTAAGAGAGACATTATCCGACGAGACGATGTGGGACAAAAGAGAGAAAGACATGGAATTGGGAATGAGAAGTACAGAAAGGTAGCTAAGAAGAATTTCCGAGGGTCAGTTCGACAAGGAAACCCTCAGGGTCAGAATCAGCGCCGCCAGCATCCTCAGAATCATCAGCAGAAGAATCAGACTCCACCCCAGCAGCCAGCTATACCAGTATGCCCTCAGTGCCAGAAGAAACACATGGGAGAGTGTTGATGGAAGAGTGGGAAATGTTTTGGCTGCGACAAGGATGGCCATTTGATTAAGGACTGCCCAGAAGAGGAGCGCAGCAACAGCAAAAGAATCAGCGGCCACGTGCAAATTCAAGGGTGCACGTCATGACAAAAGCAGATGTTGAGGAGACAGCAGACGTAGTGACTGGTAAGATTTAAAGTTTTATGCCTTCAATACGTTTTACTTATACATACCTATTATATTGCTTAGTAAATTGTGCATGGTTCAGGACCTATCTTAGTGTGTAGCATACCCGCAAATGTGTTGTTCGACAGTGGCACCAGCCACTCATTTATCTCAAGAAAGTTTGCTAAGAATATCGGTCATAACTCAGTCAGACTAGAATCACCCTATAGAGTACAAGCAGCTGGTGACCAGGTACTTGTTTCTCATCACATCTTCAGAAATTGCGCACTCGAGTTCGATGATCAGCGGTTTGAGGCCAATTTAATTCCCTTATCTATGAGTGATTTTGACGTGATTCTCGGAATGGACTAGCTCTCAAAGAATCATGCTCACATTGATTGCCGAAATAGGCATGTTATAATTAAGAACCTGACCCGAGATGAAGTGTCATTCCAGGGAGGAGCTAAATTAAAGAAACCATAAAAGAAAATCTATGTTAATGCAGCTCGTGCCAGCCGAGCATTGAAGAAAGGCCACGAGGGGTTCTTCGTCTATATCCTAAATGCTGAGCCGGTGAGTCCTACCCTTGCACAAGTCCCAGTTGTTAACGAATATCCTGATGTATTCCTTGATGATTTACCTGGGTTACCTCCCAATCGCGAGATTGCCTTTGAAATAAACCTTGTTCCAGGAGCTGAACCCATATCAAAAGCCCCTTATCGAATGGCACCTGCAGAACTGAAAGAGCTAAAGGAGCAGTTACACGAACTGCTAGAAAAGAAACTCATTCGCCCCAGCATTTCACCTTGGGGTGCTCCTGTGCTATTCGTGAAGAAGAAAGATGGAAGTATACGCTTATGCATTGATTACCGGGAGCTCAACAAAATCACCATAAAGAATAAGTATCCATTACCCCTGAATTGACGACTTATTCGACCACCTCAGGGTATGTAACTAATAAGCTTTAGTTTGATTAAGCTTTAAATCTTTTCGAAACCCTATCTAAAGTACCTTAATGCAGGGATCCCGAATCTTCAGTAAGATAGACTTGCGATCTGGATACTTTTAACTAAAGATTAAGGCGGAAGATGTTCCAAAGACTGCCTTCAGGACACGCTATGGACACTATGAGTTTCTAGTTATGCCCTTTGGTTTAACCAACGCTCCTGCCGCCTTTATGGACCTCATGAATCGAGTTTTTCAGGACCAATTGGACAAGTTTGTAGTGGTTTTCATAGATGACATCTTGATCTATTCACCAGATGAGGAGACTCACGCAAACCATTTGAGGACAGTCTTGAATATTCTAAGAGGAAGACAGTTGTACGCAAAATTTAGCAAATGCGAGTTTTGGCTACGAAGTGTATCCTTCCTCGGCCATGTTATTTCAAAAGATGAGATTTCAGTGGATCCCAAGAAAATTGAAGCTATCACAGAATGGCTCAGACCAACAAACGTTACTGAAGTGAGAAGTTTCCTTAGGCTAGCAGGATATTATCGGAAATTTGTGGAAGGATTTTCGAGGATAGTTGTTCCCCTCACCAGATTGACCCAAAAGAAAACCTAGTTCGAATGGAGTGCCGACTGTGAAAAGAGTTTCTCAGAGTTAAAAGCAAAATTGACATCCGCCCCTATCCTAGCTCAGCCCGCCCCTGGAGAGAAATATGTGGTATACAGCGATGCTTCGAAGAATGGTCTCGGATGTGTACTTATGCTGAGAGAGAAAGTGATAGCTTATGCATCCCGGCAGTTAAAGTCATTTGAACAAACTACCCCATTCATGACCTTGAGCTTGCCGCAGTGGTTTTCGCATTAAAGATATGGAGACATTACCTGTATGGTGAGAAGTGTGAGATCTATACAGACCACAAAAGTTTAAAGTATCTTTTTACCCAGAAAGAGCTCAACATGCGGCAGCGCAGATGGCTCGAGCTGATTAAAGACTATGACCTCTCCATTCAATATCATCCGGGGAAAGCTAACAAAGTTGCTGATGCATTAAGTCAAAAAACAAGTCACCCACGTCAACCACCTCTTCAGCGGGATATGGAAGAGTTTGGCTTAGAAGAAGTTGATTCAGTCGATGAAGTTCTCGCCAAGATGGTCCTTATTCCTTCACTGATTGATAGGATCAAAGAGGCACAAAGGGATGATGTAGCTTTGTGAAAGATCAAGGAAAGGATGAAAGATAAGCCACAAGATGATTTTGAAGTGCGCAGTGACGACAGTTTGTGGTACCGAGGACGGTTATGTGTCCCCGAGAACAAAAAATTAAGGATGAAGTTTTGATGGAAGCCCATAACTCGCGATTATCTATACACCCTGGAGCCAATAAGATGTACCAAGACCTCAAGCAAAAGTTTTGGTGGAACGGTGTGAAGAATCAAATAGCTGAATTTGTTGAGCGATGCTTGGTCTGTCAGAGAGTAAAAGCTGAACACCAAAGACCTGCTGAATTATTACAACCTTTAGAAGTGCCGGAATGGAAATGGGACCATGTCACTATGGATTTCGTGACCGATCTACCCAAGACTAAGTATGGGAATGATGCTATATGGGTCGTTATGGATCGTTTGACCAAGTCTGCGCACTTTTTGGCCATGTCGATTGAAGCATCCATGGAGAAGTTGGCCTCTATGTACCATAGGGATGGCACCTTATGAAGCATTGTATGGGCGGAAATGTCGGTCCCCACTCTATTGGGACGAGATTGGAGATAAACTTTACACGGGACCCGACATTGTTGAGCAAACGCGAGAAAAGGTCCAGATGCTACAACAAAGACTGAAAGCAGCACAAGATAGGATTAAGATATGGGCTGATGAAAGAAGAAGACCCTTAGAGTTTCAAGAAGGGGAGAAAGTTTTCCTAAAGGTTTTGCCAACAAAAGGGGTCAAAAGATTTGGCGTCAAAGGAAAGTTGAGCCCAAGATTCATTGGACCTCATGAGGTACTAGAGAGAGTGGGTGAAGTTGCGTATCGCTTGGCGTTGCCACCATCTCTTTCCCTGTTACATGATGTATTCCATGTTTTCCAACTTCGCCGATATGTTTACAATCCTAGCCACATCCTTGAAGATCAACAATTGAAGGTTGACAAAGATGTGTCTTATGTGGAGGAGCCTCTAAAATCATTGATTGGAAAGAGAAGAGGTTGAGAAAGAGATCTATACCTATGGTGAAGGTTTAGTGGAAGCACCATTTGGGAGAAGAAGCCACATGGAAGACGGAGGAAGACATCAAGAATAGATACCCCCATCTTTTTGACTAGCCTCTAAAGTTTCGGGGACAAAACTTATGATAAGGGGGGAGGATGTTGTACCCCAACTATAATGTACTTGAAGCAATGACGAGTTGATGTAATGCAAATAATGATTCCTTCACGTGCATGTTACTTAGGTCAAATTAGCACTTCTTTATTTAAATTCTTTAAATTCATTTAAGACAGACACTAAATAGTTATACAAGCGAACGTCACAAGGTGTGTGATACACCTTGTAAATTCGGCCAAAGGCCATTGATCACCCTTAAATGATCCTCACAATGCAAGACTGAAAATAAATAATAGCATAAATTATACAAATATGAGATATGATAAATGTGAAAAGACAAAAATACCCCCAAAACCCCCCAAGAATTCGGCCAAGGCATGGAGAGTCTCTAGAATTCTCTAGCCATTTCTAGTATTTAAAGAAATTACTTAAATTATAATTGTATAATTAAAAGAGTCAAAAGCAAGCATGCAAGACAAGCATGCAAAAATAAGTAATAAAATAAGGAGGGAATCAAGCATGAAGGGGGCAAAAGTTGGTCAAGACACCAAAGACCAAGGCCTTGTCTTGTGTTTCCCTTCCCCTTTTGACCCCTTCCACCGTCGGCCCCCTCCCCCTTACACCCCCTAGATTTTTTAAATTTGCAAGACAACCTTCCTTCTTTCTATCTTGCTCTCCCTCAAGAAGCATTCAAGCACTTCTCCAACACTTAGCCAACAAACTCCCTCTTCCCTCAAGCCTACGGTTGGGAAGCAATTAGGAGGCTCAACACTCTCTCATCTCCAAGCTCAAGAAGTATTTAGGTAAGCCTCATTCCAAGTTCCTTAAGTAAATTCTTCATGCCAAATAATGAAGCCCACATGGGTGCCTTTTTTTTCCACATCAACCCGTGACCCTCATGGTCACGAGGTGCTAAGACTTCAACTCTTTTAGGTGGTGCAATCTTGTGATACTTGAAGCTCCATTCAAAGTCCCACTTTGGTAAGAAGATCTAAACTCAAAATAGTTCTATTTTCATCAAAGAATGATGACTAACATTCTCCCTCATTTCCTTCCAAAAACCGTGTGCTCATGAGTGAAGGAGGAGGAAGATTTCAACTCATCTCATCCAATATCCAAGCTAAGAAAAGAGCTTTAGCTTGAAGAGGCAAGTATACACTAAAATCTCATGATTTATTTGAAGAATTAGTGGCTTGAATGGTTAGATGTTCCTAAGATGTGATCTTTAGTTGAATATATTAAGTTCAAGATTGTATCTTAGTGATTTCTTAAGAACAATGCCTTGTATGTGATTAATTCCTTCAAAGCTGAAATATTTTCTTACATGCAAGGTGATATGAGGCTGTTTTAGGATGAATTAAGGTTCAACTAAGTGACTCTAGGCAAGAATAGCTCTTGGATGAAACTTAAGAATCATCAAAGTGACATGCAAGTGCTAGTTGTAATTTTACAAGTTTACTTGGTAGGATTAAAAATGAACTATCTTGTGGATGTGTTGCATGTCTAAATAAATGTTGTAAAATATGTGTATGACCTCTCAAAACTTTCGGCCATAGGGGTGAATATGATAGTGAACTTGAACTCCAAGAAAGAGCATATCTTGTGAACTCTAAGACATATGGAATTTGCTTGTTAAGTGACTTATTACATGAGTGTGTTTGTGCTCAAAATTTTCAATGTGACATGGATATGTTGATACATGCACACGGCCAAGAATGAGGGGTGAATGATGTGTAACTTAGTTGTGCCAAGAATAGACTTAATAAGGTGCAAAGTGGGTAAAAATGATGAGTGTTGTGTACAACCCCCCACTATTTTGGACTAATTCAAAGGTGACTCAATAAAAAGCATGGAATCTGGATATTCATGTTTCAGAGGGTGTATGTGGTGAACCTTAAGCTATTTCATAAGAACAAGACAAATTGTGGACACTTGACTTGAAAAGTTGGCAAAACATCAAACCACTGGAGCTGGACAAAATTGGGCAGTATGTTGTGTGACCTCAAAATGAACCTTTCTGACGTGCTATAAAATTGATTTTTTGTATGATGTTAGCCCTATGTGTGTAGCAAATATGAGAGTTGGAATTTTGGTAAAATAAGTTGTGGTTTATTTTTAATAAATTATTTGGAAAAACTGCTCAGGCTGGAAATCCTGGAACTGGGCAGAATTGAATCACGTTTTGAATGGCTTAAAAGTGGATCTTGTAGACCTTCAATAAAGATGATTTGGTATGAAGTTAGCCTTATGTGTGTAGAAAATATGAGAGCTAGAATTTTGGTAAAATAAGTTATGGATTATTTGTAAGAAATTATTTGGTAAAACTACTCCAGCTGAAACTACTGAAGCTGAACAGAATTAAGTAACGAGTTTCTTGACCCAAAAATAAACCTTAGAAACATGAAAATAGGCTAAATTTCTGTAGGATGCTAGTTCCGCATGTTTATGACGTGTGTGAGTTAGAATTTAAGAAAACGGAATTACAGTTTTGCCACAATTGAATTTTTAGTAAAATTGGTCAGTCCAGTTTCAGCACACGACCCATTTAGAAAAATGATTAAATGAACCCTTTAAGGTCATTGGATTGTTCTGGAAATTTTATGTTAATCACCTAAGGCATAGAGGAGTATGACTATGCAAAATAATCAATTTCTTATTATCGTTTTAATCGGTATTTATGGATTTAAAGTTAAGGAATTAAAACTGGAAATCTGGGCAGAATTCAGCATGCACTCTTAATAATAATTTTAATGGTTTAAGGGCCTTATTCACATTTGAAAGTTACGAAAACTTCACGACATGCAAACAGGACCCCACTAAACCCATGTAGGACAAAAGATTATGAAAATAGGCTAGTTTGGATTAATTTAGCCGCCCCATAATCATGAAGTAAAAAGCTAGGAAATTCTAGTTTCCGAAATCGTGCTTGTTGACATGCTATAAGAAATAATTATGATAATTCATGCCATGACTTGCATTGCATCTCATTTCATGTATCATGCATGATCATATGCACCATGAAACTGATTTTATGAATTTTCCGTATGCAAGCAAGTCTTTCCAAATAAATACGTTTTCGTTATGCATGAAAGTTTTATGGTTCCATGTTTTTAAAGAAAGCTTTATGATTCCCTTTCCGGCCAAGCATGCGATTAACCCGACTCTAGACCTTGGGTTAATTGATCTATTGACATGATATGTTCTGGACCCGTTCAGATCTGGGGTTAATTGATCTGATACATGTTCTGGACCCGTTCAGATCCGGGGTTAATTGATCTGATACATGTTCTGGACCCATTCAGACCCGGGGTTAATTGGTCTGATAACATGTTCTGGACCCGCTCAGATCCGGGGTTAATTGATCTAACACTCTATTTTTCTTATGAATATTTTATGGGACCACATGACGATCATTTTTACCATGACGTGACATCATGCACTGCATCATGCATATTCCATGCGCGCATTACATAATAAATGTTTATGGCATAAAGGATAACGACAACGTGAGAACTGTGTTACCTAAAGTATAATTTAGGTTACATTCAGGCAGATTAAGGATCTATGGTCAGGTATGATGAATGTTGAGATTACTGGGGCTTTACATTCATGTTATAATTCTTTATTTATTTCATGGTGGTTTATTGTATTCTTGCTGGGTGATTTTTATCACTCACACTTTTATTTTTCCCCAGAGACTGATAATGCTAAGATAGAGTGGATCGAGGATGAGCCAAGATTGCCATATCCGTAGGCAGGGAAATCTGAAGAAGACAAAGCTTAAGGACTTTTGTGCGGCCATGATGTTTGTATTATGAACAATGTTGAACTCTTTTGGATTTCGGTTATGTCATTTTGTGGACTACTACTTTTGGGGACTTATTATTACGTGATGCATGTTATTTAAAAGTTTTAATTCTGCCAAAATTTTGCTACCATGTGAAATGTTAACATGGAACTCCGTGGCTTAAGTTATGGATTTTCGCATGTTATGCATGACGCTTTGTACTCTCCTTAGTGAGGTACGGCAGGTGCACCGTATTCAGACGAGATCAGGGTGCGGGCACTATAGGTGGTATCAGAGCCCAGGCTCTAGATTTCGGGCAGAACGTAGAACTAAGTTATGACCTTAGCAATCTAAGTTTGATCTTAGACCTAAGTCATGATCTTAGATGAGTGATGGCTTAGAACTAGGACCACTTAGACCGGTTTAGGATGAAACTTAATAAATTAATCCTGATTTATGAAAGCCAGGTCTATAATGTAAGACATGCCCTTTTCTTCCCTATTTAAAATTTTCGAATTATGGGTCCTAGTCAAAATAATTTGGTTTTATTCCGATCTTCTAAGTAAACGTTAACACCCCATAATGCAGATGGTGTGACCGCACGGCAGACCTCCTAGGGCACGACCAGCTGCTCAGGAGCCCATTCCTCCGCCACCAGCTCAGGTCCCGCCACCACCACAGCCGGACTAGAATCCTCCAATCTATAATAATCCACCACCAGCATCGCAGGCACCTATTCCTCCGGTCATCCCTGACATGAATGACTTTCAGGCCTTTTGCCAAGTTGTCACTCAGATCAGGCAAGGCCTAATCCATCAGAATGCTCCACCTCATCCGCACTAGCCTATGAGAGATGCCCAGTATTACTTTGAGAAGCTAAAGAGAGCTAATGTACCACCGTTCGAGGGAAAACCAAACCCCGATACAGCAGAAAAGTGGTTGGATGAAGTTGAAAACTGTTTTGAGTTAATTCAAGCCGCAGACGAGATGAAAGCCCAAGCCATCAGACCTTTCCTTATCAGTGAAGCAAACCAATGTGGAAGACAAACCTGCATCCTTTGCCCAGACCGATTGCCTGGGAAAGATTTCTGCAAGAATTTCACAAGTTCTATATCCCTCCATCGGTCAAGTTACAAAAGAGGCATGAGTTTGAATCCCTGAAGCAAGAGCCTGGTATGACGGTAGCAGAGTATGCAAATAAGTTCATCGCGCTAGGGAGATTTCAGCCCCTCACCATGAATGATGAAGAGACAAAAATGCTGAAGTTTGAAAGAGGGCTGAATCCAAGAATCCGGACATGGTTGGTGAATGCAAATCCCATGAATTTTGGAGCTCGTTTGGACGCATGCTACCGGATTGAGAGAGACATTATCCGACGAGACGATGTGGGACAAAAGAGAGAAAGACATGGGACTGGGAATGAGAAGTACAGAAAGGTAGCTAAGAACAATTTCCAAGGCTCAGTTCGACACGGAAACCCTCAGGGTCAGAATTAGCGCCGCCAGCATCCTCAGAATAATCAGCAGAAGAATCAGACTCCACCCCTGCAGCCAGCTATACCAGTATGCCCTCAGTTCCAGAAGAAACACATGGGAGAGTGTCGATAGAAGAGTGGGAAATGTTTTGGCTGCGGCTAGGATGGCCATTTGATTAAGGACTGCCCAGAAAGAGGAGCGCAGCAACAACAACGGCAAAAGAATCAGCAGTCACGTGCAAATGCAAGGGTGCACGTCATGACAAGCGCAGATGTTGAGGAGACGGCATACGTAGTGACTTGTAAGATTTAAAGTTTTATGCCTTCAATACGTTTTACTTATACATACCTATTATATTGCTTAGTAAATTGTGCATGGTTCAGGAACTATCTTAGTGTGTAGCATACCCGCAAATGTGTTGTTCGACAGTGGCGCCAGCCACTCATTTATCTCAAGAAAGTTTGCTAAGAATATCGGTCATAACTCAGTCAGACTAGAATCACTCTATAGAGTACAAGCAGCTGGTGACCAGGTGCTTGTTTCTCATCACATCTTCAGAAATTGCGCGCTCGAGTTCGATGATCAGTGGTTTGAGGACAATTTAATTCCCTTATCTATGAGTGATTTTGACATGATTCTCGGAATGGACTGGCTCTCAAAGAATCATGCTCACATTGATTGCCGAAATAGGCATGTTATAATTAAGAACCCGACCCGAGATGAAGTGTCATTCCAAGGAGGAGCTAAATTAAAGAAACCATCCAAGAAACTCTATGTTAATGCAGCTTCGTGCCAGCCGAGCATTGAAGAAAGGCCACGAGGGGTTCTTCGTCTATATCCTAAATGCTGAGCCGGTGAGTTCTACCCTTGCACAAGTCCCAGTTGTTAACGAATATCCTGATGTATTCTCTGATGATTTACCTGGGTTACCTCCCGATCGCGAGATTGCCTTCAAAATAAACCTTGTTCCAGGAGCTGAACCCATATCGAAAGCCCCTTATCAAATGGCACCTGCAGAACTGAAAGAGCTAAAGGAGCAGTTACACGAACTCCTAGAAAAGAAACTCATTGGCCCAGTGTTTCACCTTGGGGTGCTCCTGTGCTATTCGTGAAGAAGAAAGATGGAAGTATGCGCTTATGCATCAATTACCGGGAGCTCAACAAAATCACCATAAAGAATAAGTATCCATTACCCCGGATTGACGACTTATTCGACCAACTCAGGGTATGTAACTAATAAGGTTTAGTTTGATTAAGCTTTAAATCTTTTCGAAACCCTATCTAAAGTACCTTAATGCAGGGATCCCGAATCTTTAGTAAAATAGACTTGCGATCTGGATACTTTCAACTGAAGATTAAAGCAGAAGATGTTCCAAAGACTGCCTTCACAACACGCTATGGATATTATGAGTTTCTAGTTATGCCCTTCGGTTTAACCAACGCTCCTGCCGCCTTTATGGACCTCATGAATCGAGTTTTTCATGACCAATTGGACAAGTTTGTAGTGGTTTTCATAGATGACGTCTTGATCTATTCA
>AP025052.1:8707270-8756154 GCA_036186865.1 Eustoma russellianum
TAGGATTGATCCTTTGATTTTGTTGAGAATTGTTCGCAGCATGAACACTATCAGAACTCGAAGCCATAGCTACTGATATGTACCAACAGAAATCAGCAAGAATTTGAATCAGAAAAGGAATGACAACAGACCAGATCACTACGCTTCACAAGCAGAGCCAACTATCTCTCTAATACCATAACAAAATCATTGTGATCACATCACAATCAACAAATAACGAGCGCAAATCAAACACAAACTCAACTGTAATATCGAATAAGAACGAAGAGAAACAACTACTGCAACAAACAATTAACAGGATATGAATAATTGCTTTGACGCCATAATGCGCGAAGGAAGAAATTTGGTCGAACAATTTGGAGAGAAATTGGAATGAGAAAAAGGAGCAGTTATTTCATTGAACTTGCTTTTCCAACTCCGTTTACAAGGCTTTATATACAGTTTTAAACTAACTAACTACTAGCCACACCACCACATAACCGTTTCTGAATCAATACAAGCTACATTAGACTTAGACTCAGCTCCCCTGCTGAGATGGTGCTTGATCCGCTTCATTTCACGTGCAACATGTGTTTCTTCTTTGATCCAGCATTCACTCAATCCACCAACACATGTTAGCTTGTTATTGATCCATATGTAGGCTTGTCAACCAATGCCATGCTTTGCAATCGCCACATCATCATCACTGTTGTGCTTCCCTTTAGCTTGAACATCCAACGCCAGCTGCTCTCTCCTTGGTTCAGTTTCAACATTTACAACCACGACATATGTCTGTAGACGGTTGAATTTGCAATGGGGTTTAATACCCTTCCGCTTAAGCTTCTCAAATGACATGGAAACCAACCTGAACAAGACATTTTCTTTACTCAAGGCCCATGGAATGATTAAGTCAGGCGATCTGGTCATTGCTGTGTCTGACATGTAGCAATCTATTCAAGTCATGAATGTTCCCTGAGCTTTTGCTACATCTGGCCAAGTTACTCTGGATTCGAATCCCTTGCTTTCGAGGTGTTATTGGAATATATGCGTTTGGATTGATTGATCTAGTTTAGTGTAGAAAAGAGAAGAGGTGGATGTTTAGCACGACTTGCTGCCACAATCCTTCAGGGGAATGTATTTCACAGGTGTAAACGATTTGAGCCGATCGAGCATTTAAATTATCGAGTCGAGTATTTTTAATTTTTCAAACTCAATGTGTATATATATATATATATATATATATATATATATATATATATTGTAGTCTCTGAATGTATGAAGTTCTTTTCTTCCCTTCTCTATATTCTATTCTGCAGTTGTTCTTTTCCAGATTCACTACCTAAAGTATCACAATCTCAAAGCTATACACATCTGCCATTGCAGTTGCTTCCCGTGATTGCATGTATTCTGGTGACATGTTGACAAAAATCCCACAAACTTTTCTGTTTTGATCTTCCACAACATGAAGGGATCCTCGTTACGCGTCAAGAGCACAGCTAGAGCAAAAGAATCAAGCATGGGGTTTGTGTCTGGATCAATGGTGACATCTGAAGAGGTGATATTCTTGTGAATCACCTTTCATCCCTCTCTTCATGGAGATAGCAAACAACATAAGCAAGTGACTTGATGATGTTGTATCGATGACGCCAAAGCAAGATGGTGTTTTGATTGTGTAATAGGAGATAATTCAAGAACCTATTTGGCATATCATCTACATTTGATTCATTCCACAATGACTAATCATATTTGTTCCAATACAATTGAAACTTAGTGATCCCAATAACCTATTCGTCTAAACATTCCACGTAAGTTTGCAACCTTTTAGATACTTGTCACCATCATATTATCCAACAAAATAACAGTTGATGTAATATTAATTCAAAAAACAATGCAGAATACATTTGGAAGGAAAAAACGAATGAACCTCCGGGTGTCTAAAGTTACATTCATACAGGTAAAACATAGTCCCATGCGTATCGGTAACTACTAGCGGCTGGAAATTAAAAAAAATTATTTTTGTTATGAAAAATAAAAAGATGGATGCTCAATGTAACCTTTGTAATGCCTATACATTGGGAACCACAAAGGACATGACCCAAGTTAATGTATCTTATCCCTAAAGTCCAATATATAGGATACCCTCCATTTTATGGAGTATAACCTTGGACGAGTAATAGAAAAACCTATTCTCTTTTGTATTCCAATATTCTTTTGTCTGTTTCTCTTATCTTTAATATTTCATATTATAATATTATTTTAATTTATAATATGTTATCAACACGAATTGCTCCAAAGAAACAAAAACACTAATCAAGAAAAGTATTAGAGAAAGAAGAGAAAGAGGGAGAACACCCTTAAAATTTCGCAGTGCATGCAGCCTTGTGCAGGTCCGGAAAAACTGAATTTTTCGAGTCATCCACCGTTGGATCATCACCAAATTTTGACAGATTATTCCAAACACATAAAGGTACGTTTTGGATGGTGAAGATGCGTTCTGGTGACTTTTAGGTTAGTCTGAGAGGGTCGTTTCCGAGGCTATTTTTCTACTGAAAATTTTTTCAGGTTTATGTTTTGTTCATCATTTGCGTTACATACGTCTAGATTATAAATACTAATGAAAGAAATAATCTAGCCTAACGTCTAGATTTAGTTTGAAGCTAGAAAGAATATTATGCGAATTAAAACCCTAATTTTAAAAGCATTATACCTGAAGCATAAACACGTGACATGCCTGAAGCACGAACACTTGCTATGCATGAAACATGAACGGTTTACATGCCAGCAGCATGATTTGTTGCCACGGCCGTAACATGTTTTGTTGATATTCCCAAACCATGAATATTCAACATAACCAAAGCATAGATAGATGACATGCCTGAAGCATGTGTAATTGACATGTCCGAAACATGCGTAGTCAACATGTCCGAAGCATAAGAAGTTAACATGACGAAACATGAATAATTATCATGCTCGAAGCATGAATTGTTGACATATGCAACGTATAAATAATTTTCATGCCTGACACATGAATCATTGACATGCTCGAAGCATGAACCATTGACATACCTGAAGCATGAACACTTGTAATGCCTGAAGCATGAACCCTTGACATGTCTGCATCGTGAATAATTATTATGCCTGAAGCGTTAATATTTAACATGTCCGAAGTACATAGAATAAACTCAAACTTGAAGTTTTGAGAATGTAAAAATTTTCTGAGATATTATTTTTGTATATTCTCAGATTCATGGCAAATATCACAAAACTGGAATTTGCTGCCCTTGATATTTCTGAAAGAAATTATATGGCATGGGTTCTTGATGCCGAAATTCATTTGAAGGCTATGAATCTCAGACATAATATCAAGGAAGGTGTTGTGGCTAGTAAGCAAGATAAGGCAAAGGCTATGATATTCACATGCCATCACCTCCATAACGGGTTGAAATCCAAATATCTTGGGATAAAAGATCCACACGAGTTATGAAAAAAATTGGAGGATAAATATGATCATTATAAAAGTGTTATCCTTCCAAAAGCTCGACATGACTTGTTGCACTTGAGGTTGCAAGATTATAAAACAGTCAATGAATACAACTCCTGTTGTGTTCTCTATTGTCCCCCAATTACGAATGTGTGGAGACAAAGTTATTGATGCTGATATATTAGAGAAAACATTTACTACTTTCCATGCGTCAAATATGCTCCTACAGTAGCAATATAGAGAAAGAAAGTTTGAAAAATATTCTTAACTGATTTCATGTCTGCTTGTTGCTAAACAAATTAATGAACTCTTAATGAAAAACCACCAACCTCGTCTGACCGGATCACAGCCATTTCCTGAAGCGAATGCAAGTCGTTATAATAATACACGTGGTCATGGTCGTGGAAGGGGTCTTGACCATAGTCGTGGTAGCAGTCGTGGCAGTAGTAAAAGTTTTACATCATACCACTAGAAATGGGAAAATAAAGACAAACCACATGAAAATGTAAAGGCTGGAAAACATGGTACACTTGCTAAGAACCATGACAAAATTTGTTATCATTGTAGAGCCTAAGGGCATTGGTCCCGTCCTTGACGTACACCAAAATATTTGGTCGATCTTTATCAGGCATCCCAAATGGATAAAACGCAAGGGAAAGCAAATTAATTTCGCAAATTATGATAACATAGCTGATAATGATGATATTTTCCTAATAATTTTAATGATTTGGATCTTGAGGATTATCTTATGATGCAAAATATGGATGGAAATAAGAACCAGTTTGTGAATAATGTTGCACATGACCAAGGATAATTATGTGGGATGATTAGAAAAATACCATGTTGATGATGTTTTTCATTACATATTCTCACACAACTTTGTTGAAAATTGCCCTTACATGTTTAGATGAATCAAAGTTGTTTACATCTCGTGTTTTGACTTGATCATTTAGAATTAATAATAAAATTGTATATGTTGTGATAGATATATATTCGAGATGAATAATGGGGACATCTTTCTGTTAACAGTGGAACGACACACATAATTCTTTGTGATCGAGAATATTTTCAACGTTATGATTGGAAAAAACAAATGTTAGTACAATTTCGAGTACTACATCATTGATTGAGGGCTCTGGAAGAGCAATAATTATTTTGCCAGGTGGTACACATATGTTGGTAGATATGACATTATTTTATACCAAGTCGAAACAAAACCTATTGAGTTTCAAAGGATATACGTCTCATTGGTTTTCATACTGAAACCACAACGGGAATATGGAATTTTTATGCATTACAAGCCAGAAGCTTGTTAAAGAAAAATTCTCAATTTTCTTATCTGGATTGTATGATGCGACTATACATCCAATGGAATCTAATCTTGTGATTGTAGGACCTGTATAGCACTACTAGAAGGGGGTTGAATAGTGGGTGCGGAAAAAATGGTTCTTAAAACTTTTTGTTACGAATTACCCACTTCTGAAAACAGATTCTGTTTTCAGACCCGATTTTTGATTAAATAGATGATCAGGTTATAGACCTCCAAAAATTATGAAATTTGGTGACAAAGTACTTTCAGATGTTATGTATATGTCATAAAAATTTCAGATTAAAATTCGAAGTATAAGGCCTTGAAAAACGTTTTTTATTCGGATTGTGTCAATATGCCAGAAACCGTTCCTTAAAATAAAAAATTAATGATCTAAAAATTTCATGATATGACCCTTAGGATATATGAACTTTAAAGAGTTGAAAAAGTTTTTCAAATTTCCATTGGCAAGTATGTCAACCACGTTGATGTTCTCAACCTTTGTAGATCTAAAAATCATAGTCTCAGAACTATTAACGTTTGACTGACTTATACTTATCCAAATGAGATGAAACTTATGCCAAATGGAAGCTAAGACATGTGGCTACGTTTCTGCAACGTTTGGTGACTTTTTGAAACCGTTTTCTATTTTCACGGTGGCAATGCAAACGATGCAGAAAATAAGAACTGAAAGTAAAAGTGCTGAAAAGTAAGAATACTGAGAATTTTATGTTGGTTTGGTGAAAACAACCTAATCCAGTCTTCAAAGACACCTTCCTTGGTTTTCACTAAACACAAAAACACCTTGATTCAAGGTTGACTAGAGTTAAACACCAACTCCACCCTTTTACAATCAAACAAACAAACAAACCAACACGAACACCACCACTGATCGAATGAAGGCTTGATCACACCTTGATCAACCTTTTACATGAGATGAACGTATGTGGGTGGTATAACAAAGCCTATATAATATACGGACTCGAAGAATGATAGGCTTGAGGCTAGGAGCAAGAAAAAATATGGAAGAAGAAGAGAGCAGTCTTGCTTTTGAACTTATAAGAATATAAATTTTGCTTAGCCTTGTCTTTTACCATCTTTCTCCTTTTTATAGTGTCTTGGCTGCCCCCTAGGGTTATTATTATTCCTTGAAAATTGTCTTGAATACCCTTGAAAGATTTCTTTGTATAGATGGTGACTTGCTTACTTTGCCCAACACGATTGGACGAATGACTTGTCTTCGCCTAGTTGTCACTTCTTGATAGGTCGTCTTTAATCCACCTTGTCACTCCTTAAATGAGCTGGAATTTCTTCTCCAAAATCTGAAACATGTACTCAAAATCAAGGTGAATAACTTCCAAATAATCATGATACAATCCTCTTAAATTTTGGAAGACAATTGAAGGCAATCAACATGCAAAAATTGGCCAGCTCTTTTCTATGTGTCGAAATTTTCAGCATGTGGTTTATTTGAATTGTTTCCTTATGTATTGCTCTCTTCAATGTCACCAATCATGTGAGGCATATCCTCCACCAATTGAAGTACCAAATAAGGTCCACTTGGCTCCAAAAATGCTGAACAAGGCGTGTCAAATAGGCTGCACATGTGCCGAATTCTTTTTATGTAAACTTTGTCAAATAATGCATAATATTCACACATATATGGTAAATTGTAATCAGCCCTAATTTGATTTTTCTAGAACACTCTAACATGTCTTGAATATGTAAAAAGTGTCTAGATACATGTGACATTAAGGTCAAAACGTTTTCATGTATGTCTAAGTGTAGAAAACCGAATTTTAGACTTTCGTCAATTACGCGATTTTTCTCCGATTTAACTCAAACTTCTTAGACATGTAGCATATATTAAGTTACACATAATATACATAAAATAAGATGTATAATCAGCTCTAATGGCTGAGAAAAACGCCGTGTGCCTTTTTTTAAGAAAAATGAGTTTGAATTTTCTCCACAAGTTTAGGCTAAATTGTGGGTGATTGATGTGTGTAAGCATGGTATGACTTTAAGTCTGAATTGGACATGTGGATCATGAAAATTTGGAGTATTTTTATTGTATATAGGTTTGCCATCTTTATGGTAAGTACGTGACATATCGGTGAAGTTTCGGCAGTTACCCAATACGAAAATTTTCCGTTTATGACCTTGTAACATGTCATTATAATTTTGACATCACCATGACTTGTAATATATGATATAAGACCTGAATATACTCATAAATATGATGTGTATATGTGGTGTGATGTCGACGTACGTTTGTAATATATATGACGTGTCGGTGGTACGTCGGAATATAAGTATATAGTTTGTCATAAAAATATGGATATATAATATATATTTGTAATTGGCGTGTGCGAGTGTGAGGTGAGAAGACTTTCCATTTTCAAATTTGTTGCCATATAACTCTCTCCAAATATGTCTTCAATTAATGAACTAGTTAGTTCATTAACTTAAGCACTTCACTTAAGGAACTAGTTTAGTTCATTAATCATGACACCTAAAAATAATATAAAGACCACAAATGTATGTCATATGATGTAAGCTTTACTTCTTCATGGCACATTAGTACGGCAATAATATATATAAGCATGTAAAGCATGTTTATCACATAAGCATGTCAAGTAACAATTTATTCATGTATTTAGTAAACATGTTACATTTAAATCATGCATTTTCAAATCACTCAAATCCCGATTTCTCAACATCTCCCCCTTTTGATGATTTGAAAAATCACATTTATCCATGATTTAAATGTGATCGCTCCCCCTACAATTATGCGCAAATATAAAAATTGAATTTCATAATGTCGTACTCCCCCTTAAATCATGCTTCTGTCTCCCTTAAGTCATGCTTTTCTCTCCCCTTTTATTTTGTAAATTTCATCAAAAGTATAAGTAAGAATAGAAGTTTATAGCATATCAACAGAAATCATGCATTTCAAGTGCTTTCTTAAGGGGTATTGATTCAACTCTTTGCAAGAGTACCTTTTGGTACCCAAACTTGGGTGACCTTTCTCGGTCTTACAAAAGGTGAGAAAGAGATGAAGAAGCAATATAATAAATTTTAGGGGCATGTCTATCTGGCCTATGGCCGAGATTATCATTATGAGCATAATAAGATCCACGCTTTTGATATGCATTTGTGTTAGTGTGCATGGTGCATGTCCCAGATGCATTTGTGTTGTATGAATGTCGCGTATGCATCAATGGTTTCCTTTCATATCTATATGGTACATAAGTTTTTGTATGTGATGAAAAAGAAGGAGTACGTTGAGATATAATGGGTGGTGCACTAGATATCATCTTATGTTGTACGATTGAATGCGTTTGTTTAGAAGATAGAACAAAGTTTGTACACTTGTTTTGTACCCTATTTTCTTCAACGTACCTTAATCCAGTTTTATCCTTTTCATGCTTTTGAGAAGAAATAAGGCAATCTAACATGCACGTACCCATATCGATATGTTTTACCGTCTTTTCTAAGTCTGTATTTCTTGATTTCAAATTTGAAATCTCGGATTTCATCTCAGTGTTCTCGGATTATAAGGCAGAAATCTCAGATTTTAATGAATTTATCATGTAAGACGACTCTTTTTTTGAATCGTTTAATTGAGATACAAGATTTGTGTTAAAAGATTCTAACAATTTCTTGTCTTCAATTAAGCGTTTCTTTTCTTTTGCAAGATCTTTAGAAAACTCATGCAACTCAAGATATTAACAAAATAAATAATCATAAGAAGGCTCAGAATCAGAATCATAATCAGAATTTATCTCATTGGATGCTTTGGATGTAAAGCATACTTGAGCTATTTCCTCTTCGGCTTCCTCACTTTCGAAATCGGATAAATCACTCCATGTGATGCTTTAAGGGCTCTTCTCCTTTGTTTAGGTTCTTAGAGGGGTCTAGTTTTTGTTCGATCCTTGTCTTGGTTTTTGTTCATTGTTTTGTCCTTGTTCGGACAGTCATAAGAGATATGTCCAAGTATTCCACAAGTATAACACTTAATATCCTCATTATTTTTATTTCTATGATTCTTAGATGAAGTAGCCTTAGATTTGTTTTTAAGCGATTTTCTCATGATCTTTCTTAATCTTTTAGGCAACATGATTATATCTTCATCATCGGAATCCGTGTCACTATCATCTATGCGATCATAAGAGATAGATGTAGAGAAAAAGGGGTTTGAGTGATTACAAAATGCATGATTTAAATAACGTGTACAAGAAATGCATGACACGTTTTATGACATGATACGTTTTTGCATGAAACTTGCCTTATATAGTTCATATATAGTGTTGTCGTACTAACGAGCCATGAAGCTTTAAAGCTTACATCAAATGGCAAACATTTGTTGCGTTTGAACTATTTTCAGGAGCCACCATTAATGAACTAAACTAGTTCATTAAGTGAAGTACTTAGTTAAATGAACTAAGTAGTTCATTAAAGGAAGCCATATTTGGAAAAGGCACAAACGCAACAAGTTGAAGAATGAAAAGTTTCTCCCACTCCTTTCCACACGTTTTTAACATATATATATATATATATATATATATATATATATATATATATATTCAGATTTTTTTAAAAGGAACTACACACATATATTCCAACGTACTACCGACACGTTATTATTTTACGAACGTACGTTAACGTCACACCACTATATTTACATCACATTTATGAGTATATTCAGGTCTTATATCATATGATATAAGTCATGATGATGACAAATTTTTTACGACACGTTAAAAGGTTGTAAATCAAAAATTGTCGTATCGGGTGAATACTGAAACTTCACCAACGTGTCACGTACTTGCCATATATAGATTGCCAGCCCCTACACTTCAAAAATGGTCAAAAACGTGGCTCACATGGTATATACAGCCATAAAATCATTCCATGTTGGCACACACAAATCACCCCAAATTAAGGCCAAATTGTGGAGATTCCAAATTCAATTTTTGTCACATGTAGGCGCCACTTTAAATTAGCCATGAGTGCTGAATATTAAAGTTTAATTTATGTATATTATGTGTAACATAATATATATATATAACATGTGCAAAAAGTTGGAATTTAATCGGAGAAAAATCGGGTAATCTACAAACGTCGAAAATTCGGTTTTCTACGAACACAAGACATGGAACATTTTTGGCATGACATATAACATGTATATAGACACTTTTTACATACTCCAGACATTTTAAAGTGTTCTAGAAAAATCAATTAAGGGCTGATTGGAATACACCATATGTGTATAATTATATGTGCACTATTTTACAACGTTTGTAAAAATAAAATTTAGCACATGCACAAGCTACATCACATGCCTACTACAGCCTTGTTGGAGCATATGTGGAGCTTTATTGGCATCTTGATTGGCCAAGAATAAAGCATACAATGTTGGTGACATAAAGAAAGGAGCTACACAAGGTAACATTTCAAATTTTGTCACATTTGTGACACATGCTGAAAATTCAGCATGTGTAGTTATGGCTGGCCGAAATTTTCAAGCTAAATGGTGCTATATTTACTACTTTGAACTATATGGATTGATTGAAAGATAATATGGCAATGTCTTAAAAATATTATGGAAATAATGTGATGGTATCTTGGAATATCACACATGCTGAAAATTCAGCATGTGTTGGAATGAATATGGCCGCTTTTATGGCCTCTATGATTACTAATTTTATTCCAAAATTAGTAAAAATGTTATGTACTAAATGATGATTGATTTCTTCTTTATTTTCAAGGAATTAATCTAATGCAAACATGGCAACAATTTGAATAAGTCTTGATAAAGCACATGCTGAAAATTTCAGCATGTGGAGAAAGGGGATGGCCGATTTTTTTCATAGAAAATTGTGATGAATGGTCTTGCTAATTATATGGAATTGATATGAGACTTATGACAACATTTTTATGGCTAATTGGCACATGTTTTAAGTGATATTTTTCAGATTTATCTAGTCATCAAATGATGACAACTTTCATCCAATCAATGGGTGCCAAGTAAGCAAGGGCTTAATGATCATTCAATGAGGAGTTGTCAAGTAAGCAAGGAAATGTCACAATGATGCAGTATACTCTTCCAAGGACTTAGAAGATAATTTTCAAGAGAAGAAAGAGGCAGCAAGGGCGGCCACTATTGATAAAAAGGAAAGAGGAGGGCAAACAAAAATATAAGACAAGGCTTATAATTTCCAAGAGCAAAAACGTTATCATCCTTCTCTTTCTACACTTTCTTTCTTTCTTCTCTCTTAAAGCCTATTGTATTCATATTCATATATCTTGAATAGGCTTCATCTATACCACCATATACTCTTTATTGTTGTAAAAGATTGATCAATGTGTGATCAATCTTGCATTCGCTAGGTGGTGGTGTTCGTGATAGTTGTAATCACTTACAATGTTTGTAAAGGGTTGGAGTTGGTGTGTAACTCCATCAACCCTGTGTGGTAAGGTGTTATTTGTGTTTTGTGATTAGTGATAACCGAGGAAGGTGTCCTCGAAGACTGGAGTAGGTTGATTTAACCGAACCAGTATAAAATTCCTTGTGTTCTTTACTTTCAGCACTTACTTTCAGTTTCCAGCACAATGCATCATATTTGTCACGTTCTTAAAAATAGTAAACGAATTTCAAAAATCACAAAACTTTCAGGAAACATAGCCACACGTCTTAATGTTCTTTTGGAGCAAGTTTCAACCCTTTTGGACAAGTATAAGTCATTCAAACGTCAAACGTTCTGAGACGAGTGCAGTCTGATTTTTAGGCTTGCAAAGGTTGAGACTTTGAACGTATTTCACTAACTTTCTACAAGAATTCTTCAAAACTGTTTCAACAAAATTAAATAAACCTAATATGGGGTTAGTCATTAAATGTTCGGAGCATTTGGAGTCATGGTTTAATTGGAATTAATTTTTCAAATCAGACTACCATTTCTGGCAGATTTGCGCAATCTGACCACCAACGATTTTTAAAGGGGTTAAAGGTTGAATGTTAATCTGAGATTTTTAGGAGATACTCATAACATCTGAGACTAAGATCTCTATAAAGTTCAGAATTTTTGAAGACCTGTAACCTAGTTTTCAAAATGTTTCAAAACAGGTCCTGAAAACAGAAACTGTTTTCAGAAGTTGGGTATTTGGTTTAAAACAATTTTAAAAACCATATTTTCCGCACCCACTATTCAACCCCCCTTCTAGTGGTGCCTTGCAGATCCTACAGTAGAGACGTATTCACTTGATTTAAACGCTATAACCTTATCTTGTTTAGAATTAGATTCAGAATTTCTTAGAGTGAGTTTGTTTTCATATACCTTTAATGATCCGATTAATTCCTCCATCTATATCGATTTGGTTTCCTTACTTTCTTCAATTGCAGTGACTTTGGGATCCCATTAGGATAGGAGGCTTCTTAGTACCTTTTGTACATTTTTCTGTGAAGAAAATACTTTTCCAAGAGACTCAAAGAAGTTGTAAATGTTAGTCAAGTGTAAATCCATATCGACAATAAGATTCGTTCGGTAATAACTTGAAGGATTCAAGAGTAGACATAAGCATGTTTATCTTGGACTCTTTAACTTGACTAGTATGTTCATGTTTTATTTCAAGAATTCTCCACAACTCTTGAGCACTAGAAAAATTTGACACATAACTTGATTCACTTTTACTTAGGCCATTTAGAAGAAGTTGCATAGCCTTAAACCTATGTATCTTAATGTTGATTTAGTAGATTCAGTTAAACCACTTGCTCCTTTCTCATCTAGCTCATTACTTAGCATTCATACTCAATCTCTTTTTATCTTCTATGGTATACTCTTGCTTTGGTTTTACAACTTCTAATGTAACACCACAATCGTAGTTATTTTAGACGGAATAAAAGGATCGTCTTCTATGATGGACCATAAGTCTATATCAATAGCCATAAAGAAAATTTTCATTCTAAGTTCCCATTGTATAAAATACTCACTGTCGAAAAGAGGAGGCCTTACGCTTGACATTCCTTCTTGCTCGGTTTTACAACTAGTGGATGTCATCTTACAAAGATCGTTGGATCTTCTTGCGGTGAGTGCATATGCGCTCTGATACCACTTATAGGACCTATATAGCACCACCCGAAATGGCGGTTGAATAGTGTGTGCGGAAAAAATTGGTTTTAAAACTCTTTGTTGCCAATTATCCACTTCTGAAAACAGATTCTGTTTTCAGGCCTTGTTCTTGATTAAATAGATGATCAAGTTATAAACCTCCAAAAATTATGAAATTTGGTGATAAAATACTTTCAGATGTTATATATGTCATAAAATGTTCAGATTAAAATTCGAAGTATAAGGCCTTAAAAAATGTTTTTATTTAGATTGTGTCAATCTGCCAGACACTGTTCCTCAAAATAAATAATTTATTCCTATTAATCTACAACTCCAAATGATCTGAAAATTTTATGATATGACCCTTAGGATATGTACTTTAAAGGGTTGAAATAATTTTTAGAAATTCCTTTGGCAAGTATACCAACCATGTTGATGTTCTCAACCTTTGCAGATCTGAAAATCAAATTGCAATAGTCTCACAACTATTAACGTTTGACTGCTTATACTTATCCAAATGAGATGAAACTTATGCCAACAGAAAGATAAGACATGTGGCTATGTTTTTGCAAAGTTTGGGGATTTTTGAAAACATTTTTTATTTTTTCTGTGGCAATGAATACGATACAGAAACTAGGAACTGAAAGTAAAAGTGCTAAAAAGTAAAAACACCAAGATTTTTATACTGATTCGATTAAAACAACCTAATCCAGTCTTCGAGGATACATTCTTCGGTTTTCACTAAATACAAAAACACCTTGACTCAAGGGTGACTGGAGTTAAACACCAACTCCACCCCTTTACAATCAAACAAACCAACACGAACACCACCGATCGAATGAATGCTTGATCACACCTTGATCAACCTTTCACACGAGATGAACGTATGTGGGTGGTATAATCAAAGCCTATATAATATATAGAATATAAGAATGATAGGTTTGAGGCAAAGAGCAAGAAAAAATATGGAAGAAGAAGAGAGTAGTCTTGCTTTTGAACTTGTAAGAATATCAACTTTGCTTATCCTTGCTTGCACCGTCTTGCCCCTTTTTATAGTGTCTTGGCCGCCCCCTAAGGTTAGTATTCTTCCTTGAAAATCGTCTTAAATACCCTTGGAAGATTTCTTTGCATAGATGGTGACATAACCTTTCTTACAAGGCAACACGATTGGACGAATGACTTGTCTTCGCCTTGTTGTCACTTCTTGATAGGTCATATTTAATCCACCTTGGCACTTCTTAAATGAGCTGGAATTTCTTCTCCAAAATCTGAAGCATGTGCTCAAATTCAAGGTGAATAACTTCCAAATAATCATGATACAATCTCCTTAAATTTTGGAAGACAATTGAAGACAATCAACATGCAAAAATCGGCCATCTCTTTTCCATGTGCTGAAATTTTCACCATGAGATTTATTTGAATTTTTTCTTTGTGTGTTGCTGTAGCGCCCCGCACGCGGCCCTCGTCCGGATACGGTGCACCCGCCGTACTTCACTAAGGAGAGTAGAAAGCGTCGTGCATAACATGCGAAAATCCAGAACACAAGCCATGGACTCCCATGCTAACATTTAACATGGTAGTAAAATTTAGGCAGAATTAAAACCTTTCAAATTAAACATGCATTACGAAATAACTAAGTCCCCAAAGTAGTAGTCTCACAAAACGTCATAGTCACATTCCACAGAGTTCAAACATAGTCATAATACAAACATCTCAGCAGCACAAAAGTCCTTAAGTTTAGCTCCCTTCATATCTCCTCGCCTATGGATATGGTACCCTCGGCACATCTTCAATCCATTCTATCTTGGCATTATCTGGGGGGAAAATAAAGTGTGAGTGATAAAAATCACCCAGCAAGAATACAATAAACGACCATGAAATACATAAAGAATTATAACATGAATGTAGTAACGTGAAAACTTTAAATAATAACTCATACATGTCCTAAGTTCTGAAGTCAACTGACGGTATAGCCTAAGCATAATTCTAGATACTACTAACCACTATTAGCGTATTAAGTCCTTAACTGTATCATACAACATGTTAGCGTGATCATGAGTTATGCAATATGCAATGCATGATGTCATGTCATGTCAAAACATCATTTTGGTCCTATAAATAACGTGTCATAAAAACGGAGTGTCAGATTAATTAACCCTGGATCTGAGCGGGTCCAGAACAGATATCAGATCAATTAACCCTGGATCTGAACGGGTCCAGAACAGATATCAGATCAATTAACCCCGGATCTGAACGGGTCCAGAACAGATATCAGATCAATTAACCCCGAATCTGAACGGGTCCAGAACATGTAACAGACCAATTAACCCCGGGTCTAAACGGGTCCAAAACATATCATGTCAACAGACCAATTAACCCTGAGTCTGGGGTCGGGTTAGTCATATGCTTGGCCGGCAAAGGAATCATGAAGCTTTTTAAAACATGGGACCGTAAAATTTTCATGCATAACAAAAACATAGTCGCTTTTAAAACTTGCTTGCATAAGTAAAATCCATAAAATCGGTTTCATGATCATGCATGATACATGCAGTGATATGCAATGCAAGTCATGGCGTGAAATAACATATTAACCTGCATGGTTCGGACTTAGGGAATCCCTAAATTCCTATGTCATACTCATAAGCGGACAAATTAACCCCATTTAATGTATTTCCTTGTTCAGTCTAGATTTCAGCTTTAGTACATCAACTTTGCGTCCATGATTACCCTTCAAAACGTTAGGGTTAACCTAACTAACTTTCGTGACTTATTCCTATGTGTCTCGAGGATTTGTCATAAAATTTTCAGATTAAATTGATAACCATAAGGGCTCATTTAATTACTTTTCTGAAACGGTTTAAGTGCTGAAACTGATCTGACCTATTTTACTAAAAATTTAATTGTGGAGCATCCGTAATTTGTTTTCCAGAAATTCCAACTTGCCCAAGTCATAAACATGTGGAACTAGGTTCCTACCAAAATTTAGCCCATTTGAATATCTCTAAGTCCCCTTTCTGAGGCCTGGAAAGTCGTTACTAAATTTCAGGTTGGTTTCAGTAATTTCAGTTGAGCAGTTTTACCAAATAATTCATTAAAAATAATCCAGAACTTATATTACCAAGATTCCAGCTGGCTTGTCCACTAAACGCATAGGATTATTATCATGCCAAAAAGCAGATTTATTGGTCATCTACAAGGTCCCTTTTCAAGTCTGTCAAGAGAGGTTAAAATTCTGCTCAATTACCGTTTCTCAAGTCTGACCAGTCTTACCAAATATTTTATTAAAAATTAACCATAGCTCATTTTACCAAACTTCCATCTGTCCGCTCTACGACACTCATGGGGCTAGGTTTGTGCTAAAAATCAGATTTATTGAAGGTCCACAAGGTCCTCTTTTAATTCGTTGAATTCAGTAGTCAATTCTGCCCAGCTCCAGAATTTTCTACTGGAGCAGTTTTACCGCGTAATTTCTTAAAACTAATCCTTAGCTTATTTTAACGAAATTCCAACTCTCACTTGTGCTACATTCATAAGTCTAACTGTGTGCCAAAATTTAGCTTCATTGAAGGTCTGCAAGGTTAGTTCTCAGGTCGTTGAAAATGTCACTTCATGCAGTCTAGTTCCAGTGGTTTGCTATTTGTTCTTCTATTCAAGTCAAATGTTCATCAGTCATCTTGTCCTTATGAAATATATGATTAATTACCACTTACCCTCCATTGTAACATAAATGTCCAGTTTTCATGCTCATTGTAAGGTCACCTTTTCATCAAGCAAATCAGTTTGTAGATAGTAACAAGTAAGTATAACATATATGCACCAAACAAGTGTTCATCCTCAAGGACAAGATTCTCCTCCTCCTTTCTCCCTTTAGACCGAAACTTAGAGGTGTCCTAACCACATTTTTCAACACATATTCAAGAATGCATTCACATTCAAGATTCATCTCAAGCTAATCTTACTAACAACTTCATAAAGCTCCTATCTTTCATATGCATGCCTTTCCATAAATCTTCCAAGTTTCAAACAAGCATCAATCTTGCTTAGACTCACTTAGTTGCAACTTAAATCACCTTAAAACGGCCTTGAATCTTAATGCATGAAATAAAAGATTCCTTCTTTGAGAGAATAAGCCACATGCAATGCATTGTTCTTAAGAAATCTCTAAGATATAATCTCAAACTTAGGATATTCATCTAAAGATCAAATCTTAAGAACCTCTAGTCATTCAAGTCACTAACTCTTTAAGTAAATCATGAGAGATCATTGTATACTTGCCTCTTCAAGCTAAAGCTCTTGTCTTTGCTTGGTTATGGAGTGAGTTAAGTTGAAATCCACCTCTTTCTTCACCCTTGTGTATACGGTTTTTTTTTGAAGGAGAAGAAGAAGAGGGTTAGCCTTCATTCAATAGTGAAAATAGGATATATTTAAGACTAGAATATCTTACCAAAATGAGGTTTGAGTAGAGATTCAAGCACCTCAAGATATCACCACCTAAGAGAGTTGAAGGCTTTGCACCTATTGCCAAAGGGGGGTCACGGTTGGTGGAGGATGAAAAACACCCTTGTGAGCTTCATCAATTTGCATGAAGAATTTACTTAATGATATTGGGATGAAGCTTACCTAAACACTCCTTGAGCTTGAAGATGGAACTTGAATTGATTTCTTGGCATCAAGAGGGAGGGCCAAAAGTTGGGTGTATGGTTGGGAGTTGAAGAAATTTCTTAAGTGTTGGCTTGCTTGAGAGGGGTTTCAAGATGAGATTGAAGTGAGCTTCTAGGAATAATTAAAATAGAACATGTTGGGGGAAATGGGGAGGGGACCCGGCGGTTCCAAGGGGTGGTCAAGGAGGCAAAGTTCCATGAAAGAAAGAAAAAGGCAAGCCTTTTTGTCCCTCATGCTTGCATTATTTTAATCATTGTCTAGCATGCATCCATTAATTTATTGTTTTCTTTGCATGCTTGCTTTTTATTTGTTATTTAATTTTTGAATATTGAGATTTGTTTGGAAAAAAGTGAGGAGAATTCTAGAACTCTTGGGGGTATGCCCGAAAGTTTTGGGTCTTGGGGGTAGTTTTGTCTTTTCCCATTTATCATACCCCATACTTATATAATTTATAATGTTATTTATTTTATTTAATTATGATTTTAATCTTGCTTTGTGAGGATCGTTTATGTTTGAATTCTTACAAAAACGAGTTTACTTCAAGGGTGATCAATGGCCTTTGGCCAAATTCACAAGGTGTATCACTCACCTTGTGACGTTCGCTTGTATAACTATTTAGTGTCTGTCCTAAATGAACTTAAAGAATTTAAATAAAGAAGCGCTAATTTGACTTAAGTAACATGCACGTGAAGGAATCATCGCTTTAATTTCGTCACTTAATCATAGTTTCAAGTACATGGTCGTTGGGGTACAACATCCTCCCCCCTTATCATAAGTTTCGTCCTCAAAACTTCAGAACTAGTCAAAAAGATGTGGATACCTACTTCTCATATCTTCCTCTGTTTCCCATGTCGCTTCTGCCTCCGAATGATGCCTCAATTGTATCTTCACCATGGGTATGGTTCTCTTTTTTAAGGCTTTTTCATTCCGATCAACGATCCTTAAGGGTCCCTCTTCATAAGATACATCATCTTCCACCTTCAACTGTTGGTCCTCAAGAATGTGACTAGGATCATATACATATCGCCGAAGTTGAGAAACATGGAATACATCGTGCAACTGGGAGAGAGATGGTGGCAACGCCAAGCGGTATGCAACTTCGCCCACTCTCTCAAGTATCTCATAAGGTCCAACGAATCTTGAGCTTAGCTTTCCTTTGATGCCAAATCTTTTAACACCTTTAGTCGGAGAAAACTTTAGAAAAACTCTCTCTTTCTTGGAACTCCAAAGGTCTCCTTCTTTCGTCTGCCCATATCTTTGTTCTATCTTGTGCTGCTCTTAGTCTTTGCTGGACAAGCTTCACCTTTTCTCGTGTTTGCTCAACAATGTCAGGTTCCGCATAGATCTTATCTCCAATATCGTCCCAATAGAGTGGGGATCGACATTTTCGTCCATACAACGCTTCATATGGTGCCATCTCGATAGACCTGAACAATTTACGGCTTCCGCCCACAGAAATCTAGGCAATTTATTTTCGCATAACATAGTCCTAGCGATTTCTTGTAATGTTCGATTCTTTCTTTCTACTACTCCATTTAATTGTGGAGTTCTAGGTGGCGAAAACTCATGCTTGATTCCTTTTTCTTCGCAAAATGAAATCATATCCTTGTTTTTAAATTCACCGCCTCTATCGCTTCTTATCTTTTTCACATTGACACCATATTGATTTTCAAGTTGTTTGATTTATTTCGCAATCTCAATGGCACTATCATCCTTATGTGCAAGAAATAAAATCCTAGTATAACGAGAAAAATTATCAACAATCACGCATGCATATGTTAGGTGCATCAATTGTCCTGTGGCGTAGGCCGGTGGGCGTAGGCCGTGTGGGCCAAGTCACAGTCGAATGCCGTGGGCGCTTGTGTGCTGAATGCACTATAAGGCTAGGGTATGCGCATCTCCTGTCACCAATTGGTTTTGGGAGAGATGGTAGCGCCTGAGGTCCTACAAGTGGTATCAGAGCGAGGTCACGGGTTCGATTCCCAGCAGGAGCAATTGCTGAGGGGGAGATTGTTAGGTGCATCAATTGTCCTGTGGCGTAGGCCGGTGGGCGTAGGCCGTGTGGGCCAAGTCACAGTCGAATGCCGTGGGCGCTTGTGTGCTGAATGCACTATAAGGCTAGGGTATGCGCATCTCCTGTCACAAATTGGTTTTGGGAGAGATAGTAGCGCCTGAGGTCCTACAGCATAGTGGCGCCGACCAAGGCTTGTAGTGCAACTAGGACCAAACAAATCAATGTGTAATAGTTCTAAGACTCTAGTCGTGCTTATTTCATTCTTAGGCTTAAGTGACTCGCGTGTTTGTTTTCCTTTTATGCAAGATTCACACACCTGAAAGTTGTCTAAATCAAGTGTAGGCAATCCTCATACTAGGTTCTTTCGTTGGAGTTTTTCTAGTGTGGAAATGCCAATGTGTCATAAACGTCTATGCAACAAATTTACATTAGGTTTGTTTGACATAAAACACTTAACTTTAGCGTCTACCATATCATCCATAGAAAGCATAAAAATGTTTCCTTCTCGTTTTCCTTTTGAAACAGTTTCTCCATTTTTATTTATTATATTGAAATAAGGGTGAGTAAAACACACATCGAAGCCATTGTTAATAAATTGCGAAATGCTAAGAAGATTATAGGATAAGTTGCTTACCAAAAAGACGTTGGAGATTTGAAGAGTGTTTGGATTTCCTATCGTACCTTTTTCGATGATCTTGCCTTCGTTGTTGTCTCCAAAGGTCACGGATCCGCCTTTTGTGACCTTCTTTAATTTCGTGAACAAGCTCGGGTCACCCGTCATCTGCCTCAAGCATCCACTGTCAAGGAACCACTTTATAGATGTATCTTTTGATGTGTGGGCTCCCTGCAATGTGCAAAAATGATTTAGGTACCCTTTTAACTTTGGGTCCTTGCGAGTTAGTTAATCACCTCTTGGTAAAAGTACCTTTTAGTACCCATACTTGGGTGATCCTTCTTAGTCTAGCAAATGGCAAGAATGTAGATGAAGGTGCAATGTAATAAACATGTGGTGAATGCACTTTGGGCCTCTGGCCAAGAACTCCTTCATACTCCTTGTATGTAGGACGTTTTTTATATGTCCTTGTGTTTGTGTGAGTAGTGCGTGATCTAGATGAATGAAATGGATGACGTGTATGCATTACTTGTTTCTTCTCATATCTATATGGCACAAAATTGTATTTAGCATGGTATGAAGAAGAAGTGGGGCGTGAGGAAGGGAGAGGTCTTTGCGTAATCTTAGACGCCGTTTCTGGCTTTGGGGTGTCTACTTTCTTAGACACAGCGAACTTAGTTGGTTTGGTGGATGCTTCATTTGTCTCAACGTATCCTAAACCTGTTTTGTCACTATCATGCTTTTGTGATAAGATAATACGTTGCAGCATGTTAGATCCCGTATCAAACTGTTTCATCATTTTCTCTAAGTCTGTATTCCTTGATTTCAATTCAGTGTTCTCGGATGTCAATGATGAAATTTCAGACTTTAATGAATTTATAATGCATGACGACTCTTCTTTTGAATCGTTTAATTGAGACACAAGATCTTTGTTAGAAGATCCTAACAATTTCTTGTCTTCAATTAATCGCTTCTTTTCTTTTGCAAGAGTCTTTGAAAACTTATGCAATTCTAAATATTGACTAAATAAATCATCATAAAAACATTCAGAATCGGAATCAGAGTCGGAAGATACCTCATTTGATGCTTTAGATGTAAAACATACTTGTGTCTTGTGTTCTTCCGCATCATCAGTCTCAGAGTCGGATGTGTCACTCCAAGTGGAGGCTTTGAAGGCTCTTCTCCTTTGCTTAGGTTCTGAGACGAGTCTATTCTTGTTCCGATCCTTGTCAGGGTATTTGTTTGTTTGCTTTTCATTATTTGGACAGTCATATGATAGGTGTCCAAGTTTGCCGCATTCATAACATTTAACATCTTTATCATTTGTCTTGTTCTTCTTTATTTTAGTTGTAGTACCCTTATTTTTGTTTCTAAATGACCTTCTCATAAATTTTCTTAACCCTTTAGCCAATAGAATTAGGTCATCGTTATCCGATTCAGAATCACTATCATCTACGTGATCGGAAGAAGTAGAGACGTATTCATTTGATTTAAAAGCAATAGCTTTACCTTGTTTAGATGATTCCGATTTCCGTATGGTGAGTTTATTCTCATAAATCTTAAGTGATCCAATTAACTCTTCCATCTTTATTGAGTTTGTTTCTTTGCTTTCTTCTATTGCAGTTACTTTAGGGTCCCACTCAGGTGGAAGGCTTCGCAAGACTTTCTGTACCTTTTCCTGCATGGTAAAGGCTTTTCCAAGAGACTCAAGAGAATTGTAGATGTTAGTCAAACGAAGATCCATATCAACAATAGATTCATTAGGCAATAATTTAAACGACTCAAGTGTGGACATAAGCATGTTTATCTTTGACTCTTTTACTTGACTAGTGCCTTCGTGTTTCATTTCGAGTATTCTCTACATTTCTTGTGCACTAGAACAGTTTGAGACATAACTAGACTCACTCTTACTTAATCCATTTAAGAGTAATTGCATAACCCTAGCATTCATGCTAAGTTTCTTTTTATCCTCACTTGTATATTCTTGTCTCGGTTCAACAACTTCTAGTGTGACTCTGTCTACAGTGGATATCTTAGATGGAACAAAAAGACCATCTTCTATAATCGACCAAAGATCAATATCTATTTCCATAAGAAAAAGCTTCATTCTTAGTTTCCATTGAATAAACGACTCACCGTCAAAAAGAGGAGGCCTTTGGCTCGACATACCTTCTTGCTCGGTTATGAGATTTGTGGTTGCCATCTCACTGAATCGTTGGATCCTTTGAAGTGAGTGTTCTTGCGCTCTGATACTACTTTAGGATCTGCAAGGCACCACTAAAAGGGGGGTTGAATAGTTGGTGCGGAAAGTGTGGTTTTTAAAATTGTTTAAAACCAAAACTCAACTTCTGAAAACAGATTCTGTTTTCAGGACCAGTTTTTAAAACGTTTTTAAAACTAGGTTGTAGGTCTTCAAAAATTCTGAAATTTTCAGAAAACTTAGCCTCAGATGTTATGAGTGTCTCCTAAAAATTTCAGATTTAAATTCAACCTTTAACCCCTTCAAAAATCTTTGGTGGTCGGATTGCGCGAATCTGCCAGAACCGGTAGACTGTTTTGAAAATTTTATTCCTATTTGAACTTAACTTCACTTCCTCTGAAATTTTAACCTAACCCCTTATATGTTGTATTTAAATGGGTTGAAACAGTTTTGAAAAATTCTTTCAGGAAGTTAGTCAAATACACTCAAAGTCTCAACCTTTGCAAGCCTGAAAATCAGACTGCACTAGTCTCAGAACTTTGGATGTTTGATTGACTTATACTTATCCAAAAGGGTTGAAACTTGTGCCAAATTAATCTCAGACGTGTGGCTATGATTCTGAAAATTTTTGTAATTTTTGAAAAATGTTTACTATTTTGACGAACGTAATCAAAAATAGTAAACAGTGCTGAAACAGAATATAAGTGCTGAAAGTAAATGACACCGAGAATTTTATACTGGTTCGGTTATAAACAACCTACTCCAGTCTTCGAGGAACACCTTCCTCGGTTCACACTAATCACACAACACAAATACACCTTACCATAGGGTTGATGGAGTTACACACTAACTCCAATCTTTTACAAACCTTGTATGATGAATACAATATGCACGAACACCACCACCTTGCAAGATTGAAAATTGATCACACCTTGATCAATCTTTTACAAAGATATAGAATGTGTGATGGTCTAAGATAAGCCTATTCAAGAATATGAGTGTAAGTACAATATGCTTTTAGAAAGAAGAAAGAAAGAGAGTGTAGAAAAAGAGAGCTAGGCGTTTTTATCACTTGAATTTGCAATGCTTGTTCTTGTCTTTGTTTTGCTCTTCTTCCTTTCCTTCTAACCACCTTGGTCATCCCCCCTGTAGGTCCTTCTTCTCTTAAAAATTATCTTCTAAGTCCTTGGGAGAATGTGTGGCATCATTGTGACATGATCTTGCTTACTTGGCACCTCCTCATTGGATGATCATTTAACTTTTGTTTACTTGACACTCATTGATTGGTTGAATGTTGTCATCATTTGATGACTTGGAAAATCTGAGAATTCCACTAAAAACATGTGCCAAAATCAACATAAAATAGTTGTCATAACTCATAAGATTATCACTCAAATCAAGCAAGATAATTTCTCCACAACATTAAGCAAAAAATCGGCCATTACTACACTTGACATGCTGAAATTTCAGCATGTGATACATGGTGATATAATTCAAATTACTTCCAAATTTTCATTGATTTTTCTTTTAAAATAAATCACCAATTAGTAGCAAATATTCTCATCATTTTTGGAAGTGAACTTGGACACTAATATGGCCAAGAATTCGGCCAAGGTGCATACACACACATGCTGAAATTTTTCAGCATGTGTGATATTCAAGATATCACACTTTATGAATTCAAATCTTATTCAAATTACTTCGAATTCTTCTGCCAATTAATCACATGTTTCAAGACACAAGATATCCCCTCATGAATGATAAAAATCGGCCAGCCTATCTTCCACATGCTGAAATTTACAGCATGTGTTTCAAATGAGATAAAGTTTGAAACATTACCTTTTGTAGCTTCTTTCTTTAAATCACCAACATTGTATGATTGATTCTTGACCAATCAATATGCCAACAAGGCTCCACATATGCTCCATCTCAGCTGTATAGGCGTGTATAACATGTATATGCATGTGCTGAATTTTATTTTTGCAAACTTTTAAAATAGTGCACATTTAATAATACACATATGGTATATTCCAATCAGCCCTTAATTTAATTTTCTACAACACTTTAAGATTTATTACATATGTAAAAAGTGTCTATATACGTGTCGTATGATGTGCCAAAAATGTTCCATGTGTTGTGTACATAGAAAACCGAATTTTCGATGTTTATCGATTACCCGATTTTTCTCTAATTAATTCCAATTTTTTGCACATGTTATATATATTATGTTACACATAATATACATAATATAAACTTTAATATTCAGCTTATAAGGCTGATTTAAGTGGCGCCATTAACACGCGACAAAATTGAAATTGGAATCTCCACAATTTGGCCTTAATGTGGGGTATTTGTGTGTGCCAACATGGAATGATTTTATGGCTGGAAATAACATCATAGGAACGAAAATTATAATGATTTTTGAGATGTAGGGGATGGCCATCTATTTATGGCAAGTACGTGACACGTTGGCGAAGTTTAGGTATTCGCCCGATACGACAATTTTTGGTTTAGAACCTTTTAACGTGTCGTATTTAATTTGTCATCACCATGACTTATATCATATGATATAAGACCTGAATATACTCATAAATATGATTTAAGTATGGTGGTGTGACGTTAACATACGTACGTAAAATATTTAACGTGTCGGTAGTACGTTGGAATGCATGTGTATGTGTTTTTTTCAAAAAATCTGAAAATATATATATTTATATATATATGGCCGTGTATATGTGTGTGGTGAGAGGAGAAGAAGACTTTACTTTCTTAGTCTTGTTGCCTTTGTGCCTTGTCCAAATGTAGCTTCCTTTAATGAACTACTTAGTTTAATTAACTAAGTACTTCATTTAATGAACTAGTTAAGTTCATTAATGGTGGCACCTGAAAATAGTATAAACACAACAAATGTTTGCCATTTGATGTAAGCTTTAAAGCTTCATGGCTCGTTAGTATGGCAACATTATATATGAACTATATAAAGCAAGTTATATGCCATAAATGATGCACGTTTCTAAGTATATTTAAATCATGTATTTGAAAATCACTCAAACCCTTTTTTCTCTACACTAGCAGGATGTGGTATAATCGTATTAGTGAGTACCTTGTCAGAAAAGGTTATATAAGTAATCCAATTTGTCCTTGTGTATTCATCAAGAGATCTGGTAATGGATTCTCTATAATTGCGGTATATGTTGATGATTTAAATCTTGTTGGGACTTCTGAAGAGCTCACTAAAACCGTTCATTATCTTATCAAAGAATTTGAGATGAAAGATCTTGGAAAGACCAAATTTTGTCTCGGCCTGCAGATCGAACGTTTGCCTAATGGAATATTTCTCCATCAATCTTCATATACAAAAAGATCTTGAAACAATTTTATATGGATAAAGCTCATCCATTAAGTAGTCCTATGATGGTACGATCATTAGATGTAAAGAAAGATCCATTTCGACCACCAGAAGAAAATAAAGAATTATTTAGTCCAGAAGTACTGTATCTTAGTGCTATTGGTGCTCTTATGTATCTTGCCAATCATTCAAGACAAAATATAGCATTTCAGTAAATTTATTGGCAAGGTATGGGTCTACACCAACACGAAGATGTTGAAATGGTGTCAAACATATTTTACGCTATCTTCGAAGAACACCAGATATGGGTTTATTCTACTCAAAGAATTCTGAGCCACAATTAGTCGGCTATGTTGATGTTGGTTATCTATCTGACTCTCACAAGCGAAGATCACAAAATGGATATGTCTTTACTTGTGGAGGTGCAATCATATCATGGAGATAAGTGAAGCAGACAGTAACAGTCACATCTTCTAACCATTTCAAGATTTTGGTATTGCATGAAGCAAGCCGTGAATTCATATGATTAAGGTCAATGATTCAGCATATCCATGAATCATCTGGATTATCTTCACTAAAAAAACCCTACAATATTATTTGAAGATAATGCTGCATGTATTGCTCAAATTAAGAAGGACTACATCAAAGGAGACACAACAAAGCATATTTCACCGAAATTTTTCTACACTCATGATCTTAAGGAGAATGATGACATAATATCCAGCGATATAATCAAGCAAAAATTTTGCATATTTGTTAACCAAAGCACTTAGAAAAATGGTCTATAACATTGGAATGCGTCAAACTCAAGGACCTCTTGCCAGCATCAGGAGTGTGATTGCTATAAACACATTGTACTTTTTTTTCTTTTTCCAAGTTTTTATCTCACTGGGTTTTTATTGGCAATGTTTTAACGAGGCAGTATATCACACAAACCGATTATATGAATGTGTACTCTTTTTCCTTCGTCCAAGTTTTTATCCCATTGGATTTTTCTTAGCAAAGTTTTAACGAGGCATATTCTATAAAGATTGGGCATCCAAGGAGTGTTATGAAAAATAAAAAGATGGATATCCAATGTAACATGTGTAATGCCCTATAAATTGGGAACCACAAAGGGCATTACCCTAGTTAATGTATCTTATCCCCTAAAGTCCTAATAACCTTGGAAGAGTAATAGAAAATCTTATTCTCTCTTGTCTTCCAATATTCTCTTGTCTCTTTCTCTTATTTTAATATTTCATATTATAACATTACTTTAGTTTATAATAATTTCTACAATTGATGGATTATCGGTACTATTTTTCATAAAATTATTATCAATAGAACATCCTTCGGTAACTCAAACTCAAAGAAAGGATAATGATGGTAATTAAAGCAGGATGTACTCGGAAAAATTTATATTTACAATTTTTAAGGGGTTTTCTTGGCAGAAAATCAAAAACTTAAAAAAAAATCGGGTACTATAGAGCCGCTATATTTTGAAATATTGCGTCTCTTCCAGTGACGCTATATTTAGAAATGGCTTTTACAAAAAAAACTACATTAATTGTGGGTTTTTTAAAACACAAATATTGATTTATTTGCCCCTATTTAAATGTGCAACGAATGTTAAATTTTTTATCTGTTTTATCCATTCAATCCGTGTTGTTGTGTTTTATTACCCTTTGAAGAAATTTGGGTAGATTTATTATGTGGTGGCCAAGCACGTAAACCATTTTAATTAACTCATACTTGAAATCTTCTCAGTTATGCTTCCACGACCTTAGACAGTAAAAACATTGAGATAACCATTGCTTGTTCTCTTATTTCTTAATAAATCACATCGATGAATTGCAAAACCGATCACCAGATTCTCTTTTCGGAAATGAATTGCAAAACCGATCACCAGATTCTCTTTTCGGAAAGTTAGAGTGAGATTTCATTTTTAACAGACAGGTTAATCAATCATTTGTCTACAAGAAATCTGAGATAACTTATTTCTAGTAGAAGTATTTACATATCATTAGGTTCCTTAAATGTGCAAAAAGTTTGTGGCGACCTGCCTGAATATCATGGCAGCATGATGCATTTACAAAGTGATGAGCCCAGAAAAACCGCTGAATACGACAAATAGTTTTACGTCACTCAACAACAATCAACGTTGTTGGACCTCACTGTTGGCCGCAGTTCCATTCAGCCCCGCCAGTCCAGTCCCACTCCGTCATGCAAACTAGCAGACTAGCCTTGATTAGAAGGTGAACTTCCTCAGCAGGCCTTGGCCAGATCAGCTCGGCCAGCCTAGTTTTACCCACGAAGTCATGTCAACAGGCCTAAGCCTAGGTGGCAAACCTCCCAGTGAGCCAGTTAGTTCAGATCAGCATAGTCCACAACCACAAGGGCTTCACAGTTCAGCCCAGATTAAGCTCAACTGTAGGGACAAGGGCAGCGCTCTTTAGTTCAGCATGGTCAAAAGTGTGTCCAGACCAACTTTGAATTAATATTACATCAAATGTTATTTTGTTAGATAATATGATGTTGATTGACGAGGATGGATCCTCACCAGGTGGATCAGAGATATGTTGGAAAAAATTGGAAGAAAGACAGGTTGTGAACTATGGTTAGCAACTTGTTTTGAGCTAAGCTCCGGCTTTGTTTCACTCAATGTCGGTATTGGGTGAATGAAAAATTAATGCTCAAAGTGAGAGAAAAAACTTCAGCTGAGCTCAGCCTGTGCGTACCCAAGCTTCGAGCCTAATAAATTCACCTGCTAGCCTAGGTGATAGTCTGATAGACTCTACGGCTAGCCGAGGTGAGAGGTTGATAGACTCAACTGTTGCTAGCCGAGGTGGGAACCTAAGCTACTAGCTTAGGTAAAAGCATGAGCTGCTAGCCGAGGTGCGAACCTGATGTACTCAACTGCTGGCCCAGGTGAACCTTGTTATAGGCCGAGCTTTGAGTGACTCATGTTGTCGAGTGGGCCATGGGCTGGACTGTGAGTTATGGACTGTGGGCCAATCTTGCAGCAGCGGGTCGAATCTTATCAACTGGGTTGGTTTGAATTTGAACTAAAATTAGAACATCTCCAGATTGATAAGGTTGGCTAAGGCTAAATTTTGAAAAGCTGTTGAGCTGAAGTTGTTTTAATCTAAAGGCTCAGGTTGAACAGTTATTTGATCTTACGGCTGTGATTGGATTGACTGTAACAGACTAACCTCAAGGTCTCACTATAAATAGAGGCCAAGATTTGCCTTTGCCTTTGTGGCATACGCAATACGCAAAAGCAATTCTTCTCTTTCTCCGCAGTCTTCTTCTGCATTTCATTCTCTCATAACTGTTGCATTACGAAGTAACCCAGGAAGTAATGACTCCTTACAGGTTCGTTAGAGTTCATACGCTGCAGTGCCGCTTATCTAGACTGGTTCTATTGTATCCTGGGAGATGGTTGCTCCTTTGGTCGGGCATGGTATGCCAAAGCAATACGCCTTAGGGACAGAGTCCCAGATTCACCTCGGAACCAAACATAGATGAGCTGTGTGGTTATTGCCAAGCTAAACTCTGCTGTGTGTTGAGTTCAGCCGTTCGAGATATAGGACCTTGGCACTACCAACTCTTCCAAAACCAATTGGTGATAGGAGATGTGCATACTATAGCCTTATAGTGCATTCAACACACACAAGCACTCATGGCATTCGACTATGACTTGGCCCACACGGCCTACATGCCACGGGACAATTGTTGCACCTAACAATCTCCCCCTCAGCAATTGCTCCCGCTAGTGATGCGTGCAACTCGTGGGCTCCAACAATTCCACCTTCCAAACGTCCTTCACAAGGGTGAGGCACAAGGAAGAAGACTTCCCATTGCTTCCTTAGTGAACAAAACGTATGGATTAAAACGAGCAAGACCAACACTTCAAGATGGTCGTTGATTAGGCAAACTAAGAAGGCCCTCCTGGACGGCACCTTTAAGCAATAGCAACACCTTCAAAATGTTCAACTTTGAAGGATCTTAACCTAGGTTTTTAATGCAAAACCAAGAAAACAAAGTCTCACACAAAGTGAAAGAAATATCAAGAATTCTTATTCATCAAAAGTTGAGTTTACAATCAGCCAAAGGGGTCTATTTATAGGCCTTAAAATCGTCCCCCTTGAGCCTTGAAATGGCTAGAAACAATTCAAATAAAGATAACTAACAAATGTTTAAATTTGAAATTTGCTTGAATTCAAAACTAAGATAATTCTAGCTAAAACTTGAATGCTTGCAAGATGTTATTTCCTTTGGTTCCAGCCGTGTATAACCAGTCCAATAAGGGTCTTGAAATCTGAATTTGATGATGATAACATGGCTGGAGTTGAATTCAAAAGATGGTTGAAGTTTGAATTCAAATTGAGCTTGAATTTGAATTCAAACTTGGATTCAATTTGAATTGGATTCTATCTCTCCAAGGTGGCGTGTTCCATGGATAATGTAGTGTAGAAAATCTGATTTTGATGATGATAAGATGGTTGGACTTAAATTCAAAAGATGGTAGAAGTTCGAATTCAAATTGAGCTTGAATTTGAATTCAAACTTGAATTCAATATGAGTTGGGTTTTATCCTCTTCTTTCTCTTCAAACAAGGCGTGTAGATGGCTAGGATAAGGCTGAGAACTTCTTGAAATTTAAGTCTCCAAATGGTTGAGGCTTGAATTCAAATCATGGTTGAATTTGAATTCAAGTCTAGCTTTGAACTTAAATGCAATTTGATCATCATCCTTTTGCTTCAAAGTGGCCGGCCCCCTTATTGTATTTGGAGATGATTTTGATCTCAATTTGAACAAGAGATTCCATCTTGGACATCTTTGAATTTGTCTTTGTGGAGACAACATTCCCTTCAAGACAACATCTTTTTTGTCTCCCATGTTGCAACATACGGCCATCTTGCTGTTTTTGGGTCTTTATTTTATTTGGATCTTCCATGTACCTAAATTACCTATAAAGCAAACACATAAAACAAATATCACAAGAAAACAAGACAAAAACTAAAGTAATGAACACATGCATGCTTATGCACGCTCAAGTTGAAGGTTCAATGAAATGAACTCAAGGAATCTTAGGTTCATCTTGAACATGCTTGTACAAGAAGGTGGCAACTTGATGACAAAGTTCTCTTGCCCTACTTCTTGTCATAGGGCCCTTGGCCTCTTGATGGGACCCTTGATCCTCATCAATCTCCCCCTCCTCAAAAGGATTCGTCCTCGAATCAAAAATATCATCGTTGAAAGGGGTGAGGTCAGCAACATTAAAAGTATGCGAAATTGAACCATACCTTTCGGGAAGCGCAAGGATGTATGCATTGTCACCTATGCGTTTCAAAACTTTGAAAGGTCCATCTCCTCGAGGTAACAGTTTTGACTTTCTCTCATTGGGAAATCTTTCTTTGCGCAAATGTAACCACACTAAATCTCCAGGTTTAAACACGACTCGTTTCCGATGTTTGTTAGCTCGTCTTTCATAAGCTTTGTTTTTCTTTTCAAGTTGTGTTTTAACTTGTTCATGCAGTTTCTTTATCTTTTCCGCTTTTTGTTTACCATCAAGGCTAGAACGTTCATGCACGGGAATAGGAATCAAATCGATGGGAGATAAGGGATTAAAGCCATACACGATTTCAAATGGACTATGCAAAGTACCGTGATGGACACTCCTATTATATGCAAATTCGATATATGGTAAACAATCTTCCCAATGTTTAATGTGTTTTTGCAAAATGGCACGCAAAAGTTGAGAAAGAGTACGATTAACGACTTCAGTTTGTCCATCCGTTTGTGGGTGCGCGGTGGTTGAAAACAACAATTGTGTACCAAGTTTAGCCCACAAAACACGCCAAAAGTGACTCAAAAATTTCGTATCTCTATCACTTACAATTGTACGTGGCATGCCATGCAACCTAACAATTTCTCTGAAGAACAAATCAGCAACATGCGTGGCATCATCAACTTTCCTACATGCAATGAAATGTGCCATTTTTGAAAATCGATCAACCACAACATAAATGCTATCGCGTCCTCCCCGAGACCTAGGAAGTCCTAGAACAAAGTCCATGGAAATGTCAATCCGAGGGCCATCAGGGACGGGTAAAGGCGTGTAAAGGCCATGTGGTTGGGACTTGGATTTGGCTTGTTTGCAAGTGATGCAACTACCACACAACCTCTCGACGTCTACTCGCATGTGCGGCCAATAGAAATGTTCCTTAAAAGTCTCAAGGGTTTTGAATACTCCGAAATGTCCCATTAAACCTCCACGTGGGCTTCTCTAGTCAGTGCTTCTCGCAGAGATGATTGGGGAACACAAAATTTTTGTTCTTTGAAAAGATAACCCTCATGTATGTAAAATTTCCCAAATGGTGCTTCTTTACATGCCTCGAAAATGGTGCCAAAATCATGGTCATTGGGGTACAATTCCTTAAGTGATTCGAATCCTAAGAAGCGTGAAGATAATGTAGTCACTAACGTGTATCTCCTAGAGAGGGCATCGGCAACTATATTATCCTTTCCTTGTTTGTACTTAATCACGTAAGGGAATTGTTCTATGAACTCTACCCATTTGGCATGTCTGTTGTTCAACTTTCCCTGCCCTTTAAGATACTTAAGGCTTTCGTGGTCAGTGTGGATCACAAACTCTTTAGGTTGAAGATAGTGTTGCCAAGTTTGTAGGGATCTCACAAGGGCATAAAGTTCCTTATAATAGGTAGAGTAATTCAATGCTGCTCCTTTCAACTTTTCACTAAAGTAGGCTATGGGTTTCTTACTTTGGGTCAAAACTGCGCCTATACCCACTCCACTTGCATCACACTCGATCTCAAAGGTCTCGTCAAAATTTGGTAGCCTAAGTATGGGTGCAGTGGTCAGCCTACGTTTAAGTTCATCAAATGCCTGTTGTAGTGGCTCTTCCCACCTGAAAGGCACATCTTTTTTTAAAATTTCGTTTAGGGTTGCAGCTATGGAAGAAAAATCTTTGACAAAGCGTCTATAAAAGCTTGCCAGTCCATGAAAACTACGAACTTCCACTACAGTCTTAGGTATAGGCCACTCCACAATTGACCTAACCTTTTCCTCATCCATTTCTACTCCCTCAGCCGAAATGACAAAGCCTAGGAAAACTACGCGTTCCAAACAAAAATAGCACTTTTTAAAGTTGGCGTAAAGTTGTTCTTGCTTAAGCTTTTCAAAAACGGCTCGAATATGGTCAAGATGATCTTCTATGGTTTGGGAATAGATTAGGATATCATCGAAATAAACAACAACAAATCGGCCTATGAACGCTCGTAAGACTTCATTCATTAGCCTCATAAAGGTGTTAGGGGCGTTGGTGAGCCCGAAGGGCATCACTAACCACTCATAGAGCCCAAACTTGGTTTTGAATGCAGTCTTCCATTCGTCCCCTTCTCTAATGCGTACCTAGAAGTACCCTTGCTTAAGGTCGATTTTAGTGAAGAATTGAGATCCGTGCAACATGTCTAACATATCGTCTAGCCTAGGTATGGGGTACCTATACTTGACGGTGATTTTGTTTATGGCTCGGCAATCGATATACATTCTCCACGTTCCATCCTTTTTGGGTACTAAAATGACTGGGACGGCAGATGGGCTTAGGTTCTCTCAGACCTGTCCACTCGCTAGGAGCTCCTCTACTTGCCTTTGGATTTCTTTGGTTTCTTCGGGGTTGGCTCGATAGGCTGGGCGATTGGGTAATACGGCTCCTGGGACAAATTCGATTTGGTGTTCTATTCCTCTAATGGGTGGTAATCCAGATGGGGGTTTGGAGGGAAATAGAACTTCATATTCTTGGATAAGGGACGCAACTGAGGTAGGTAAGTTTGGTGGGAGTTCTTCTAGTGTAAGGTGACACGACTTTGGGATGATGATGAGGACAGTTTGGTTGTTATAAAGGGCGCGTGTGACCTCTCTTTTCTTGGCGAAATACCCACACTTCTTTTTGGACTCGTTGACACTTAGGGGCACTACCTCTTTTCCCTTGCTCTCGTGTTTTTTGTTCTCACTTTTCATACACTCCACGAATTTTCTCTCGGCTTCTTTTTCCTTAGGATCGGCTCTAGACTTTGACATGCGTTGGTGATCCTCGTGGACTTTGTGTGGTGGAAGTGCATGTAGTTTGTACAATTTTCCATTCAATTTGAAAGAATAACGATTCAAATAACCATCATATGTCACATGTCGATCAAATTGCCATGGCCTACCAAGTAAGATATGACTAGCATGCATTGGTACGACATCACATAAAACATCATCTTTGTAACTACCAATGCTAAGAGAAATCAAAACTTGTTTACTTACGCTAACTTCACCGCAGTCATTTAGCCATGCAAGTTTGTAAGGATGCGGATGATTAGTCATAGGTAAATTCAGTTTTCTTACTAATTCGATGCTAGCCACATTCGCACAAGAACCGGAATCAATTATCATGGTGCACACTTTACCATTTATCATGCAATGAATATGGAAAATGTTTTCTCTATGTTGTTCGTGATCATCTAATTTCGGATATGCATTTAAATCTCTACGCACAACAAGAAACTCCTTAGTGTCAAAATCATCTAATGTGCCTAGATCCTCTTCAGGTTCAATTTCATTATCATGCTCAGACTCGTTTTCATGCTCGGACTCGGACCCATATTCATTTGTCTCTTCAATTAACATGATTCGTTTTGCATTAGGACACTCTTTTCATATGTGACCACGTCCTTGACATTTATAGCATTTAATGTCTCTAAACCTGTTTGAGGGATCAGAAGAATTTCCGGTAGGAGCCTTTTGTTGGGTGCGTTCATCTCTCCTATGTGTGGATTGCACACGATTGTCCATTCTTTGTGACGCACCTTGGTCACGTGCTTGGCCTCCTATAGACCGTGAACTTCCTGTTCCTGAAGGCTTGCTGGAAAATCTTGATGAAGATTGATGAGTACGATAATTGGAATTGAAATTGGAGGAATTACATACCTTTAATTGTGTTTCAATCTTTTCAGCCATATGGACCATGGTTGTGAGGTCGAGATAAGGTTGAAGGTCAACCCTTTGCGCAATCTCCCTGTTTAAACCATGTAAGAATCGAGCCTTGGTGGCTTCTTCAGGTTCCTGCAAGTTAGACCTTTCCAACAAAATTTCCAACTCTTTATAATACTCGTCTACACTTTTGGAACCTTGTCGTAAATTATGCAAACTCGTGAAAATAGAACTCTCATAATTGTTTGGAATAAAACGTTGTCGCATTTCAAACTTCATTTCTTCCCAAGTGGCAATTGGGGGTTGTCTCGTCTTAGTTCTATTTCGACACAAATCCGTCCACCAATTAAGTGCATAATCAGAAAACTCAATAGAAGCGTACCTCACTTTTTGTAATTCACTATAATTGGTACAAGAAAAGATTAAATCCACTTTGGTTTCCCATTCTAAATATTCTTCCACATCACTTTTACCATAAAACGTGGGAATATTTATTTTGGTTTTGAGAAAATCGTCATCTTGCGGGAAAAAGGGATTTTGGCGTCTTTGGTAACCACGGGGAGGGTGGTCATCAAAGTCATAATCATCATGGTCATATGGAATGTAATCATCGTTGTACCTTCGTGGGACGTACCTTCTTGGTCGTGTAGGAGGAACAAACCTTTTCTTGCTTCGGTGTGTGGTGGTCTAAGGTTGTCATCCTCAACTTCTTCTGGGGGATGGCACCTAGGTTGTGGTAGGGGAACGGCCCTGCTTGTTCCTTGGCCATCACTCGTTTTGTAGCTTTGCTCCACGTCTTCCACGCGATGCTTAATTACCTCATTGTTATGCATGAGTTTCTTAAGCATCTCCAGCATTTGTTATTGCGTGTTGTCAACAGTTTCAGCCTCTTTTGACTTGCTAGATGCGGAATGGTTGCTGCTCTCCATTTTACCTAAGGAATTGAACGAAGACAAAAAGGAAAAAGAAAGAAGCAAACTAACACAAAGACAAACAAACGTTAAGGGATTAGTAAAAAAAATAAGTTGTGAACACTCCGCTTTCTATTCTTTCAACTCTCTTACCACTTTGGTTCTTGGATAACCTGAAGTTAAGAAGTCTCAAAGTGATCAATAATAAGGAAGTGTATTGCCAAGGCTTCTTCAAATCACAATGTTCTCCACTTGTTTCTTCCTCTTTGCGTTCAAGTTGCACCAATTAGGTATCAAAGTAGAATCAATTGAAATGAACACAAACTTGAACTTTCTACTAAGATTGAAAGAAAATAAGCAACCAAAGTTGATGTATAAGGCTGAACCAAAGATAAACTAAGGGTTGTCGTGGGCAATCTTTAGTTAATTTTGATTCTATGCACTTACTATCCACAAAATGGTTCAAGTCATGCAACAATCGAGCAACCAAAAGTGTGATTGGTTCAAGAAGATCAGAAGATGGAGAATAAGGTATATAGGGGACGTCAATGGGTAAAAGGAAATGTGGTATCCAAGGTTTGCAAATCGTACCAAAAATGTTCCATGCAATGCACAAACGTTTTTCCCTTTTTTCTCTTGTTCTTTTGTTTTTCTTTTTCTTCCTTGCTATTTCAATTGAGCAAGGTTCAGATGCTTTTTCTTTACTAAGGGCAGAATTGAAATTTCACACGTTTTGCACTTAGCACTTGCGTTTTTGGACAGAATAGTGCAATGTATTTAAAATGCAATTTGTAACTTGGACTTGCAACAAAAATAACCTTGGAAAGTGAGGGGAATTTGGGTAAGTCCGAATGGGTTAGGGTTAGGGTTTTTGATTTAGGGTTTTTTTTTGAACGTTTTGGGAATTTGCGGAATGGGGTTTTGGGAACGGAATGGGCGTGGTAAATGGACTATTTGGTTTGGTAATTGCAAATTTATGTGGTCAATTTGGATATTGGTTTGTTTAGGACAGAATTTGAACAAAATTCAAATTCTAGGGTTAGGGTTTATTTGAATGAATTGGGGTTTTTAGATTCTCTGATTGTGTTTGGTAAAATGGGTTTGGGGCTTTTTGTTGGGGGTGTAAATAGGGTTGTTTGGGATCAGGTTGGTGAGTTTTTAGGGTTGGGTTGGGGTGGGGCTGGTTGGGTTGTGGGTGTGTGGGGTAGAATTAGGGTTTTGTTGTTGAAGATGGTTCGTGAAGGCAAACACACGTATGACTACTTGTCTTAAAGCATGAAATCAATCACAATGCGAATCATAAGATGCATACAATCATCACCAACTAAAAGCTTCGGTAGCAACAAGATGATTTGAAACCGAGGTAGTTTTATAGGCTGATGGTTGGAATATTTAAAAGAAGGCTGAATGTAACCTAAAATGCAACAAACCCTAATTTGTTCAAGTTTGAACGACACAAAATCAGATTGTGATGCTAAATGGAAATAAAGGAAATGACTCTTGAATGATGAAAAGCAAAATGCAACAATATGCAAGGACTCAAAGCAAATGAGTTGGACATTTTTTTTTTGTATGAAATGCAAGACAATGGTGTATAGAGTGAGGAGTAGAAGAAGGACTCAACTGAAATTGAAATGACTAGACTCAAACGAAAAGGAAATGATAGATGGTGGAATAGAGTAACCTGGGCTCTGATACCAATTTGATGCGTGCAACTCGTGGGCTCCAACAATTCCACCTTCCAAACGTCCTTCACAAGGGTTAGGCACAAGGAAGAAGACTTCCCCTTGCTTCCTTAGTGAACAAAACGTATGGATTAAAACGAGCAAGACCAACACTTCAAGATGGTCGTTGATCAGGCAAACCAACAAGGCCCTCCTGGACGGCACCTTTAAGCAATGGCAACACCTTCAAAATGCTCAACTTTGAAGGATCTTAACCTAGGTTTTTAATGCAAAACCAAGAAAACAAAGTCTCACACAAAGTGAAAGAAATATCAAGAATTCTTATTCATCAAAAGTTGAGTTTACAATCAGCCAAAGGGGTCTATTTATAGGCCTTAAAATTGTCCCCCCTTCAGCCTTGAAATGGCTAGAAACAACTCAAATAAGGCTAACTAACAAATGTTTAAATTTGAAATTTGCTTGAATTCAAAACTAAGATAATTCTAGCTAAAACTTGAAATGCTTGCAAGATGTTATTTCCTTTGGTTCTAGCCATGTATAACCAGTCCAATAAGGGTCTTGAAATCTGAATTTGATGATGATAACATGGCTGGAGTTGAATTCAAAAGATGGTTGAAGTTTGAATTCAAATTGAGCTTGAATTTGAATTCAAACTTGGATTCAATTTGAATTGGATTCTATCTCTCCAAGGTGGCGTGTTCCATGGATAATGTAGTGTAGAAAATCTGATTTTGATGATGATAAGATGGTTGGAATTAAATTCAAAAGATGGTAGAAGTTCGAATTCAAATTGAGCTTGAATTTGAATTCAAACTTGAAATCAATATGAATTGGGTATTATCCTCTTCTTTCTCTTCAAACATGGCGTGTAGATGGCTAGGATAAGGCTGAGAACTTCTTGAAATTTAAGTCTCCAAATGGTTGAGACTTGAATTCAAATCATGGTTGAATTTGAATTCAAGTCTAGCTTTGAACTTAAATGCAATTTGATCATCATCCTTTTGCTTCAAAGTGGCCGGCCACCTTATTGTATTTGGAGATGATTTTGATCTCAATTTGAACAAGAGATTCCATCTTGGACATCTTTGAATTTGTCTTTGTGGAGACAACATTCCCTTCGAGACAACATTTTTTTTGTCTCCCATGTTGCAACATACGGCCATCTTGTTGTTTTTGGGTCTTTATTTTATTTGGATCTTCCATGTACCTAAATTACCTATAAATCAAACACATAAAACAAATATCACAAGAAAACAAGACAAAAACTAAAGTAATGAACACATGCATGCTTATGCACGCTCAAGGTGAAGGTTCAATGAAATGAACCCAAGGAATCTTAGGTTCATCTTGAACATGCTTGTACAAGAAGGTGGCAACTTGATGACAAAGTTCTCTTGCCCTCCTTCTTGTCATAGGGCCCTTGGCCTCTTGATGGGACCCTTGATCCTCATCGGGCCCTTGATCCTCATCAGGTAGGAATCGAACCCGTGACCTTGGCTCTGATACCACTTGTAGGACCTTAGGCCCTACCAACTCTCCCGAAAGCAATTGGTGATAGGAGATGCGCATATACCCTAACCTTATAGTGCATTCAACACACAGAAGCGCCCACGGCATTCAACTATGACTTGGCCCACACAGCCTACGCGCCATGGGACAATTGATGCACCTAACATGAAAGACAGAGCAACGCTTTTGTATCTAGTTTTGCTAACTGGGCTTTGCTAAGTGCTCAGCTCTGTTTTTTTGGCACAGAACACTCGTCCTACAGCAATGTCATGCTGAGCTCTACTGTTATGTTGAGCTCCGCTGAAGCGGTTTAAAGCACAATTGTTCTGTTGTGCTGTGTGCCGAGGTCATCAGGTTGGCTATTAGCCTAGTACGCAAATTCAGTTGCGCCACATGGACTAATCACCTTAGCCCGGCATCTGTTTGACTTGCGAACAAGCGACACAGAAGTCAATCCGATTTGACTTGAGATTTATCTCCAACATTCTTAAGATGTATTGATACTGATTTTGTACCAATTCTCGTGTGTTTTTTATCCTTGCAGAAACTGAAATGGAGAATGTAAGGAGCTAGGACGCTCGGACACATATTGACCTCCAATTGGGCCGTCCAGACACATATGGATTATGATGTAAGAAGCTAGACCGCCTGGACACATATTGACCATTGGGGAACCAAAACTGTAAATCTTGAATACAAGTCACTTATAAGGTGGAGCCATCGCCATTGCGTTGCATTGAAAAATATGAATATCACATATTGATGTCGTAAGGGGTAACTGCATATAGATATCAGAAATGGATATCATAGGGATACTGTAAGGGGTAATCTCCTATGATATCGGAAAATGGCAAAGAAATGAAAATGGAAATGGATATCGATAGGGATATCGCAAGGGGTAATCGTATATGATATGAGAAATGGGAAATGGAAAGGAATAAAGGATAAATAGTTGTCGATTCATTGCATTTACGATTATGGAAAATTTGCATCACAGTTTTTGATTGTACTGACTTTTGTGTGCGATGACTAAGCTGCGTGTGATTTACTTGCTTGATTGTTCAGGAAGGGCAAAAAGATAAATTTTATTTGCGAAGAGAAGCATGTTATTTTCTGTATCGTCATTTAATTTCTTTATTTACCCTTGCTTCTTCATGTATGATCTCATCGTAAATATAGTAAGGTTACTTGCTCGGCGATGTATGTCACTCACTCCACGTTATAAATCATATTGGTAGATTCCCAGGATTACAAGCTAGTGTACGTTTATGATGATTAGGAATGGGGATACTCAGACTGTTGACTTGAGCATTTGATCAAGGATTTAGTAGACTTTATTTTATTCAGTTTGGATAGTTTTTTTATTTCGATTTTGTAAACCCTAGATTACAAGACTTTGACTTTTTATTAATGATATTTATTTCGAGATTGTAATTTATATCGCTTCCGTTGATATCGATTTGCGCTATCATGCTTACGTGTAATGGATTGTATCGACACCTTGTATTTTCCTTAGCGAAATACAGCAGGTGAGTCGTTTCGAGGTCTAAGACTCGGTACGGGTCGCTACAGGTGGTATCAGAGCCTTGGTTCTAGATCCACGGCGGAAGTATAAAATTAACCCTGATTTTAAACATATTACAATTTTGCCCTTAGGCTATGACCTTAGACTTAAGTGATGATCGGGTGGGGGACGTGAGCGATAGGATGCATTGAGTAATCTTTTCTATTGATAACCTTAAATTTCTTTCTTTTTTCCCTATATCCTCACACCCGACTCATGTTTACCAATTTTGCCCTTATAAATTGTAAATGTATGAAATTTTATTGTTACTGCACGATGCCGTCCCGTAGAGACAATAATAATAATAACAACAACGGTGAGGGCAGCAGCAACCAGGGTGCATTGCCACCGGCCTTAGTGGATTCTTTTGTTCGCCTTACGGACGCAGTCAGTAAGCGCTTCCTCAGCCACAACAGCAAGGGACTGTTACTACTATGCAGAGATGAAGCGAGTCCATCTGCCTACCTTTGATGGGGATGTTAGTCCTGATGGTGCTCAGAGATGGCTTCGCAAGGTTGAGAATAACTTCGCATTGTTGCAGGTGCCTGAGCCGATGCAGACTAAAGTGATCCACCCTTCTTGGTTAGAGAGGCGGATAAGTGGTGGACCACCATCTTGATGGATCTGCCACACATGGTCACTTAGATGCGGTTCTGTGAGGAGTTCTGCAGATTTTACACACCATCGGCAGTGTGCATTTTAAAAGTTTATTTATTTAAATAAATCTTTCTAAAGCATTATAGAAGAAATAATGGGAATAATAAAATAAACAAACACTAGGGCATCCTAAGGGAAGGGAAACTGACCAAATTACCCTTAGGGGGCCGGCCACTTTTCCCTCCAAATGCCCCAAAATATATTTCAAACTCTGAAGTCTCCTTAGACAAAAAGCTTAAAAAGCCACCCTAATTACCATCCCTCTTACATGCATGCAAATGGGTAATGATTGTATCTTCTCCCCCCTCTTCATTAAGCCAGCCGCACCTCCCCTTTTGAAGACAAGTGCATTCAAGCAACCTCCATCAAGAAAACATTCTCCTAAATCATCCAACAATATTCCTAACATCTCCTAACTCTTCCACTATCCACCAACTTCCTCCCAAGACCACATCATTTTGGCTATAAGGAAAAGGTATAGCAAGAGCCACCAACCAAGTTCAAGACTGTGCCTCATGCTTATAAGGTATGTAAATAATTCCTAAGGTCTAATCTTACATTTCCTTAATGTTTCCATCAAGTCTAAGTGTATATCCCTAACCACCCCCAAACCCATGACCACCTTCATCTCCATAGGAGTATTCTCAAGCTCAATAGGAGAAGGAACTCTAGGAGGCTTAGGATATCCATCCAGCTCCATCAAGGTAAGGATTCTATAACCTTTCAAGCTCCCTATCCATTATTTAAAAAGAGTTTCTTTCACCTTCCTTCTTTGTGTGAAAACAGTGTACCCTCTAAGTAGAGGAAGGTGAGTTTTCAAAGTTCGAAGAAAGATCAAGTGTGAAAGGCTTCAACTTTGGACCAAAGAGGCAAGTCTTTCTTTATTCTTCTTGAGACATTGAGAGACCATGAATAAGAGGTTTTAGTATGTTTAAGACTATAATCTTGCTTATATTAAGTTCATACTCAATGGACACTAAGCTGGAATTACAGGCCAAGACTACTAAAGCAAGTTGGTGATGCATGTGAATAAGCATAGGATGACGTTTTAGTGTTTAGGCTAAGGACTAGTCCTATGGGGTAAAATGAGTTAAAAACTAAAGGAATCCCCTACCCCTAACCCACAGTTTGGAGGAGCCTTGAGGGTATAGTTTGTCTCACCACCACCAAGCCACTAGAATGTCTAAAATGATATTAGGATGGTTGAGTAACTTGATTGTTGGAAGATTAAGGGCTATTTTGGTGTGTCCATATTCTTGACCCATAAATGACTATGATATGACTTTATGCCTATGAAGGCATAATTAAAAAGGGCAACATATGAATGGATTAATTACTCAAGGACACTACACAGGTTAAAGGATGAAAAGAATGCATTTAGAGGGTGTAAATCCTCCTCACACCCCTCGGCCTTGATAGGGGAAAACTAAGGAAATCATGGGCTTAATTGTTATGCATTCTAGGTGATTTAAAGATCATTTTGAAGCTAACATTTCCGTCAAAATAAGGGTTAAGAGGCTGTTTGGCATGACCAAGTTTATTTGAATTTAATGGCCACAAACTATTTCTTATGTTAAGATAATCACATATATGGGTCTATTTTGTATGTTTTATCATATGTGGCCTATTTGAGTAATTTCTAACACTTGGTTATGTTTATTGAAGCTAAGGAAGACGTGCTTGAAGGTGCAGCCATTAAGAGTGAATAGATGGCTCAAGTAAAGATTGGAATCAGTAAAATGAAATTGTTAGATTGGTTGTTGGTTCACCATGTGAAATTATTGTGGCGTGGGCAATTGTATGCACGGGTAAAATGGGTAAAAGAGAAATTTAAGGGCTGTCAAATCGATCATTAGAATGTTAAGGGTGGTTGGGAGTAAATGGGAGGGTGCCACAAAGGCATAGAAACCGAAACAGGGGCTGTTTTGGTATTTTAGTGCAAACAATCCAAATTGGACCCTTAAGTCTGTCCAATGACATGTATTATTCATGATTAATTAATAAGAGACTTAAAGGAACCAGTTATAATGGGATTTTGGCAAAATGAAACTGTTTAGGGACTAAAATAAGGAGTTAAATGTTACGACAAAATGCTGAAATTTTCAGCTTTGCGAAATAAATAAGTGATGAATCGTAATCATTGTAAAAGTGCTCTTAAAGACGTTTGGATCATTGGAAACTCATCACATACTGCATTATGCATCGTGTGCATGTCATGTCATTTTTTTTTTGAAAAAGGGTGATGTTCGATTTGAAAGGAGAATAAAACGGTTTTTTTAAAAACCCGCATTGAACGATTGTCTTTATGTTTGATTCCGGTATATTTTTCTGACTCGATATCAAGATATACGTTCTATTCTGGACCCATATGAGGTACTACTCTGTTCTGGACCAGAACGTAACATCATATTATGGTAGTCGAGGTGTTATTCTGTTTTAGACTCGTATGGGGTATAATTCTGTTCTGGACCTGATATCGAGATATTTTTTCGGACTCGTATGTAACATCCTTAGTAAGATAGGAGGTAGGAGGGGTTCAATTTTGTTATGGGTGGAATCACTCGTAGTAGATGATCAGTCCTTACGGAGAAAGTAAGGCCATGGCTTAATGTCCTGTTTTGTTGTGTTCTGTTATGTTCTGTTTCGTTCTGTTTTGTCTTACATCACTTGTTATATTCCCTACCGCATCTCACATGCATATCATCATTTCCATTGTAAATTGCAACATGACCGCCACAAAAAGGTAAAATAGTTACATGGGGGAAATATAACAGTATGTTAAGACGTCAAGGGAAAAACGATAAAGGATTGATCGACCTATGAGGAAGAACCAGAAAAGAAGTCGATCGTAAGAAAAAGGTGCTAAGGAAACGAACTATACCAATGGTTAAGGTGCAATGAAAGAACCATTATGTGGATGAATCTACCTGGGAACTAGAGGAGGACATGAAGAATTTGTACCCTCACCTTTTTGGTTAGCACTTTCAAGTTTCGAGGACGAAACTTATAATAAGGGGGGGAGAATGTTGTAACCCAATAAGAGAATCCTTCTTGTACCTAAGGTTGAGTTAGTAAGCATGTGACAATATACGCTTGCGTTTGAAATTTCAATGATCATTATAAGTATATCATGAAGAGTACTATGTGCATTACAAGAAAGGATCCAATTTCTCCATGGCTTTGTATGTTTTGGCCCATAGCCAAGAAAGGATATTTCTTAAATCCCTATTTAAATAAAATGAGGTATGTGTCTGATTACAGTGTTGTTTATCTAGAATTCGTTTATAGGGATCTTATTTCCTTATATGTCAATGTATATGCATGGATTACTGTACTGCTTATCTATGTTGAATTCTTTGTTTTTTATTTCCATGCATGATATCTACTCTGGGTTTCATCGTATTATCTCCACTATCCCAGTCCGCATGTATGATCCACTTGACGAATCTAGGCGGAAATACATGCTGAACGATTCGTTATCGCTCACTCTTTTATTTTACATGCAGACCCACAGGACTCTGAGCCGGAGTTCATAAAGGATGAGCCCCAAGACTAGGTGCAGAGAGCTGATTAGTAGATTGCAATGGCAGCTTTTGTATTTTGATATTCAGCTCTGTATTTATGATCTTTTGTACTAGTGATGTATCTATGACACTATTTCGGATGTGGAAGTTCGTACTTATGTCAATGTATCATTTCTGTCTATTGTATGATGCTTCCGCTATTTGATACATGTTTATGACGATGCTTCCGCTATCAGATGTTACCGACGTCTTGTACTTCTCGTACCAGAGTACGACGGGTGCACAGTGCCGAGACCCTAGTCCTAGGCAGGGCGCTACAAATTCTCTGTTGTTGATAATTGATGTGAAGTGTTCTTCATCTATTTGACTTCACTAGTCTAAAATCCGTATTGATCTTCATCTAAAAAGAAATTGATTCCAATATGAAAAAGTATTAGATCATGTTGTGCGCACAGATTTGAGAGTGCATGCTTAAATTCTATATTCTAAGTTCAAACTCAGAGCCATTATGCTCAAATCTGTTTTATTTGTTTTCAATCTGCTGCTGATTTTTAATTCAGTTCCAAATCGGATTTTGCACAAAAGGCTGTTGAATGCATACTGATTCTACGAGTTGGGTGTTCAAAGTTAAAAGTGCATGATTCAGATTTCAAACTCTGATCAAGTATTGATTGCATGCTCAAATCTGAAAAGAAAGGTTGTTCGATTATGAGAAGTTGTGAGAAATTGTTGAAGTTGCATGCGTATATGTGAACATAAATCTCTGAATTCTTATCTTCTGGAAGTTGTTTAAGAAATCTGTTGCTGAAGTGTTTTTTGAGGCATAGCATGAATTATTGGATGTGAAATCTGTCTCTCAGGAGCTTTGTGTTGTTAATTCTCTGTGGCTAAACTCCGAGTTCTTGACTGTGTCAAATTCTTTGTTGTTCATTTACGGTATATTTCTCTGGGTCACAAGAATCAAAACTCTTTCTTGGATTCTTTCTTCTCTGGGAATGCTTACCGAGTGTTCAACAAATGTCCCAAGTACCTCTGTCTTAAGACCTCTTCTTGCCTAAGGTGCTAAGCCTTGAGTTGAGATTGATGCGTGCAAGACGTGGGCTCCAATAATTCCACCTTCCAAACGTCCTTCACAAAGGGTTTGGCACAAGGAAGAAGACTTCCCCTTGCTTCCTTAGTGATAAAAACGTGTGGATCCAATGAGCAAGACTAACACTTCAAGATGGTCGTTGATCAGGCAAACCAATATGGCCCTCCTGGACGGCACCTTTTAGCAATAGCAGCACCTTCAAAATGCTCAACTTTGAAGAATCTTAACTTAGGTTTTTAATGCAAAACCAAGAAAACAAAGTCTCACATAAAGTGAAGGAAATATCAAGAATTGTTATTCATCAAAAGTTGTCTTCCTAGGCACCCAAAAGGCTCTATTTATAGGCTGAGATTGATGTCCTATCAGCCTTAAAATTTCTAGAATTAATTCAAAATAAAGCTAGCTAACAATGTTTGAAAATTAAAAATTATTTGAATTCAAAACTAAAACAAATTCTAGCTAAAATATGAAAATCTTGCAAGACATTATCCTCAATGTATCTAGCCATGTATGATGATGAAGTTGGCGTTTGAGATTTGATTTTGATGTAGATGAAGTGGTTGGAATTGAATTCAAAGGTTGGTTGAAGATTGAATTCAAATTGAATTTGAACTTGACTTCAAACTTGAATTCAATCTTTGAATTTTGATCTCACCTCTTTTGATCTCCGAGTTGTCGTGGGAAGGGATGAAATGGCGTGTGATAAGGTCTCCAAGTGGCTGAGATGTTGAATTCAAATGTTGGTTGGAGATTGAATTCAAATAAACTTGAATTTGAATTCAAACTTGGATTCAACTTTGAATTGTGATCTTGTCTTCCTTATCCTTCAAGTTGGCGTGGGAATGGATGGAGAAATAGGTTGAAATCTTCTTGAAATTTAAGTCTCCGATTAGTTGAAACTTGAATTCAAATCATGGTTGAATTTAAATTCAAGTTTAGCTTTGAACTTAAATTCAATTTGATCATCATCCTTTTGTTTCAAAATGGCCGGCCCCCTTGTTGTATTTGGAGATGATTTTGAACTCAATTTGGACAAGAGATTCCATCTTGGACACTTTTGAATTTGTCTTTGTGGAGACAAGCAATCTCTTCAAGACAACATTCCTTTTGTCTCCCATGTTGCAACACACGGCCACCTTGCTGTTTTTGGGCCTTTATTTTATTTGGATCTTCCATGTACCTAATTTACCTCCAAAGCAAACACATAAAAACAAAGATCACAAGAAAACAAGACAAAAACCAAAGTAATGAACACACGGATGCTTATACACGCTCAAGTTGAAGGTTCAATGAAATGAACCCAAGGAATGTTAGGTTCATCTTGAACATGCTTGTACAAGAAGGTGGCAACTTGATGACAAAGTTCTCTTGCCGTCCTTCTTTTCATAGGACCTTTGACCTCTTGATGGGGTCCTTGATCCTCATCAATTCCCCCTCCTCAAAAGGATTCGTCCTCGAATCAAAAAGGTCATCAGTGAAAGGGGTGAGGTCAGCAACATTAAAGGTAGGCGAAATTGAACCATATCTTTCAGGAAGATCAAGTATGTATGCATTGTCACCTATGCGTTTCAAAACTTTGAAAGGTCCATCTCCTTGAGGTAACAGTTTTGACTTTCTCTCATTGGGAAATCTTTCTTTGCGCAAATGTAACCACACTAAATCTCCAGTTTTAAACACAATTCGTTTTCGATGTTTGTTAGCTCGTCTTTCATAAGCTTTATTTTTCTTTTCAAGTTGTGTTTTAGCTTGTTCATACAGTTTCTTTATCTTTTCCGCTTTTTGTTTACCATCAAGACTTGAACGTTAATGCACGGATATAGGGAGCAAATCAAGGGGAGACAAGGGGTTAAAGCCATACACGATTTCAAATGGACTTTGCAAGGTACCGTGATGGACACTCTTATTATATGCAAATTCGATATATGGTAAACAATCCTCCCAATGTTTAATATGTTTTTGCAAAATGGCACGCAAAAGTTGAGAAAGAGTACGATTAACGACTTCAATTTGTCCATCTGTTTGTAGGTGTGTAGTGGTTGAAAACAACAATTGTGTACCAAGTTTAGCCCACAGAACACGCCAAAAATGACTCAAAAATTTTGTATCTCTATCACTTACAATTGTACGTGGCATGCCATGCAATCTCACAGTTTCTATGAAGAACAAATCAGCAACATGTGTGGCGTCATCAACTTTCCTACATGCAATGAAATGTGCCATTTTTGAAAATCGATCAACCACAACATAAATACTATTGCGCCCTCCTCGAGACCTAGGAAGTCCTAAAACAAAGTCCATGGAAATGTCAATCCAAGGGGAATCAGGGACGGGTAAAGGCGTGTAAAGGCCATGTGGTTGGGACTTGGATTTGGCTTGTTTGGAAGTGATGCAACTACCACACAACCTCTCGATGTCTACTCTCATGTGGGGCCAATAGAAATGTTCCTTAAGAGTTTCAAGGGTTTTGAACACTCCGAAATGACCCATTAAACCTCCCCCATGGGCTTCTCTAGTCAATGCTTCTCGTAGGGATGATTGGGGAACACACAATTTTTGTACTTTGAAAAGATAACCCTCATGTATGTAGAATTTTCTAGATGGTGCCTCTTTACAAGCCTCGAAAATGGTGCCAAACTCATGGTCATCGGTGTGCAATTCCTTAAGCGGTTCGAACCCTAAAAAGCGTGAGGATAATGTAGTCACTAATGTGTATCTCCTAGAGAGGGCATCGGCAACTATATTGTCCTTTCCTTGTTTATACTTAATCACGTAAGGGAATTGTTCTATGTACTCTACCCATTTGGCATGTCTCTTGTTCAACTTTCCTTTCCCTTTAAGATACTTAAGGCTTTCGTGGTCAGTGTGGATCACAAACTCTTTAGGTTGAAGATAGTGTTGCCAAGTTTGTAGGGATCTCACAAGGGCATAAAGTTCCTTATCATAAGTAGAGTAATTCAATGCAGCGCCTTTCAACTTTTCACTAATATAGGCTACGGGTTTCTTACATTGGGTCAAAACTACGCCTATACCCACTCCACTTGCATCACACTCGATCTCAAAGGTTTCGTCAAAATTTTGGTAACCTAAGTATGGGTGCAGTGGTCAGCCTACGTTTGAGCTCATCAAATGCCTGTTGTTGTGGCTCTTCCCACCTAAAGGCACATCTTTTTTCACAATTTCATTTAGGGGTGCAGCTATGGAAGAAAAATCTTTGACAAAGCGTCTATAAAAACTTGCAAGTCCAT
>AP025052.1:8758742-8777746 GCA_036186865.1 Eustoma russellianum
TCATGGTTGAATTTAAATTCAATTTTAGCTTTGAACTTAAATTCAATTTGATCATCATCCTTTTGCTTCAAAATGGCCAGCCCCCTTGTTGTATTTGGAGATGATTTTGAACTCAATTTGAACAATAGATTCCATCTTGGACACATTTAAATTTGTCTTTGTGGAGACAAACATTCTCTTCAAGAGAACATTCCTTTTGTCTCCCATGTTGCAACACACGGCCACCTTGCTGTTTTTGGGGCTTTATTTTATTTGGATATTCCATGTACCTAATTTACCTACAAAGCAAACACATAAAAACAAAGATCACAAGAAAACAAGACAAAAACCAAAGTAATGAACACACGCATGCTTATACATGCTCAAGGTGAAGGTTCAATGAAATGAACCCAAGGAATCTTAGGTTCATCTTGAACATGCTTGTACAAGAAGGTGGTAACTTGATGACAAAGTTCTCTTGCCCTCCTTCTTGTCATATGACCTTTGACCTCTTGATGGGGTCCTTGATCCTCATCGGTCCCTTGATCTTCATGTACCTTGGTCAGTCTTAATTCAGAATTTCTACTGCTAACGTTTTTTAAGATCTGATGTTGATTGATAGATTCTGAAAGAAAAAGGTTGTATGCAAGCCTATGTGCTTACGGGTTCGCATGTTGTCCTAATTCCTGGTTTCTCAAGATGTGAAGAGCATTATAACTCACTGGTAGGTCCAGTGCTAATATGACCGTAGATGGGAGCAGTATCAATAAAACGTTGTGTGATGATAATCGGTAGCCAAAGATAACAAATTTGGTTTTTATTCATATAATGTTCAACAGAAGCTCCCAAAGAATCTGTGCTTTGGATGCGTATCCATTTCTGACAAGGCAGCCGGACTGGCTTTACAATTTCTTGGTAATAAAAGTACACATACTCAGGTTCTATACTTGAGCTCTCGCATCTTATGTATACTTTTGTCTTTACCCAGAACCTAGATTCCTTCTAGCGCTATTGTTGAGCTTTCATGGTTATCCTGCTCATTATACCAAGTAGAATTGTATAATCCCCTGGTGTTTTGTGACTTAAGGGGAGTTCTATATGATTATGTCATCTGGGTAGACTGACCTTTGTTATGTCCTGATTTGCATAAGTAGGAGGAATTCTTGTCAATATAATATGTGGTTTTAGCCATTCTTTTCTCTATGTATATCATGTTCCTTCTTCTAATCAATATGGTACTAGAAATTCAAGTAGAACATTGTTGAAGGTGCCTTGTGATAACTGGTGTTTTTTGTTTCCAACTAATGCAGGTATCCAAACCTATTTATAAGGCAAGCTATGTATATCTCATATGCTTTTGAAGTTTCATTGTTATAATAAGGAATCATCAACTATTTTTCAGTCTCGTTGTTTTTCATATGCATTGAGTCTTGTGGCTTCCTTCTCTTTCCTATGATAATCGAGTGTCATATGCAATGTTCCACTGGAGGAACTATACCCTCACATCCTTCCTCTCTAAAGTACCTGTTGTGTTTAATATCTATCTTGTGAGTCTGTCTCTTCTTCCACTGAAAGTTTCTAGCATTGCCTTGGGGTTGTTGATTCATTAATGACTGCTTCATGTGTGAGCTAAAATTGGCTGTTCCTTGGCTGAATTCATAAATGGTGAAATGATTCTTTCGGTTGATGGTGTTCAGTGTCATGGATATGTAGATCCACCTTTACATGCTGATATCATGCTTGTTGATCCATGCTGCCTGTATTTGCTTTCTAGGATGGCTTCATATTTGATTATCTCCATTCCAGTCCCCTTCCTTTGATATTTGCTTGATCATAATAGCTGGTTTATCAAGAGCTGTGCTGCTATAATATTCAAGAGGGGACTGTCATTGTCAGGTTGCTTATATATGATTCTGTCTCGAGGGCAAGAAGGGGTACAGTCGGTAGTAACTTCTTCTGGTTATGAACTAGTCCTCTAGTCTGTGCTATTATACTCTTGGGTTGTCATCAATATTTTAGCTTATTCTTTGGGCTGGTCAGATGATTTTCTGCATATCCATGGGAGCCTATCTACATGTTTGAGCTAATGGTCTGGTTCTATAGCAGTGTGCTAAAGATGTGCTCAATCATATATGGCTTATTGTCTCTATGTTCTGCCATCAGTATGTTGTTTGCCTGTCTAATGACCATATGCTAAGTCTAAACAGGGGTACATATCAAGTATCAAATCTTTAAAATATGTTATGAGTCTAGCATGTTTATATGAAGAAAAAAGAAAGGTGGTCATATGGTGACATGGTTCTGATTTGTGGAGTTGCCTACAACAAACATAATTCCAGAAGAAAGTTTTACTTCTGGGCTGCAGGGTTCTGTATTTGCTTGTAGGTTCTGTAACACAAATGAAAGCCAAGAAGAAATACTAACAGCCATTTTTTTTGCAGGAAATACCGGAGGGCTTGGTTACTAAATTTCTGAAGTGCAAGGAAAATTGATGAATTTCTTACTTGCAGGAACTAACATTGTTGAAAAACTAACCTTCTTTTCTTACAGGAACTCCAAAGGATAAAGTTATTTGTACTAATAGTTAACGTGCAGGTTGAAGTATCTTCCCTTGCAGGAGACTCCAGCACCGAGACTACAAACCAATGACTTTGCAGGAAGATGAATCAAGGACATAAGCTATACTCTAAACATCTAGTGCAGGATGCTCAGGAGTGAAGATCCAGTTTACTTATTTACTGTTGCATGCAGGAAAACACTGTTTGCTAATCTTTGTTGCAGGAGTCTATAATTAATTACTCTGCAGTGTTTCTTTGAATATCTCAAGCCTCATCACTAAATAGTTACTGCAGGGGCTTAAGAACAAGCACGTTTGATCCAACAGGTTTTTTGAAGAACAAAGACCAATAGTTTTTCATACTAATATTTGTTTTGCAGGTTCAAGTTTATTTTCTTCTGCAGGTTGTTTGACAACAGAGACCATAAGTTTTTTTTTACTAACCTTTCTTTGCAGGGTCTTCACAAATACTCAAGTGGATAAATCTAACCTTTGTTATGCAGGATCAATGAAGTATTATTTCTTATTCAGGGACATGGACTATACACTGGTGATTTTGCAGGATGTTCAAAGAGCACATGTGGATTCCAAGCTTTATATATTAAATATTCTTGTTTGCAGATCCAGAATAATTTCTATTGCAGTTGTTACAAGGCCAAATTTGTGCACACTAACATTTAATGCAGGGATCCAATAACACAATTTGAGTTTTAACAGCTAGCCGTGGATTGGTCAAACTTTGGAGAAGATTAAAGATATTGCTGGTCAAGGTAGTTCAAAGAAGATCTTGATGTTATTAATGATTGATATGTATGACATTGTAAAGCTTGATGGCATACTTGCTTACACATGCTTGCTTGATTCATGTTTTGGTTGAGGGAGAATTTGAAAAGATTTTCATCGCATCTATTGGTTTTAGGAGGATTACTTATTGAGGGGGAGTTTTTGGATATGGTAACATGTGTCATGTACTTAGGGGGAGCATAAAATGCATTGACTAAGGGGGAGATATAAAATTTCAAGTTTTGAAATTCTTAGCTAGCTCAAATATAGATTTTCAAGCAAAAACATCTTTTAAAAGTGTTGGTTTTGAAATCATAAAAAAGGGGAGATTTTGAGATATGAAATGTTTTGATGAGGTTGAAAGATGTTTTAGAAGAGTTAAAAAGGAATTTGACACTTGGGATTTGAAGCAAACTGAGAAAAATACACTGTGAGACATCGATCTCTCACATAGATCGATCGATATATACATCAGTCTCTCAAGAAGAGACATCGATCGATCTATGTTGGAAAGGTTCAAGGTTGGAACCTTACTGTCCAACATCGATCTCTCAAACTGGGAGCCATCGACCGATCGATGTGACATCAGTCTCTAAGGCTAGAAACATCGATCAATTGATGCAGTGAAGGTTGAAAGTTGAAACCTTACTGGAATACATCGATCTCTCAGAGTCTGAGACATCGATCTATCGAAGTGTACATCAGTCTTTCAGAAGACACATTGATCTATCGATGTATATAAGGAACAAAACTGATGCGTGCAAGACATGGGCTCCAACAATTCCACCTTCCAAACGTCATTCACAAAGGATTAGGCACAAGAAAGAAGACTTCCCCTTGCTTCCTTAGTGATAAAAACGTGTGGATCAAATGAGCAAGACCAACACTTCAAGATGGTCGTTGATCAGGCAAACCAATATGGCCCTCCTGGACGGCACTTTTTTAGCAATGGCAACACCTTCAAAATGCTCAACTTTGAAGGATCTTAACTTAGGTTTTTAATGCAAAACCAAGAAAACAAAGTCTCACACAAAGTGAAGAAAATATCAAGAATTGTTATTCATCAAAAGTTGTTCTCCTAGACGCCCCAAGGGCTCTATTTATAGGCTGAGAATCTCGTCCATTTCAGCCTTAAAATGATTAGAAATGATTTTAAATAAACTAGCTAACAAGTGTTTAAAAATTGAAAATTGTTTGAATTCGAAAATAAAACAAATCTTAGCTAAAATTTGAAATGCTTGTAGGCTGCCAACTTCTCCACATCCATGTGTGTATGATGAGTCATTGGAGGTGTTTGTGACCTGACTTGATGATGATAAAGTGGTTGGAGATGAATTCAAAGGTTGGTTGAAGTTTGAATCCAAATTGAGTTTGAATTTGAATTGGTTTGTTGATCTTTCTTCTCCATCTCTTCTAGGCGTGTTTGATAGCGTATTAGGATGTTGGAAATCTGATTTGATGTTGAGAGAATGGTTGAAGTTGAATTAAGTTGAATTCAAAGTTGGTTGAAGTTTGAATTCAATTTGAGTTTTAAATTGAATTCAAACTGGGATTCAATTTTGACTTATGATCTTATCTTCTTTCTCCTCCAAGTTGGCGTGTATCTTGGAGCTCCATAGGTGGCTGATGTCTCTTTTGAATCTTGAAATTTAAGTCTCAAATTGGTTGAAACTTGAAATTCAAATCATGGTTGAATTTGAATTCAAGTTTAACTTCATGTTGATCTTCAATTTGTCTTCAAATTTGGGTGCCCCACTTTGCTGGTTGTTGGGGATATTTTGAGCTTCATTTTGAACATGAATTCCATCTTAGACCACATTTGAATTTGTCCTTGTGGAGACAAACATTCTCCTCAAGACAACAATCCTTTTGTTTCCTTTTTGGGTGCACATGCCTCTTAAGCCATTTGTGGTCCTCCATTTGGCTTGTAACTTGTCATGTACATACTTACCTACAAAGCAAACACAAAGAAACAAGGATCACAAGAAAACAAGACAAAAATTTCAAAAATAAAGAACACACGTTTTGGGGAGGGGAACATGTTCATAATGTGGGTTCAATGAGGTGAACACAATGAGCCTTTGGTTCGTCTGGAACATGCTTGTACAAGAAGGTTCCTACTTGATGTCCAAGTTCTCTAGATCTCCTTCTTGTCATAGGACCCATGACCTCTTGATGGGATCCCCGATCCTCATCATTCCCCCGCTCCTCAAGAGGATTCGTCCTTGTATCTAAGGGTTTATCAGTGGAAGGTGTGAGGCGAGCAAAAGGATACCTCAAATCTAAACACACAAATGGATAAGAGGGATACTCGACAAATGACTCATAAACTATGTAAGATACAAGTTCAAGTGAACCAAGTGCAATGGTCATATATAATTTAAGTCTTACATGCTTAGGGTGAGCAATCAATTGAATAGCGACATATGCATATAACGACACATCATAGCACATATCTGCATGAATGCTCAACAAGAAGCACCTCTTTCTAATGTGTTTATGATGCACTATCATGGTAGGTAGAAGACTCATCACATAAGATTTGTCAGGCATGAAAGAGAATGTATGTAAAACGTACGGAATAAACAACGACCTTGTACGCTCCTTAGAACTTCCAAATTAGATGAATTTAAACTATCATGCTCATCAAAGCACAAATCAGCACTAACATCCAGATTATCATCATCAAAATCAGATTGCAAGGCAACGTCAAGTGGAATTTCAGATTCATAAGCACACAAATTAGAAATCTCAGCACTATCATATGAAATGTCACTATCAAGACACTGAAACAAAGGATTATTATGGACAACCCATTCATGCCTCTCAACGTTATCATGTTTATGACCTAAATTATCACTATTGTCACTTGAAATGTCACTCAAATCATCTTGTAAATCAGCATGTAAATCAAGCAAATCATGTGAATCATGTGTAGCACAAACAACTCGAGATTCAAGCTCATCATTTTTAGCAAGCAGGGCAGTCTTATGAACATGATAAATATCAACAAGTCTCCTAAGACCCTGCAATTTATTAAGGATGTCTATTCTATGCACCTTTTGTTCTTCTATTTCTGTAAGGATCACAAAGTTACGTTCTTTTTGCGCTAGAAGTCTCTTACGAATGTCAGAATTACATTCTAAGAAATTCACACAGTCAAGTTCAACTTCAACATCATCATGGAAACAAATACGCAATTGCTTGTCAAGTTTGCACACTTTAGAGTGCAAAACAACATCATTACTAGAATCAGATTCGGACAAAGAAGATTTAAACAATCTAGGATCTTGCAATTCAAGAAGCTTATCATGTAAGTCATGTTCATTTGGCACATCAATGTTATCATGAACAACATGTGTATTAATTGAAATTTCAGCATCATCATCATAAGAATCATGGGCAGTATCATCACTGAAATCATCTAATTTTGGATATGCAGTCAAAGCTCTACGGACAAAAAGAAATTCCTTAGTGTCATATTAATCTAGTGCGCCTAGATCCTCTTCAAGTTCAGTTTCATTATCATGCTCAGATTCATTTTCTTGCTCGGACTCAGTCACATATTCATTAGTATCCTCAATTAACATGATTTGTTTTGCATTAGGACACTCTTTTCCTATGTGACCACGTCCTTGACATTTATAGCATTTAATGTCCCTAAACCTGTTTGAGAGATCAGAAGAATTTCGGGTAGGAGCCTTTTATTGGCCGCGGTCATCTCGCCTTTGTGTGGACTGCATGTAATAACCAAAAAAAGAAAAAATAGAAAAGAGAAGAATAAAGGAATAAATAGAATAGGAAGATAAGAATAATAAAAGTGTTTAAGAGATAAAAGGGATAAGATTAAGAAATTTAAAAAAATTAATTAAAGGATAATGGGGGAAACCGTTTTCCCCCAAGAATCACGCCATTCACATTAGAAATAGCGGGGCTAGGGGGTTACAGGGAGAACAGATGTAAAACAAAAAAAAGAGGTGCATAAACGTGAAGGAGAGGGGCGACCATGAAGGCGGAAGAAGAAAAGAGAAGGAAGAAGGAAGCTATTCAAAACTGTATAGACTCTGGGTAACCGCGTAAAGTGTCTGCAAATAGGTAGGTTCCCTTTTCTCCCTCCAATTGGTACAAATTCAAACATGCTTTGGTGATATATTATGTGTTTGTTGTGTTAATTGTTGAAATATATATCATGTTGCTGAATCTATGCAAGATTTATGAATTTGAAGTCTACTGTATGCGTATATTGGTGTTCTTGGATATTGTTGATGTGTATGAACGTTATGCGTGACTTTGATTTGATTTTAGGGAAAAATTTGATTATCAAAATAGCATAGTTTAGGGTTTTAAGTTGTTGATTTGGCCCTAGAATAGGTTCCCATAAACTGGAAATAGGCGAAAATGTAGATTGGAGTCGAAAAACGGCCGCCGGAGGTGGCCGAAGCGCCTCACGCGCCGCTGAGAGGAGCCGCGCGTGGCTCCATGTGCGTGCAATGGCGCTCACGCTTCTCCAGAGATTCGCAGTTAAGGATCATTAAAAAAAATTGTCAAAGGGCCTGCCTGCCAGCGCAGACCAGACCAGCCCTTAATGGGCCGCGGTCTGCTGCTGCAGGACCAACCCGTTAAGCTATTGTGTAAATAAAAAGAAGGCAGGCTAGCAGACCAGGCCGAATGGCCAACGGACCGGGCCGGCAGCTGAAATATATATAAAAAAGGGGGGGCACAGGACATCCGGCCATCACGGGCCGGGCCAACCTTTGGCAGACTGGGGCTGGCGAAACAGGTTGGCTCCTTTACAATTATAATTACCTAAATAATTTATGAATTTCGGGAAATTTTATAATGGTTATTTAATTAATTTAAAGTAGAAATAATTATAGGAAAAATATAAATAAATATCAGAAAATTATAAATAAATTCCAGAAATTACAAAATGCTGAAATTAAATTATTTTCATTAAATTTCAGTAATTGTGATAATTTATTTAATTTGGATAATTAGGTAATAAATAGAAATAAATAGGAGAAAATGAGGAAAAATATAGAAAATGTACGATAAATGTATACAAGCCGTGGAAAAGTGGATTTGATGCCGAACAATGTGGAGTTAGCATTCAGGCAATAAATGAACCTAGATTGAGTGTCAGAGGATGGTGAGGATGGGCTAGGGGCCTCATGCGTTTGTGTATTTGCATTCATGGCACGTGCATTACATTTATGGCAGGTCGTGACGTACGGGTCACAGGCGCTCAGGATGGTGTACGGTGGCAGGGCCACGCACACTCAGGATGGTGTACGATGGCGCAGCCACGCACACTCAGTATGGTGACTGTGGGTGGGTACGACCCACAGCCACTCAGTAGGACCTTGGTTCATGCATTGCACGGTATGAATATCGGCATTATGTGTGACATGACTTTGTTGCGTGTGACATGCATAGTGGGATATGCATCACGATATTGCGCATTCTTTACCTGGAGTGATTTACTTTTCCGCATTCTTTCGTATGCTTATGTGATATCATGTTTTATGTGCTATGTGTTGTATCATTTTTGGATGCTCGTCTTGTACTACTTGAAGGTAGGTGCCTACTGAGTGATTTCCCCGTCACTCACCCCTACTCCCCCCTCCAGGTAAGCAGGTAGAGGCCTACGATTATGTCTTTGTTGAGGACGGGGCTGACACGGTAGAGTGGGCAGACTGATGGCCGCATCTAGGACATGAGGAGACCGTGCGGTCATTTGTTATTATTTTATTGGGATTCGTTAGACATACTTGTTTATACTGTTGGCACAGTGATGTTATTGCCATAATTGATTTAGTATTTTATTGAGATATTTTCTTTTATCCATGGAATTTAATGTATGGTATTTCGTTTCCGCGAGAAAAATTTCTATGTCTTTTCGGACATGTTGGAAATTAATTCGACGTCTTGTATTCTCCCAAGCTAGATACGGCGGGTGCACTGTTCCCGATGCTAGGGTTCAGGAGCGGGGCGCTACAGGTGGTATCAGAGCCGAGGCTTCAGATCCGCCTTGGGAACGCAGGATTAATTAGATCACCTAGACATAAGCTATGATCTTTTCCTAGAAACGACGAGTATACCCTAACAAATGAAGTAGACCTAAGTTATGATCGGGTTAAGGGAGGTGTGTGCCGATGGTGAGCCTTTCTTGTTAATTACCATTTTATCTTGCGATCAACTATTTAATTTATTTTGACTAACCTACACACTTATTATGAACTCGAACTCTAGGAAAATGCCTCCAAGATGTGAGCCAGCAGGTAATAGAGGGCACGACGATGATGGCCAGCAGGGTTAAGGGGCCATCCCCCAAGTTCTTGCTGATACCTTAGCCACCCTGACTACCTTGGTGGCTCAGCAGCAGGTACAGATGGCTCACCTGCAGCAACAGCAGGAGCAGCAGCAGCAGCAGGAGGAGCAGCAGCAGCAGCCCCCACCACCACCACCCCCAGGACTTCGATTCTTTTATAGGGAGATGCAGCATTCCCGAGTACCGATGTTTAGGGGCACTACACGGCCAGAGGATGCCGAGATCTGGCTCCAGAATATCACCGAGCAGGTGAGGTTATTGCAAGTTCCCAATGACCTGAAGGTGGAGGTGGTCATTTCATTCCTTGAGGGCGATGCTAGGGGATGGTGGCTTAGCGTGCAGTGCCGGTTGACCCCATAGTTGACTTGGACCCAGTTCCGAGAAAAGTATCAGAGGCGCTACATTCCTGAGAGTGCCATACAAAGGAGGATGACTGAGTTCCAGCTACTTACTCAGGGGTCCATGACCGTGGACCAGTACTAGGAGAGGTTTCATGTGCTGGGGAGATATATGCCTTCCGTTGTGGATAACGAGAGGGCAAAGATGTCTAAATTCAAGACTGGACTGAGCCCTCGCATTCAGTCCTTGATTATTTATGCCAGACCGGAGACCTTTGAGGATCTACTTGAGGTATGCCGGGATGTTGAGGGTGACCTCAGGAGGGGTGCAGTAAACGACCGGACGAAGCGGCCACGAGAGGAGTATCATTCTGGGAGACCCGGGAGATGGCTAAAGGTGCCCCGCCGCCAGTAGCCGGGAAGCTCTTTTCGACAACCGCTGCAGCAGAGACAGTTTACTCAGCCACTAGCCATCGAGGGACCATCATTGACAGGTGCACAGCCAGTGAGAGCGGTGGCACCTACTACACCATCTGTCCATTGTGGGCGCTTTCATCCGGGTCAGTGTTGGAGGACCAGGGACGTTTGCTACAGATGCGGCACCCCAGGGCACTTTGCCAGAGACTGCCCCGCGCATGGACATGCACCCCCACCACAGCAGAGCCAGACACAGCAGAAGGGAAGGCCGAAGACTAATGCCCAAGTACATGTCATGACACACGCTGACATCGAGGAGACCGGAGACGTCGTAGCAGGTACATCTTAATTAATTGTTGAGTTTCAGTTGATTTGAATACATTTCCTTCTTGTGATTAAGTGCTATATGTATAACCCTACATCTGTTAGGTGAGATTTTGATTAACAAGGTTCCAGCTTACGTTCTTTTTGATAGTGGGGCCAGTCATTCATTTATCGCCAGGAGGTTTGTCGATGCACAATCACTCAGCTATTTAGGACCTTTCTTCAACTCAATAAACTCAGCTGGAACCATGGAAGAAGATGCAGAATATTCCAAGAACACCAAGCAACTCAATCATCCAGAATTCAGCCGAGAAGATGAATCAGCTTCAGCAAATGATCTCAACTTATTTGGACAAGCCTAAACCCTTCCAAACAATATCCATACCAAGCTATAGAAGCAATACAATCAAGTTATGATTCAAAAACTTGAAGGGAATCAAATGATTCAAATGGAAAAACTGAAAACAGTTTTTGGTGCAAAGTTGCTGTTTTGTTGTATATTGGAATTCTTCATTTACAAAAGTTTTTAGCTACTTTAAATAAGCTAAACAAGACTTATAAGAAAGACACAAAACGTTAGGGGTCCAATAGGAGCAAAGAAAGAAAGTTAAACAAAGTGCAACTTGGAAAACTTTTGATGACTTCAGCAATTGTCTTTCGGCTGAAACTCCCTTTTGGTTGCAAGTGGATTTTGCCTTTGAATTTTGATTGGACCAGCTTCTCCTTGCTTTGGAATATTATATAGGATGTCCTTGATGAGTTGGAGTGGCCCTTTGCAGCTGATTGGTTGAAAAGGCTTCTTGAAAAGTCAAGAAACTAAAATCTGTCCAGTTTTTGAGCAGTTTTCTGTTTTGAATTATAACATAACCTTCCAGACCGATTTATCTCTTCTACTTCAAATACGAATTGTAGATCCTTCTTTGTAGATGTGTTTAGACACCAGAATGACGTCGTTTGGATCTGGGATGAGTGAGTTATGCCCGTTTGAAGTTGACCTGCTTGCAGATGTGGACCTTTGGAAGCAGTGACTAAGCAGCCAGCTTGTTGCAACGATTGTGTAGCTTGATGCAGATCCTTTTTTGGGAAAGTAATGAACATCAAAATTGTAGCTTATCCTGTTAGGTTTCACCTCAAACTGAAATCACGTCAATTGAAGTTGTGGTTGATGAGTTATGGCTGAAATACTAAGAAGGTATCATCCTGCCAGCTTGCCCTTTCAACTCAACTTGGTGTTTGAACGTTTGGCCTTTGTTCAATCATTCTTCCTTGACCTAAAAACAACTCAAACACACACCAAAAAACATATGCAACATACTAGGACATGTCTTGGTTAGTTTACAACAATTTATAAAGGAAAGGAAGCTAAGCACTCAACAATATGAACAATACACACAAGACTAACTAACATATTACAACATGATTCAAAAACTAAGTTAAAGCTTGTAGCAAATGGATCCAATGTAGGCTATCTTGACTTGGTTCATCCTCAACATGCTTGTAAAGGAAGGTTCTAACTTCATGCATCAATTTATTGGCCATGCTTCTTGTTATAGGGCCTTTGTCTTGCATTGGCGACCTCCCGCGGCGGTTGGTTCTTCTTGGCTTGGCTGGGGCTCATCATTCCCCCCTCTTGAAAAAGATTCGACCTCGAATCTTGATCAACACTAAATGGAGTAAGGTCAGCAACATTAAAAGTTTTAGAGACAGAACCATACTTTTCTTCAGGAATGTCAAGGACGTATGCATTATCTCCAAGTCTTTGGACAACTTTGAATGGTCCATCGCCTCTTGGCGTCAACTTTGATTTCCTTTCCTTAGGAAACATTTCCTTCCTTAAGTGTAACCAAACGAGATCTCCAGGTTCAAATATAACAGCCTTACGGTTCTTGTTAGCTCTTTTGGCATACACTTTGTTTTTAGCTTCAAGTTGTGACTTAACCTTTTCATGCAAATCTTTGACAAGTTTAGCCTTATGTTCTCCATCAAGACTAACATGTTCTTGAATGGGAATGTGGACTAAGTCAAGTAGGGATAAAGGTTAAAGCCATAAACAACTTCAAAAGGAGAATGCAAAGTACAACTATGAACATTCCTATTGTATGCAAACTCAATGAAAGCTAAACAATCTTCCCAATTCTTTAAGTTCTTTTGAATTATGACACGCAACAATTGTGACAAAGTTCTATTGACTACTTCCGTTTGTCCATCAGTTTGTGGGTGAGCAGTTGTCGAGAAAATAAGTTTAGTACCAAGTCTACTCCACAGAACACGCCAGAAGTGGCTTAAAAACTTTGTGTCTCTATCGCTTACAATGGTACGGGGCATGCCATGCAATCTTACAATTTCCTTAAAGAATAGGTCAGAAACATGTGTGGCATCATCCACTTTCTTGCACGCAATAAAATGTGCCATCTTAGAAAATCTATCGACAACGACAAAGATGCTATCCTTACCAGTCTTGGACCCAGGCAATCCTAACACAAAGTCCATTGAAAGATTAGTCCAAGGTGAATTTGGGACAGGTAAAGAAGTGTAAAATCCATAAAGTTGTGTTCTAGACTTAGCTTGCTTGCAAGTAATACAACTAGCACATACCTTTTCAACATTCACGCGCATGTGTGGCCAAAAGAAATGCTCCTTAAGCATCTCTAATGTCTTGAACGAGCCAAAATGACCCATCAAGCCTCCTCCATGAGCTTCCTTGATCAGAAGTCCCCTTATTGAACACATTGGTATACACAACTTTTGTTCCTTAAACAAGAATCCTTCATGCAGATAGAACTTACCAAAAGGGGATTCAAGACATGCTTTGTAAATGGAACTAAAGTCATGGTCAGAGACATACAAATCTTTGATAGTTTCAAAACCAAACATGTTACAAGTCAGTGTAGTAATCAAAGTATATCGACGAGATAGAGCATCAGCAACAATATTGTCTTTTCCTTGCTTATACTTGATTACATATGGGAATTGTTCAATGTATTCAACCCATTTTGCATGCCTTTTGTTTAGTTTACCTTGGCCCTTAAGGTACTTAAGACTTTCATGATCAGTGTGGATCACAAATTCCTTAGGTTGCAAATAGTGTTGCCAAGTTTGTAAAGATCTAACTAAGGCAAAAAGTTCTTTGTCATATGTTGAATAGTTCAAGGCTGCTCCTCTTAACTTCTCACTGAAATAAGCTATGGGTTTCTTAGCTTGATTCAGTACAGCTCCAATGCCAACCCGCTGGCATCACACTCAACTTCAAACGTCTCTTCAAAGTTTGGCAATCTTAGTTTGGGTGCTGAGGTTAGGCGTTTCTTAAGTTCATCAAAGGCTTGTTGTTGTGAGGTTCCCCATTTAAAACTTACATCTTTCTTAACCAATTCGTTAAGGGGTGCAGCAATGGTAGATAAATCCTTGACAAAACGCCTATAAAAGCTGGCTAGTCCATGAAAACTCCTAATGTCTCCTGCAGACTTAGGTGTTGGCCATTCAGTGATGGACTTGACCTTCTCTTGGTCCATCTCAATCCCTTTAGCACTGATCACAAAACCTAGGAACACTACTTTCTCTAGACAGAATGAACACTTCTTAAGGTTGGCATATAGTTGTTCCTTTTGCAACGTTTCAAACACAGTTCTCAAATGGATAAGGTGTTCACTAATGGATTTGGAGTAGATAAGGATGTCATCAAAGTATACTACCACAAATTTCCCAATGAATTTCCTCAAGGCCTCATTCATCAACCTCATAAAGGTGCTAGGGGCGTTAGTTCGGCCAAAAGACATGACTAATCACTCGTACAATCCAAACTTAGTCTTGAAGGCTGTTTTCCATTCATCTCCTTCCTAATTCTTACTTGGAAGTATCCTTGCTTAAGATCTACTTTGGTAAAGTATCTAGACCCATGTAACATGTCCAACATATCATCCAACCTAGGAATAGGGTATCTATACTTCACAGTAATCTTATTGATTGCTCTACAATCGGTGCACATCCTCCAAGTTCCATCTTTCTTAGGGACAACTATCACAGGTACGACACAAGGGCTCATACTCTCTCTCACCTTACCTTGGTCTAAGAGTTCCTCAACTTGTCTTTGGATCTCCTTAGTTTCCTCTGGATTGGCTCTATAAGCAGGCCTATTGGGTAGGACAGCTCCTGGAATGAAATCTATTTGATGCTCAATGCCTCTTAGAGGTGGTAAAACCTTTGGGATCTCCTTCAGGGAACAAATTTGAAAACTCTTGCAGTAGGGAGGTGACTTCACTGGGAAAAGTAGGGGGTAAATCGGATGAAGAAATTAAGGTTTCTTTGTAAAGTAAGATGTACACGGTTTTATTGGAATTTATTGAGTGGAACACCTCACTTTGTGACGCAAAGAAAGCACTCTTCTTCTTATCCTTTTCCTCAGAAATGACAAGTTCTTTTCCCTTTGATTCAGCTTTGTCAGAACGAATGTTTTTAAGGAAGACTCTTTCCAATTCTTTTTCCTTTGGATCATTCCGACTTTTGGTCATTCTCTTTTGATCCTCAAACACCTTCTGTGGGGGTAGTGCGTGCAGCTTAAACAGTTTGTTTTGGTGCCTAAAGGAATACCTATTTAAGTAGCCATCATATGTTACTTTGTTATCATATTGCCATGGCCTACCTAACAAGATATGACTTGAATGCATAGGTGCTACATCACATAAGACCTCATCAGAATACCCACCAATTGATAAAGGAATCAAGACTTGTTTATTAACCTTAACTTCGCCACAATCATTAAGACAAGTGAGTCTATAAGGATGTGGGTGATTGATTAAGGCTAAATCAAGTTTCCTAACAATTTCAATGCTTGCAACGTTTGTACATGAACCAGAGTCAATGATGAGTGTACACACTTTGCCTCTAACTATGCAATGAATGTGAAAAATGTTTTCTCTTTGCAAATCTTGTTCTTCCATTTTGACTTGAACATTTAAAGCACGTCTTACAACTAAGAACTCTTTATGTTCACATTCATTACTCTCATCAACTGTTTCTTCCTCTTCCTCACATGTTTTCTCAACTTCTTCATTCTCCTCCAATTCGTCCTCAGAGTAGTACTCATTAGACTCCTCAATGAACATGATGCGTTTAGGGTTGGGGCATTGATTTGCAAAATGTCCTTTACCTAAGCATTTAAAACATTGAATATCACGGAATCTAGTGTTAGAAGTAGTACCTTCCACCTTTGCTTCGCCTTTGTCCATGATTGGAGAGTTGCTTGTTGTGGGACGTTTTGGAAAGCTTTGTGGAGCCTTCCCTTGAAATCCACGGCCTTGACTCTGTGGAGATCTGAAACTTGTCCTATGCTGTACCTTGGAAAAGTTTGAAAGATTAGGCCGAAAAGAAGGGATAGAGGTACGCACCTTAAGTTGCCTTTCCACTTTCTCAGCAGTGTGAACCATAGAAGCCAAATCTGAGTAGGGTTTGAGTTCCACTTTGAATGCAATTTCTTTGTTAAGGCCAGCTAAGAACCTTGCCATCGTGGCCTCCTCAGCTTCTTCTATGTTTGTCCTTGTAAGCAAATGTTCTAACTCTTTATAATATTCATCAACAGTTTTGTTACCTTGAGAGAGTTGTTGCAGCTTTTGGTAGACACTTCTTTCATAGGACTGTGATATGAACCTCTTCGTCATTTCTTGCTTGAGTTCTTCCCATGTGACAATAGGAGGTCGCCTAGCGCGTCTTCTTGCATTTTGTAGATGTTCCCACCAAAGTAAAGCATAATCTACAAACTCAAAAGTAGCATACCGAACTTTGGCCAACTCAGAATAATTAGTACAAGAATACATATGATCTACCTTAAGTTCCCATTGCAAGTATGCTTCAGCGTCACTTTTCCCTTGGAAGGGAGGTATATTCAATTTAGTTGTAATAAACTCCTCTTCATGGGGTTCATTTCTTTTAAACCCGTTGTTATAATACCTCTCTTCCTGATAACAGTCATTATAATCAGGGGGATCATCAAATCTATCCTCAAATGAAATGTTCCTACGACCACCATTTAGACCACGACTCCTACCACGTCCTCTGTGAGACATGTTTCCACGTTGTTCAGTCCAAGATTCACCACCAAAAGATGTTCTTCGTTAAAAGGTACACTTGGAGGTTCTCTTCAACCTTGACTAGCACTTTCTCCCTTGGGAGCTCGAGAATTATTTTTAAGATCTTCAGTTTCACTTTTCATGTGGCCAAAAGCGTGAATCATGGCTAGCAATAGTTTGTTGCAATGTTTCAAGTGTGACAGGACCTTGGGGTATGCTGGGGGTAGAAGGGGGTGAATTTTCTCTTTCTTGTGAAGTAACCATGATTGAAAGCAAGTAAAGAAGTCCAACCAAAAAAAGTTGACAAGATATTTACTTCTACTTTAAGTTGACAATTGATTAAACAACAATCTTGGACTATCTAAGAATCAAAGAAGCATAGAAGTCAAGTGATGTTTAGGCCGGATCAAGAAAACTAAGGGTTTGTACAAAACAGTCCCTTAACTTACTTTAATCTTTATGCAATCTCAATGGTAATAAAGCGAAAGCCAAGTACACATACACAAGTGCTCAGTAAGGGTTTGTTCTTGAAACTTTTTCAACAAAGATCAACACTTTGGGTGATGGTACTTTTGCACAAATTTCGTTTCTAAGTTCCTCTTTTTGTGAATTTGGAAGTTTTCTAATGTAAGGCTATTCCTCTCCTCTTGTGCAATCTCTCATGCGTCTTGCCTCTTACTTTTGTGACGGAGGTTGGCTTTTCTCTCAGTTTCTTTCTTAAACAAGCTCTATTTTCTTTCTTTGTGCTTTTTGGCTTGTTTGGTGAGACTACTGCTCACAGCCTTTATGAGACATTGCTCACGGATTTGGGTTTCTTGCACAAGTTTTGGTTGTTCTTTTGTGAAAAAGTTCCCTTTACAACACGACTGAACGCTAGTGAAGTAACAAGTATTTCACAAATATAACAACCAAGAATGTACAAAGTTCAATGCAAGTTCAGAAAGTGTAATGACAACAAGATGATTCGTTCGGGTTGGCAATATAACAATGTGGGCTAAAATATGGAAAGACTGATTTTAAATGAGAACCTAAGTCCAACAAAGTCTTTAATCAATTTAAACCAACACAAAGTAAAGGTGAATATTCAGCCAACGTTTAAGTATGAACCAATATGCTTGTAATCAATCAATGTATACTCCTAAGCCACGGTTCGCATGCAAGTCTTTTTTTTCAGTTCATATGCCTAAAAATAATGTAAAATGTATCATACAAAAGGTACTACACTAGTTTGATATGTCTTAAACAAAGGATAAGCAACAACTATTTGTGTAACTAGCTATTCCTATGCTTTGATTAAACAGCCTACTAACGTTAAGTTCCTTTGTGATTTTCGGTTTTACCACTTTAAAACAACATGAATGCAAGACATACAAACATATCTTAGATTAATGGGTGATGATTTCAATCAAGGAAAAAAAGAACTAAGTTAACTAGGACACGGCTTGCAACAAAGATACACGAATACACTTCTTCGATTTTCTAGTTTTAATTAACTAACAAAACTAAACAAACTACAACATAATATATTTAAACACTTGCCTAAACACGTTTATGACCTGAAACCTCAAGCAAAACATTAACTAAAATAAGTTTTTAAACTATGACAAGTCTTAATAGCACACGGTTGAAAACAGGTTCTACCTGGTTGTTTTTCACTTGCTTGTTTCTTATGCCAAACCACATCCAACATCAAACAAACTCTAACACATTATATTTTAGTATGTTATGGATGTTCACGCAAAGTTTGATAAGAAAAACTCAATGAAAACAGCTCCTAATTCAGATTGCTCGCTGGCGGGCCAAACAGGACACTTGGGCAGATTTCTTGCTTTTTCTTAGACCAAACAATACCAAATCACCAAACCAACTTTAGCACATCATGATCAAAGGTTTAGTAGGTGATTTATCAAGTTTCATGCCAAGGTTGTTAGGAGAAAATCGCAAGAGAACAAGACTCAAACTACTACACAAAAGCTGGAAAGACAGAATGGATGGAAAACTAGGTGTTTTTGGGTTTTCTGGATTTAATGACTTAACAAACATCTAAACAAGTGTTACACATCTTAATCTAACATCTTAAACTACTGTTTTGGACGAAATTTAGGTGCTGGAAGTACAAGGAAAAATGTGAAACATACAAACACAAACAGAATTGAAAACTGAAATATGACACTTGAACTAGCTACTGTTTTTGTTTTCTGATTTGTATGCAATTT
>AP025052.1:8779053-8929034 GCA_036186865.1 Eustoma russellianum
TTGGTGTTTGAATTTTTGGCCTTTGTTCAATCATTCTTCCTTGACCTAAAAACAACTCAAACACACACCAAACAACATATGAAACATACTAGGACATGTCTCGGTTAGTTTACAACAATTTATAAAGGAAAGGAAGCTAAGAACTCAATAATATGAACAATACACACAAGACTAACTAACATATTACAACATGATTCAAAAACTAAGTTAAAGCTTGTAGCAAATGGATCCAATGTAGGCTATCTTGACTTGGTTCATCCTCAACATGCTTGTAAAGGAAGGTTCCAACTTCACGCATCAATTTATTGGTCATGCTTCTTGTTATAGGGCCTTTGTCTTGCATTGGCGTACCTCCCGCGGCGGTTAGTTCTTCTTGGCTTGGCTGGGGCTCATCATTTGTCAAAAGTCTGAATATTCTACCCGAATGGCTAGAGATACCCTACCAGGTTCAAACTGTTGGCGACCAGGTGTTTGTATCCCACTATCAGTTCAAGGATTGTACGTTGGATATTAACGAGCTAGAATTCACTGCTACTCTGATTCCCATCCAGATGCAAGATTTTGATGTTATCTTGGGTATGGATTTTCTGGCTAAGTATCAGGCCATAATCGATTATCGTCAGAGGCAGGTTAGCATGCAGACGCAGAGCAACCAGGAAACCATCTTACAGGGGGATTTCAAGTTGCATAAGGCGCCCAAGAAGATTTACATGAGTGCAGCGCAGGCGCATAGGGCATTGAGAAAAGGTAATCGATGTTTTATTTGTTTATGCTATTGGTGTAGAAAAAGAGGTACCCTCAATGGATTCGATACCAATGGTGAATGAGTATAAGGATGTATTTCCCGATGAGCTTTCAGGACTACCAGCCAGTCGGGAGGTAGAATTCGAGATTAATTTGCTGCCCGGTGCTGAACCGATATCGAAGGCACCGTACAGGATGACTCCGGCTGAATTGAAGGAGCTGAAGGAACAATTGCAGGAGTTACTAGACCGGAAGTTCATTCGACCCAGCGTCTCACCCTGGGAGCTCCGGTCTTGTTCGTAAAGAAGAAGGACGGTAGCATGAGGCTCTGCTTTGATTATCGGGAAATTAATAAGATCACCATCAAGAACAAGTATCCTCTACCTCGGATTGATGACCTCTTCGATCAGTTAAAGGTACCCCTTCTAATCAATGTAACTCACAGTTCATATCATTAATTCTCCAATTAATTTTGCAACTTTGGCATTCTTCAGGGTGCTAAGATATTCTCCAAAATTGATCTTTGATCTGGATACCATCAATTGAGTATTAAAGCCGAGGACATAGCAAAGGTTGCCTTTCGCACTAGATATGGTCACTATGAGTTTTTAGCGATGCCATTCGATCTGACTAATGCTCCTACAGCCTTCATGGATTTGATGAATACGGTGTTCAGGGACCAGCTTGATAAGTTTGTGGTGGTCTTTATTGATGATATATTGGTCTATTCTCTGGATGAGGAGTCCCGTTCTGGATGTTCCCAGTAAGAAGAAGTTATATGCTAAGTTTAGTAAGTGCGAGTTCTGGCTCGAGAATGTTGCGTTCTTTGGACACGTGGTCTCAGAGGAGGGAATTTCTGTGGATCCCAAGAAGATTGAGGCCATTCTGAATGGCCTAAACCGACTAATGTGACCGAAGTGAGGAGTTTTCTGGGCTTGGCCGGCTACTATCGGAAGTTCGTTGAATGATTCTCATTGATAGCAGTGCCCTTGAGCAGATTGACTCAGAAAAAGTCAAAGTTTGTCTGGACCGTGGAATGCGAGCAGAGCTTTGCAGAACTTAAAAGACGATTGACGACGACCCCTATACTTGCTCAACCCTCAGGCTCTGAAAGGTTCGTCATATATAGTGATGCATCGAAAAGCGGACTAGGTAATGTATATAACTTCAAGTTGACTTTATATGCATTACAACTATGGCCTAACTGTGTCTTTGCAGGATGTGTCCTTATGCAAAATGGCAGGGTCATCGCATATGCCTTAAGACAGTTGAAGCCATACAAGCAGAATTATTCGACGCATGACCTGGAGTTAGCTACAGTGGTTTTCGCACTTAAGATATGTCGTCATTATCTTTATGGGGTGAAGTGCAAAGTATCAACGGATGATAAGAGTTTGAAGTATCTATTCACACAGAAGGAGCTAAACATGCATCAGAGGAGATGGCTTGAGTTGTTAAAAGACTACCATTTGACTATCAGCTATCATCCGGGGAAGGCGAATCGAGTTGAAGATGCCCTGAGTAGGAAATCCAGCCATGCCAGACAGACGCCGTTGGAAAGGGATATGGCAGAGTACCTTGACATTGTGGACTCCACATCCAATGTTCTAGCGGCGCTGATTATCACTCCATCTTTGATTGAGCATAACAAAGAGGCGCAGAAAGGAGACGTAGCACTTAGTGAGATTCGGGAGAGGATGATGACTAGTCAGGTTGATGGTTTTCAGATCCATGATGACGGCAGCATGTGGTTTCAAGGTAGGCTGTGTGTTCCGGAGGTTGAGGATCTCAGAAGTGCAGTATTGGAGGAGGCGCATAACTCGAAGTTGTCTATTCATCCGAGTGCTACGAAAATGTATAATGATCTGAAGAAGCATTATTAGTGGAGTGGAATGAAGAGACACATAGCGGAGTTTGTTGAGAGATGTCTGGTATGTCAGCAGGTCAAAGAAGAACACCAGAGACCAGAGGGTTTGTTGATGCCGTTAAAGATCCCTGAATGGAAGTGGGAGCACATAACTATGGATTTTGTGATGGGACTTCCAAGGACAAGGAATGGTAATGACATGATATGGGTGATTGTAGACCGTCTGACTAAGTCCGCTCATTTTCTACCTATGCCAAATGATGTGACCCTGGACAGATTGGTTACGCTCTACATCATCAGTTTACATGGCGTTCCGGTCAGTATTGTCTCTAATCGTGACTCGAAGTTCACTTCTAGGTTCTGGTCAACATGTCAAAGGAGGATGGGGACCGAGTTACGATTGAGTACTGCGTTTCACCCGCAGACAGATGGACAGTCAGAGAGAACCATACAGATGTTGGAGGACATGTTGAGAGCTTGTGTCATCGACTTCAAGGAGAACTAGGACAGTATGATCAAGTTGATTGATTTCTCCTGCAACAATAGTCATCACAGCGCCATCAGCATGGCACCATTTGAGGCGCTCTATGGGTGTAAGTGCAGATCCCCTATCCTTTAGGATGAAGTTGGAGAGCGCGCTATCACAGGTTCAGAGATGGTTGAGCAAACCAAGGAGAAGGTTAAGTTGATTCAGGAAAGGCTTAAGGTTGCTCAAGATAGAAGTAAGAGCTGGGCTGACTCGAAGAGGCGTCCGTTGGAGTTTAATGTGGGAGAAAAGGTTTACCTGAAAGTATCGCCTATGAAAGGGGTTGCGAGATTTGGTCTGAAGGGTAAACTGAGGCCTCGATACATTGGCCCTTATGAGGTGCTCGAAATTATTGGTTCGCTAGCTTACCGTTTGGCATTGCCCCCGGCACTAGCTCAAGTGCACAATGTGTTTCATGTATCCCAGCTGAGGAAGTACGTCCCAGATCCGAGTCACGTACTGGACGCACCGTCTTTGAGGATCAGACCGGACACATCATATGAAGAGACTCATGTTCGGATCATAGATCGCAAGGATCAAGAATTGAGAAGGAGAGTCATCCCGTATGTCAAGGTGCAGTGGAGCAATCATAAGGAAAATGAGGCGACTTGGGAGCTGGAGGATCAGATGCGCGAACGCTATCCTGAACTCTTCGATAAGGTACATTGAGTCTCCTCAGCCTCTATGATTTTATTTCGTCAAGTTTCGAGGACAAAACCTTTTGTAAGTTGGATAGGATGTAATAACCTAAAAAAAAGAAAAAAAATTGAAAAGAGAAGAATAAAGAAATAAATAGAATATGAAGATAAGAATAATAAAAGTGTTCAAGAGATAAAAAGGGATAAGATTAAGGAATTTTAAAAAAAAATTAATTAAAGGATAATGGGGGAAACCGTTTTCCCCCAAGAATCATGCCATTCACATTAGAAATGCGGGGCTGGGGGTTTACAGGGAGAACAGATGTAAAACAAAAAAAGAGGTGCATAAACGTGAAGGAGAGGGGCGACCAGGAAGGAGGAAGAAGAAAAGAGAGGGAAGAAGGAAGCCATTACAATTATAATTACCTAAATAATTTATGTGTTTGTTGTGTTAATTGTTGAAATATATATCATGTTGCTGAATCTGTGCAATATTTATGAACTTGAAGTCTACTGTATGCGTATATTGGTGTTCTTGGATATTGTTGATGTGTATGAACGTTATGCGTGACTTTGATTTGATTTTAGGAAAAAATTTTATTATCAAAATAGCACAGTTTAGGGTTTTAAGTTGTTGATTTGGCCTTAGAATAGATTCCCATAGACTGGAAATAGGCGAAAATGTAGATCGGAGTCGAAAAACGGCCACCGAAGGTGGCAAGAGCGCCTCACACGCCGCCGGGAGGAGCCTTGCGAGGCTCCATGCGCACGCAATAGCGCTCACGTGCCTCCAGAGCTTCAGTAGTTAAGGATTATTAAAAAACTGTCAAAGGGCCGGCCTGCCAGCGCAGACCAGACCAGCCCTTAATTGGCCGCGGTCTGCTACTGCAGGACCATCCCATTAAGCTATTGTGTAAAAAAAGAAGGCAGGCTAGCGGACCGGGCCAGCTGCTGCCGGCCCAAGTGACTGAAATATAAAAAAAAGGGGGGGCACTGGACATCCGGCCATCACGGGCCGGGCCGACCTTTGGCGGACTGTGGGCTGGCGAAAAAGGCGGCCCCTTTACAATTATAATTACCTAAATAATTTATGAATTTCTGAAAATTGTATAATGGTTATTTAATTAATTTAAAATAGAAATAATTATAGGATAAATATAAATAAATATCAAAAAATTATAAATAAATTCCAGAAATTACAAAATGCTGAAATTAAATTATTTTCATTAAATTTCAGTAATTGTGATAATTTATTTAATTTGGATAATTAGGTAATAAATAGAAATAAATAGGGGAAAATGAGGAAAAATATAGAAAATGTACGATAAATGTATACACGCTGTCGAAAAGTGGATTTAATGCCGAACAATATGGAGTTAGCATTCGAGCAATATATGAACCTAGATTGAGTGTCAGAGGATGCTGAGGATGGGCCAGGGGCCTCAGGCGTTTGCGTATTTGCATTCATGGCACGTGCATTGTATTTATGGTGGGTCGTGATGTATGGGTCACGGGCACTCAGGATGGTGTACGGTGGTGGGTCCATGCACACTCAGGATGGTGTATGATGGCGCGACCATGCACTCTCAGTATGGTGACTGTGAGTGGGTACGACCCACAGCTACTCAGTAGGACCCGGGTTGATGCATTGCACGGTATGGATATCGGCATTCTGTGTGACATGACTTTGTTGCATGTGACATGCATAGTGGGACATGCATCACGATGTTGCACATTCTTTACCTGGAGTGATTTACTTTTCCGCATTCTTTTGTATGCTTATGTGATATCATGTTTTATGTGCTCTGTGTTATATCATTTTTGGATGCTCGTCTTGTACTACTTGGAGGCAGGTGCCTACTGAGTGATTTCCCCGTCACTCACCCCTACTCCCCCCCTCCAGGTGAGCAGGTAGAGGCCTACGATTATGTCTTTGTTGAGGACGGGGCTGATATGGTGGAGTGGGCAGACTGATGGCCGCATCTAGGACATGAGGAGACCGTGCGGTCATTTGTTATTATTTCATTGGGTTTGTCAGACATACTTATTTAGACTGTTGGTACAATGATGTCATTGCCATAATTGATTTAGTATTTTATTGAGATATTTTCTTTTATCCATGGAATTTAAAGTATGGTATTTCGTTTCCGCGAGAAACATTTCTATGTCTTTTCGGACATGTTGGAAATTAATCCGACTCCTTGTATTCTCCTGAGCGAGATACGGCGGGTGCACTATTCCTGATGCTAGGGTTCGGGAGCGGGGCGCTACACTGCACACGGTTGTCCATCCTTTGTGACGTACCTTGGTCACGTGTTTGGCCTCCTGTAGGCCGTGAGCTTCCCGTTCCTGAAGGGTTGCTGGAAAACCTTGATGAAGACTGATTAGTACGATAAGTGGAATTGAAATTGGAGGAACTACGTACCTTTAGTTGGTGTTCAATCTTTTCAGCCATATGGACCATGGTTATGAGATCGAGGTAAGGTTGAAGCTCAACCTTTTGCTCAATCTCCCTGTTTAGACCATATAAGAAACGAGCCTTGGTGGCTTCTTCGGGTTCTTGGAAGGTAGACCTTTCCAACAAAATTTCTAACTCTTTGTAATACTCGTCTACACTTTTGGAACTTGTCGTAAGTTTTGCAAATTTGTAAAAATAGAACCCTCAAAATTGTTTGGGATAAAATGTTGTCTCATTTCAAACTTCATTTCTTCCCAAGTGGCAATTGGAAGTTGTCTTGTCTTCGTCCTATTTCGACAAAAATTTGACCACCAATTTAATGCATAACCAAAAAACTCAATAGAAGCGTACCTCATTTTTTGTAATTCACTGTAATTGGTACAAGAAAAGATTAGATCCACTTTTGTTTCCCATTCCAAATATTCTTCTGCATTACTTTTACCATAAAACGTGGCAATATTTATTTTTGTTTTGAGAAAATCGTCATCTTGCGTGAATAGGGGATTTTGGCGTCTTTGGTAACCACGGGGAGGGTGGTCATCAAAGTCATAATCATCATGCTCAAATGGAATATAATCATTATTGTACCTTCTTGGAGCGTACCTTCTTGGCTGTGTTGGAGGAACAAACCTTCTGCCTCGATGTGTGGTGGTCTAAGGTTGTCATCCACAACCTCTTCTGGGGGTTGACGCCTAGGTTGTGGTAGGGGAACGGCCCTGCTTGTGCCTTGGCCGTCACTGTTTTGTAGCTCCGTTCAACATCCTCCAATCAATGCTTGATTACCTCATTGTCATGCATGAGTTTCTTAAGCATCTCCAGCATTTGTTGTTACGTGTTGTCCAAGGTCTCGGCGTCCTTTGATTTGCTAGAAGCGGAATGAGTGCTGCTCTACATTTTACCTAAGGAATTTAAACGAGAACAAAAGGAAAAGGAAAGAAGCAAACTAAAACAAAGCCAAACAAATGTTAAGTGATTAGTAAAAACAAACTATGAACACTCCTCTTTATCTTCTTTCCACTCTTTTACCACTTTGCTTCGTGGATAACTTGAAGTTAAGAAGGCTCAAAGTGATCAATTAAGAAAGTGTTTTGCCAATGCTTCTCCAAATCACAACGATCTCCACTTGTTTATCCCGTTTGCTTTCAAGTTTTACCAAATAGTATCAAAAGAGACTCAAGTGAAATGGAAACTAACTTGAACTTTCTACTAAGATTCAAAGAAAATAAGCATCCAAAATTGATGTATAAGGCTGAACCAAAGATGAACCAAGGGTTCCCGCGGGCAATCTTTAGTTAATTTTGATTCTATGCACTTATTATCCACAAAATGATTCAAGTCATGCAATAATCGAGCAACCAAGTGTCTGATTGGTTCAAGAAGATCAAGATAAGAGGAATAAGATGTGGGAGGACGGCTGTAAGTAGCAAAAACAAAATACGGTATCCAAGGTTTTCAAATTGCACCAAAAAATTTTCAAGTAATGCACAAACGTTTTGCCTTTTTTCTTTTCTCTTGTTTTTTATTTGTTTTTCTTCCCTTGCGTAAGCAAGGTTCAAATTCTTCCCCCTTTTTTTGATTAGGGGCAGAATCGGACTTTTAGGCGTTTTGCACTCAGAACTTTTGTGTTCGGGCAGAATAGTGCAATGACTTTAAATTGCAGTTTGTAACCTTGAATTGCAACAAAATAACCTTGGAAAGTGAGAGAAATTGATGTTGGAAAGAATTAGGGTTAAGGTTAGGGTTTTCAATTTGGGATTTTTGGACGGTTTGTGGGTATTTGTGGGATGGGGTTTTGGGAGCTGAATGGATGGTGTAAATGGGCTATTTGGGTTGGTAATTGATGATTTGTGTGGTCAATTTGGATAATGGATGGGTGTAGGACAGAATTGAACAAAAATTCAAATTCTAGGGTTAGAGTTTTTTTTGAATGAGTTGGGAACTTTTGATTCTGATTTTGTTTGGTAAAATTGGTTTGAGGCTTTTTGTTAAGAGTGTAAATAAGGTAGTTTGGAATCTGGTTGGTGAGTTTTAGGGTTGGATGTGGGCGGATTTGGTCTGGGCCGTGGGTTTTGGGGCTGGATTTAGGGCTTTGTTGAAGTTGGAATGACTTGTGAAGATAAACACACGTATGACTAGCTTGATTTAAAGCATGAAATCAATCACAATGTGAATCACAAAATGCATACAATCATCACCAACTAAAAGCTTCGGTAGCAACAAGATGATTTCAAACCGAGGTAGCTTTATAGGCTGATGGTTGTAACGTTTAAAAGAAAGCTGAATGGAACCTAAAATGCAACAAACCCTAATTTGTTCAAGTTTGAACGACTCAAGTCAGATGTGACGCCAAAGGAAATAAAAAAAGATGACACTTGAATGATGAAAAACAAAATGCAACAAAATGCAAAGACTCAAAGCAATGGTTTGGACTTTTTTTGCATGAAATTCAATACGTGTAGAATTAGGGGTAGAAGAAGGACACAACTGAACTTGAAAAGACTAGACTCAAACGAAAAGGAATGATAAATGGTGGAATAGAGTAACCTAGCTCTGATACCAATTTGATGCGTGCAAGACATGGGCTCCAACAATTCCACCTTCCAAACGTCCTTCACAAAGGGTTAGGCACAAGGAAGAAGACTTCCCCTTGCTTCCTTAGTGATAAAAACGTGTAGATCAAATGAGCAAGCCAACACTTCAAGATGGTCGTTGATCAGGCAAACCAATATGGCACTCCTAGACGGCACCTTTAGCAATGACAACACCTTCAAAATGCTCAACTATGAAGGATCTTAACTTAGGTTTTTGATGCAAAACCAAGAAAACAAAGTCTCACACAAAGTGAAGAAAATATCAAGAATTGTTATTCATCAAAAGTTGTTCTCCTAGGCGCCCAAGCGCTCTATTAATAGGCTGAGAATCTCGTCCATTTCAACCTTAAAATGATTAGAAATGATTTTAAATAAACTAGCTAACAAGTATTTAAAAATTGAAAATTGTTTGAATTCGAAAATAAAACAAATCCTAGCTAAAATTTTAAATGCTTGTAGGCTGCCAACTTTTCCACATCTAGACGTGTATGATGAGTCATTGGAGGTGTTTGAGACCTGACTTGAAGATGATAAAGTGGTTGAAGACGAATTCAAAGGTTGGTTCAAGTTTGAATCCAAATTGAGTTCGAATTTGAATTGGTTTGTTGATCTTTCTTCTCCATCTCTTCTAGGTGTGTTTGATAGCCCATTAGGATGTTGGAAATCTGATTTGATGTTGAGAGAACGGTTGAAGTTGAATTCAAAAGTTGGTTGAAGTTTGAATTCAAATTGAGTTTGAAATTGAATTCAAACTTGGATTCAAATTTGACTTGTGATCTTATCTTCTTTCTCATCCAAGTTGGCGAGTATCTTGGAGCTCCATATGTGGCTGATGTCTCTTTTTGAATCTTGAAATTTAAGTTTCAAATTGGTAGAAACTTGAAATTCAAATCATGGTTGATTTTGAATTCAAGTTTAACTTCAAGTTGATCTTCAATTTGTCTTCAAATTTGGGTGCCCCCTTTGCTGGTTGTTGGGGATATTTTGAGCTTCATTTTGAACATGAATTCCATCTTAGACCACATTTGAATTTGTTCTTGTGGAGACAAACATTCTCCTTAAGACAACATTCGTTTCGTTTCCTTTTTGGGTGCACACGCCTCTTAAACCATTTGTGGTTCTCCATTTGGCTTGTAACTTGTCATGCACCTACTTACCTACAAAGCAAACATAAATTTCAAAAATAAAGAACACACGTTTTGGGGAGGGGAACATGTTCATAATGTGGGTTCAATGAGGTGAACACAATGAGCCTTTGGTTTGTCTTGAACATGCTTGTACAAGAAGGTTCCTACTTGATGTCCAAGTTCTCTAGCTCTCCTTGTCATAAGACTCATCAGAAACCTTACTAGAGAACATCGATCTCTTAGCTTTGGCATATCGATCGATTGATGTGCACATCAATCTGTCAAGGAAGAGACATACATCGATCGATGTATGGCAGGTTCAAAACTAGAACCTTACTAGAGGACATCAATCTCTCAATGCAGACACATCGATCAATTGATAACATCTATAATTCAAATTTTTATGACCGTTGGAATAAAATCCAAGGGAGATTCATGTCGTTTTCTCTTTCTAATCTTGCTCAAATTTCTTGTGGACTTTTCTCTAACATTAATCATGCTTCCCTGACTATTATATCCATGCCTAAGATTCTATAGGGTGACTTTGGAGGATCAAATCAATCCATAGGATGGCTAAAGGCTATTTGCATATTCTCAAGACTTGAGGTTGACTTGAAGACTTAGGGGACGCTCCAAAAATGTGGATTACACCTCCTATAAATAGAAGAAGCTCCAATGAGGCATTCATACACTTTTATCCTCTTCAAGCTTCATACTTCATTGTTATAAATTTCTTTGATTTGTATAAAAGTGCTTAAAGTTTATTAAGCTCTTATTTGTTCTTCATTGTTGTAATTTGAGAGATTGTAAGTTGAACACAAGAGGAACCATACATAGTTGATCTCTTGCTTGTATTTAGACTAGTGAGGAAGTGTAAACCCCACTACTTCCTAAAACCCACTGTGAGAAAGTTCTTTGAGAGAACTTTGTTGAAGTTGTGAGGTAGCAAGAATTTGTTCTGACTTAGAACTGAGGTTGTTGTAGTTGAATAAAATTGTTGTGTGAAAGAAGTTGTTGTTGCGATTGCTTACATTAAATTGTTAGTGTAAGTATTGTTGTAATTGTTCTTATTAAGAGTAGTAAGAAGAGTAGTTGTTGAAACTCCACTTTGGAAACAAAGTGGTAGTGGAGTAGAGAATCATTTACGATTCGAACCACTCTATATCGGGTGTATTCATTCATTGTATCTCATCTCCCATTCTTTTACTTTGACTTTGATATTCATTTGAGTTGGAGATAGTCAAAAACAAGAAAATTCTGCAAAATCGCCCAACACTCTATTCACCCACTCCCTTCTAGAGTGATTGTGACGGACCTAACAAAATGTGATATACACCATATAGTATACATAAAAAATGTATAATCTCAGCTCCAAATGGTGTAGGAAATCCGGCCATAGCGTATAACAATTTTTGAATTTAAAATTTCAAGAAAATATGGAAAATGATGGATAATTGATATATGTAATTATGGTATGACTTTGGTATTGAATTTCTAATATGGTGCAAGAAATTTTAAGGTGCTTGGACTGTATATTGGCTAGCCATCTCTGTATGGTAAGTTTATGATGTGTCAGTGACGATTCGGTAGTCATTTGATATGGCGATTCTTGGTTTACAAACTTTTGACATGTCGATCTATTTTTGAAAATTTGATGACATGGAATATATGACTTGGAATATCTTTGATATGTATATACACATAAGATGACGTGTATATGATTACTTGACGTTGATGACGTGTGGTTAAAATGTCAAGATAGAAGAATATAGCTTGACGTCTTGAGAAAAGATATATATATATATATCATGGAAAGATAATTTTATTGAAAGCCACGCTTGTGGCGGAGGAAAACCATATTACAAACATCAGTATATGAAAAAAGATGAACTAAATCGCTAATGATGGTGCTTCTCTAGTCGTATATGATATGCCGCATTAAAACCTTGCCAAGTAAAACCACCCTTGTGGATAAAACCTTGGCGAAGGAAAAAGCGTACATATTTATACGACCGGAAATAGCGCCTAGCTTATACACGAAGGAATATATGCATGTGGTGTTGCTGAATGAATTGTCGCTGAGAAAGCTGATGTTGTGCCATAATTCTAGAGCCATCGAGATGCCGTGAGTTGATGATGCCCCAACCATTTCTTGTACCTCATGAGAGTGCAAAAGAGCAGTTAGGAGTAACGTAGTGAAAGCAATAGTAAATGTAGTTTATGATATCCAGATCATACCGAAGCCGTCTTGGCATGATCTGAGCCAAGACGACAAGATGTATTGAGAGCCAATAAGTGATCTTGCATTGAAGCGCTTGACTATGATTGTGAGACTCATTGTTGTCCTCGTAAGTATCCACCATGGCAGAGCAGGCACAAATGCAAAAATGAGGCAGAGATTAGTATAGGGGAGGTTAATGTGATGATTATTGCACATAGTGAGGAGATAAATGAGTAATAAACGCACCAATGTTGCCTGTGTTCGAGAACACAGGCAACTATACGGGTATCTGGCTGACATGTATCACACTCTGAATGTTGGCAGATGAAGGTCTGTGTATAAGGTGCCACGTACTTCACACGGTAATTCATGAACCAAACTATAGAGCTGCATTCCAGAAGAACGATATCCATACCTTGCCATCCTATGTGATGTCAAATTTGCTTCCCTTGGACAATATTGGATTATTGAGTTATTAAGTGTAAGGAATTGCGTTGCTCGTGTGATATCCGAGGCCAGTAAGCCCGTGACATGCCCATTGTCAGCTAGTAGTTTAATTAGAAGTTGACAGTCCGTCTCCACCATGAGGTTGTCGTAGTGCTGCACATAATACAAAAATTGATGCGTGTAACTCGTGGGCTCCAACAATTCCACCTTCCAAACATCCTTCACAAAGGATTAGGCACAAGGAAGAAGACTTCCCCTTGCTTCCTTAGTGAACAAAACGTATGGATTAAAACGAGCAAGACCAACACTTCAAGATGGTCGTTGATCAGGCAAACCAATAAGGCCCTCCTGGACGGCACCTTTAAGCAATGGCAACACCTTCAAAATGCTCAACTTTGAAGGATCTTAACCTAGGTTTTTATTGAAAACCAAGAAAACAAAGTCTCACACAAAGTGAAAGAAATATCGAGAATTCTTATTTATCAAAAGTTGTGTTTACAATCAGCCAAAGGGGTCTATTTATAGGCCTAAAATCGTCCCCCTTCAGCCTTGAAATGGCTAGAAATAATTCAAATAAAGCTATCTAACAAATGTTTAAATTTTAACTTTTGCTTGAATTTGAAAACTAAGATAATTCTAGCTAAAACTTGAAATGCTTGTAAGATGTTATCTCCTCTATGTCCAGCCATGTTTGAGGAGCCAATGGTGTCTTGGAGAAGCTGATTTGATGAGTGGGATGAGGCCTGAAGTTGATTTCAAAAGTTAGTTGAATTTGAATTCAAGTTGAGTTTGAATTTGAGCTTGCTTTGAACTTGCTTTGAACTTGGCTCTTGGATATCTTTTCCCCACTACTCCAGCCATGTATTGGAGATGAATGGAGATTACAAAACCTGATTTGATGTTGATAAGCTGGCTGGAATTGAATTCAAATGATGGTTGAAGTTTGAATTCAAATTGAGTTTGAATTTGAATTCAAACTTGGATTCAATTTGAATTGGAATCTATCCTCCTTCTTATCCATCCAAGTGGCGTGTGAATATATGGATATTCTGGCTGAATGCATCTTGAAATTTAACTCTCCAATTGGTTGAAGTTTGAATGCAAATCGTGGTTGAATTTAAATTCAAGTTTGGAGTTGAATTTAAGTTCAATTTGATCATCACCTTATCTTCATCTTTGGATTCAAAGTGGCCGGCCTCTTGGATGATATTTGGGGATGCTTTTGATTTCAATTTGAACTAGAGATTGCATCTTGGACACATTTAAGTTTGTCTTAGTGGAGACAAACATTCTCTTCAAGACAATCATTCCTTTTCTCTCTCGTTTTGGTAGCACACGCCTACAAGAACATTTTGGACTTCCATTTGGCTTTGAAACTTCATGTACCTAATTTACCTACAAAGCAAATACATAAAACCAAGATCACAAGACACAAGATAAATTCAAAGACAAAGAATGTAGACGTGCATGCTGATACACGCTCAAGTTGAAGGTTCAATGAAATGAACCCAAGGAGTCTTAGGTTCATCTTGAACATGCTTGTACAAGAAGGTGGCAACTTGATGACAAAGTTCTCTTGCCCTCCTTCTTGTCATAGGACCTTTGACCTCTTGATGGGGCCCTTGATCCTCATCAGACCCTTGATCCTCATCAATCCCCCTCCTCAAAAGGATTCGTCCTCGAATCAAAAAGGTCATCGTTGAAAGGGGTGAGGTCAGCAACATTAAAAGTAGGTGAAATTGAACCATACCTGTCGGGGAGATCAAGGATGTATGCATTGTCACCTATGCGTTTCAATACTTTAAAAGGTCCATCTCCTCGAGGCAACAATTTTGACTTTCTTTCATTGGGAAATCTTTCTTTGCGCAAATGTAACCACACTAAATCTCCAGGTTTAAATACAACTCGTTTCCGATGTTTGTTAGCTCGTCTTTCATAAGCTTTGTTTTTCTTTTCAAGTTGTGTTTTAACTTGTTCATGCAGTTTCTTTATCTTTTCTGCTTTTTGTTTACCATCAAGACTAGAACGTTCATGCACGGGAATAGGAATCAAATCGAGGGGAGACAAGGGATTAAAGCCATACACGATTTCAAATGGACTATGCAAAGTACCGTGATGGACACTCCTATTATATGCAAATTCGATATATGGTAAATAATCTTCCCAATGTTTAATGTGTTTTTCCAAAATGGCACGCAAAAGTTGAGAAAGAGTACGATTAATGACTTCAGTTTGTCCATCCGTTTGTGGGTGTGCGGTGGTTGAAAACAATAATTGTGTACCAAGTTTAGCCCACAAAACACGCCAAAAATGACTCAAAAATTTCGTATCTCTATCACTTACAATTGTACGTGGCATGCCATGCAATCTAACAATTTCTTTGAAGAACAAATCAGCAACATGCGTGGCATCATCAACTTTCCTACATGCAATGAAATGTGCCATTTTTGAAAATCGATCAACCACAACATAAATGATATCGCGTCCTCCCCGAGACCTAGGAAGTCCTAACACAAAGTCCATGGAAATGTCAATCCAAGGGGCATCAGGGACGGGTAAAGGCGTGTAAAGGCCATGTGGTTGGGACTTGGATTTGGCTTGTTCGCAAGTGATGCAACTACCACACAACCTCTCGACGTCTACTCGCATGTGGGGCCAATAGAAATGTTCCTTAAGAGTCTCAAGGGTTTTGAACACTACGAAATGACCCATTAAACCTCCTCCATGGGCTTCTCTAGTCAATGCTTCTCGTAGGGATGATTGGGGAACGCACAATTTTTGTTCTTTGAAAAGATAACCCTCATGTATGTAAAATTTCCCAAATGGTGCTTCTTTACATGCCTCGAAAATGGTGCCAAAGTCATGGTCATTAGGGTACAATTCCTTAAGTGATTCGAATCCTAAGAAGCGTGAGGATAATGTAGTGACTAACGTGTATCTCCTAGAGAGGGCATCAGCAACTATATTGTCCTTTCCTTGTTTGTACTTAATCACGTAAGGGGATTGTTCTATGAACTCTACCCATTTGGCATGTTTTTTGTTCAACTTTCCCTGCCATTTAAGATACTTAAGGCTTTCGTGGTCAGTGTGGATCACTAACTCTTTAGGTTGAAGATAGTGTTGCGAAGTTTGTAGGGATCTCACAAGGGCATAAAGTTCCTTATCATAGGTAGAGTAATTCAATGCTGCTCCTTTCAACTTTTCACTAAAGTAGGCTATGGGTTTCTTACTTTGGGTCAAAACTGCGCCTATACCCACTCCACTTGCATCACACTCGATCTCAAAGGTCTCGTCAAAATTTGGTAGCCTAAGTATGGGTGCAGTGGTCAGCCTACGCTTGAGCTCATCAAATACCTGTTGTTGTGGCTCTTCCCACCTAAAAGGCACATCTTCTTTCACAATTTTGTTTAGGGGTGCAGCTATAGAAGAAAAATCTTTGACAAAGCGTCTATAAAAGCTTGCTAGTCCATGAAAACTGCGAACTTCCCCTACATTCTTAGGTATAGGCCACTCCACAATTGACCTAAACCTTTTCCTCATCCATTTCTACTCCCTCAGCCGAAATGACAAAGCCTAGAAAAACTACGCGTTCTAAACAAAAGGGGAACTTCTTAAAGTTGGCGTAAAGTTGTTCTTGCTTAAGCTTTTCAAAAACGGCTCGAATATGGTCAAGATGATCTTCTATGGTTTGGGAATAGATTAGGATATCATCGAAATAAACAACAACAAATCGTCCTATGAATGCTCGTAAGACTTCATTTATTAGCCTCATAAAGGTGCTAGGTGCGTTGGTGAGCCCGAAGGGCATCACTAACCGCTCATAGAGCCCAAACTTGGTTTTGAATGCAGTCTTCCATTCGTCCCCTTCTCTAATGCGTACCTAGAAGTACCCTTGCTTAAGGTCGATTTTGGTGAAGAATTTGGATCCGTGCAACATGTCCAACATATCGTCTAGCCTAGGTATAGGGTACCTATACTTGACGGTGATTTTGTTTATGGCTCGGCAATCGGTACACATTCTCCACGTTCCATCCTTTTTGGGTACTAAAATGACGGGGACGGCAGATGGGCTTAGGCTCTCTCGGACTTGTCCACTCGCTAGGAGCTCCTCCACTTGCCTTTGGATTTCTTTGGTTTCTTCGGGGTTGGCTCGATAGGCTGTGCGATTGGGTAACACGGCTCCTAGGACAAAGTCGATTTGGTGTTCTATTCCTCTAATGGGTGGTAATCCGGATGGTGGTTTGGAGGGAAATAGAACTTCATATTCTTGGATAAGGGACGCAACTGAGGTAGGTAAGTTTGGTGGGAGTTCTTCAAGGACAAAGTGACACGACTTTGGGATGATGATGAGGACAGTTTGGTTGTTATAAAGTGCGCGTGTGACCTCTCTTTTCTTGGCAAAATACCCACACTTCTTTTTGGACTCGTTGACACTTAGGGGCACTACCTCTTTTCCCTTGCTCTCTTGTTTTTTGTTCTCACTTTTCATACACTCCACGAATTTTCTCTCGGCTTCTTTTTCCTTAGGATCGGCTCTAGACTTGGACATGCATTGGTGATCCTCGTGGACTTTGTGTGGTGGAAGTGCATGCAGTTTGTACAATTTGCCATTCAATTTGAAAGAATAACGATTCAAATAACCATCATATGTCACATGTCGATCAAATTGCCATGGCCTACCAAGCAAGATATGACTAGCATGCATTGGTGCGACATCACATAAAACATCATCTTTGTAACTACCAATGCTAAGAGAAATCAAAACTTGTTTACTTACGCTAACTTCACCGCATTCATTTAGCCATGCAAGCTTGTAAGGATGCGGATGATTAGTCATAGGCAAATTCAGTTTTCTTACTAATTCGATGCTAGCCACATTCGCACAAGAACCGGAATCAATGATCATGGTGCACACTTTACCATTTATCATGCAATGAATATGGAAAATGTTTTCTCTATGTTGTTCGTGATCATCTAATTTCGGATATGCATTTAAAGCTCGATGCACAACAACAAACTCCTTAGTGTCAAAATCATCTAATGCGCCTAGATCCTCTTCAGGTTCAATTTCATTATCATGCTCAGACTCGTTTTCTTGCTTGGACTCGGACACATATTCGTTTGTCTCTTCAATTAACATGATTCGTTTTGAATTAGGACATTCTTTTCCTATGTGACCACGTCCTTGACATTTATAACATTTAATGTCTCTAAACCTGTTTGAGGGATCCGAAGAATTTCCGGTAGGAGCCTTTTGTTGGGTGCGTTCATCTCTCATTTGTGTGGACTCCACACGATTGTCCATTCTTTGTGACGCACCTTGGTCACGTGCTTGGCCTCCTGTAGGCCGTGAACTTCCTGTTCCTGAAGGCTTGCTGTAAAATCTTGATGAAGATTGATTAGTACGATAATTGGAATTGAAATTAGAGGAATTACGTACCTTTAATTGTGTTTCAATCTTTTCAGCCATATGGACCATGGTTGTGAGGTCGAGGTAAGGTTGAAGGTCAACCCTTTGCGCAATCTCCCTGTTTAAACCATGTAAGAATCGAGCTTTGGTGGCTTCTTCAGGTTCCTGCAAGTTAGACCTCTCCAACAAAATTTCTAACTCTTTATAATACTCGTCTACACTTGTCGTAAATTATGCAAACTCGTGAAAATAGAACTCTCATAATTGTTTGGAATAAAACGTTGTCGCATTTCAAACTTCATTTCTTCCTAAGTGGCAATTGGGGCTTGTCTCGTCTTAGTTCTATTTCGGCACAAATTTGTCCACCAATTAAGTGCATACCCAGAAAACTCAATAGAAGCGTATCTCACTTTTTGCAATTCACTATAATTGGTACAAGAAAAGATTAAATCCACTTTAGTTTCCCATTCTAAATATTCCTCCGCATTACTTTTACCATAAAACGTGGGAATATTTATTTTGGTTTTGAGAAAATCGTCATCTTGCGGAAAAAGGGGATTTTGACGTCTTTGGTAACCACGGGGAGGGTGGTCATCAAAGTCATAATCATCATGCTCAAATGGAATGTAATCATCATTGTACCTTCTCGGAACGTACCTTCTTGGTTGTGTAGGAGGAACAAACCTTCTTGCTTTGGTGTGTGGGGGTCGAATGTTATCGTCCTCAACTTCTTCTAGAGGATGGCGCCTTTGTTGTGGTAGGGGAACGGCCCTGCTTGTTCCTTGGCCATCACTCGTTTTGTAGCTTCACTCCACGTCTTCCAAGCGATGCTTAATTACCTCATTGTCATGCATGAGTTTCTTAAGCATCTCCAGCATTTGTTGTTGCGTATTGTCAACAGTTTCGGCCTCTTTAGACTTGCTAGATGCGGAATGATTGCTGCTGGCCATTGTACCTAAGGAATTGAACGAAAACAAAGGGACAAGAACGAAGCAAACTAACACAAAGACAAACAAACGTTAAGGGATTAGTAAAAAAATAAGCTATGAACACTCTGCTTTCGGTTCTTTCCACTCTCTTACCACTTTGGTTCTTGGATAACCTGAAGTTAAGAAGGCTCAAAGTGATCAATAAGGAAGTGTGTTGCCAAGGCTTCTTCAAATCACAATGTTCTCCGCTTGTTTCCTCCTTTTTGCTTTCAAGTTGCACTAATTAGTATCAAAGTAGAATCAATTGAAATGAACACAAACTTGAACTTTATACTAAGATTCAAAGAAAATAAGCAACCAAAGTTGATGTATAAGGCTGAACCAAAGATAAACTAAGGGTTGTCGTGGGCAATCTTTAGTTAATTTTGATTCTATGCACTTACTATCCACAAAATGGTTCAAGTCATGCAACAATCGAGCAACCAAATGTGTGATTGGTTCAAGAAGATCAGGAGATGGAGAATAAGGTATATAGGGGACGGCAATGTGGGGTAATATGGTATCCAAGGTTTGCAAGTCGTACCAAAAATTTTCCACGTAATGCACAAAGGTTTGCCCTTTTTCTTTGCTCTTGTTCTTTTGTTTTTCTTTTTCTTCCTTGCTATTTCAATTGAGCAAGGTTCAGATTCTCTTTTTTTACTAAGGGCAGAATTGGAATTTCACGCGTTTTGCACTTAGCACTTGCGTTTTTGGACAGAATAGTGCAATGTATTTAAAATGCAATTTTGTATCTTGGACTTGCAACAAAAATGACCTTGGAAGGTGAGGGAAATTGGGGCAAGGCCGAATGGGGTTAGGGTTAGGCTTTTTTGATTTAGGGTTTTTTGAACGTTTTGGGGATTTGCGGAATGGGGTTTGTAGGAACGGAATGGGCGTTGTAAATGGACTATTTGGGTTGGTAATTGATGATTGGTGTGGTCAATTTGGTTATTGGTTGGTTTAGGACAGAATTTGAAAAAAAAAATTCAAATTCTAGGGTTAGGGTTTATTTGGAATCAGGTTGGTGAGTTTTAGGGTTGGGTTAGGGTGGGGCTGGTTGGACCATGGGGGTGTGGCTGGTTTTAGGGTTTGGTCGGTGTTGCAAATGGGTTGTGAAGACAAGCACACGTAGAATTACTAGATTTATAGCATGAAATCAATCACAATGCGAATTACAAGATGCATACAATCATCACCAACTACAAGCTTCGGTAGCAACAAGATGATTTGAAACCGAGGTAGCTTTATAGGTTGATGGTTGGAATATTTTAAAGAAGGATGAATGTAACCTAAATGCAATGAACCCTAATTTGTTCAAGTTTGAACGACTCAAAATCAGATTGTGATGCGAAAAGGAAATACAGGAAATGACATTTGAATGATGAAAAGCAAAATGCAGCAACGTGACTCAAAGCAAATGTGGACGTTTTGTTTTTTTTTGTATGAGATGTAAGACAATGGCGTGTAGAGTGAGGGGTAGAAGAAGGACTCAACTGCAAATGAAATGACTAGACTCAAACGAAAAAGAAATGATAGATGGTGGAATAGAGTAACCTGGGCTCTGATACCAATTTGATGCGTGTAACTCGTGGGCTCCAACAATTCCACCTTCCAAACGTCCTTCACAAAGGATTAGGCACAAGGAGGAAGACTTCCCCTTGCTTCCTTAGTGAACAAAACGTATGGATTAAAACGAGCAAGACCAACACTTCAAGATGGTCGTTGATCAGGAAAACCAATAAAGCCCTCCTGGACGGCACCTTTAAGCAATGGCAACACCTTCAAAATGCTCAACTTTGAAGGATCTTAACCTAGGTTTTTAATGCAAAACCAAGAAAACAAAGTCTCACACAAAGTGAAAGAAATATCGAGAATTCCTATTTATCAAAAGTTGTGTTTACAATCAGCCAAAGGGGTCTATTTATAGGCCTAAAATCGTCCCCCTTCAGCCTTGAAATGGCTAGAAATAATTCAAATAAAGCTATCTAACAAATGTTTAAATTTGAACTTTTGCTTGAATTTCAAAACTAAGATAATTCTAGCTAAAACTTGAAATGCTTGGAAGATGTTATCTCCTCTATGTCCAGCCGTGTTTGAGGAGCCAATGGTGTCTTGGAGAAGCTGATTTGATGAGTGGGATGAGGCCTGAAGTTGATTTCAAAAGTTAGTTGAATTTGAATTCAAGTTGTGTTTGAATTTGAGCTTGCTTTGAACTTGGCTCTTGGATATCTTTTCCCCACTACTCCAGCCGTGTATTGGAGATGAATGGAGATTACAAAACCTGATTTGATGTTGATAAGCTGGCCGGAATTGAATTCAAATGATGGTTGAAGTTTGAATTCAAATTGAGTTTGAATTTGAATTCAAACTTGGATTCAATTTGAATTGGAATTATCCTCCTTTTTATCCATCCAAGTGGCGTGTGAATATATGGATATTCTGGCTGAATGCATCTTGAAATTTAACTCTCCAATTGGTTGAAGTTTGAATGCAAATCGTGGTTGAATTTAAATTCAAGTTTGGAGTTGAATTTAAATTCAATTTGATCATCACCTTATCTTCATCTTTGGATTCAAAGTGGCCGGCCTCTTGGATGATATTTGGGGATGCTTTTGATTTCAATTTGAACTAGAGGTTCCATCCTGGACACATTTAAATTTGTCTTAGTGGAGACAAACATTCCCTTCAAGACAATCATTCCTTTTCTCTCTCTTTTTGGTAGCACACGCCTACAAGAACATTTTGGACTTCCATTTGGCTTTGAAACTTCATGTACCTAATTTACCTACAAAGCAAATACATAAAACCAAGATCACAAGACACAAGATAAATTCAAAGACAAAGAATGTAGACGAGCATGCTGATACACGCTCAAGTTGAAGGTTCAATGAAATGAACCCAAGGAGTCTTAGGTTCATCTTGAACATGCTTGTACAAGAAGGTGGCAACTTGATGACAAAGTTCTCTTGCCCTCCTTCTTGTCATAGGACCTTTGACCTCTTGATGTGGCCCTTGATCCTCATCGGACCCTTGATCCTCATCAGCAATGCCAGTGTCATAGCTTGAGTCTCCGCCCGCAGCGGGTGCAATAGAGGTAGAGGAAAGCATATGGCCGAAAGAAACAAGCCTTGATCTGTTCTAAGGACTGCTCCACCTGTCGACATTTTTTGTCCTACCGTGGCGTCAACATTTAGCTTTAGCTTGCCAGATGGAGGAAATTTCCATCGAACTATTGTCAATCTCTTCATGCGCAATGGCGGGGAGAAGTGTTGAGCCACGAGATGTGGAATGGTTTGGGCAAACTTTTTCCCATTAATTAATTGGCACCATGTATATATTGCCCCTTTTATTTTGGTGTATAGCCTGTCATAGTTGAACGGTTCCTCACCAAACCTGCATGAGGCGTACATCTTCCATATTCCCCAAGCGACAAGTGACGGAACAATTGCTTTAAGATGACCTAACATTGTTTTTGGTGAGGACGATTGCCACCATCGAAGTAAATGTCTTTTGATGGTGCGCGAAAGAGGTATCAGTCCATAAAACGTGATGGACATTTCCACCCAAAGCGGGCGAATGACTGAGCAATGTAGGAATACGTGATCTTGATGGTCATGAGATTGACGATAAAAAACACACTGTGACGGATAAGATGTCATCCAGCCATGAAGGTTGTCTACCATTGGAAGAGAATGCATCCAAAGACGCCAAAGAAAGATTTTCTGACATGGATGTGTGGACTTCCACAAAATGTACCTTGTCTCAACCCTGGTGTGATCATGATCCGAGATCAAAGAATAAGCTGAGCGAATGGAGAATTGAACATTCTCCTCTGATGTCCAATGCAACATATCGTTAATGATTGAAGTATGCATTTCCATAAACTCGTTTATGCAACTGATTCGTTTCCATGTTGATGAATCATATATATGAGAATAGATAGATTAACGACGACCATATTTGGATCTACAAAATTCTGTCCAGTGTGTTTGAGTGAAAGTACTTCCACCATAGTTGACAATCATACGCTTGTTGAACATGTGAAAGATAACGGATGCCTAGACCACCAGCATCAGTCGATCTACATACAGAAGGCCAGGACTGCCAATGATGTCGTCCTTTCCAAAGAAAGGAAGCCGTTCTCCGATTTAAAATATGTATGACACCCTTTGGCAGTCTGGAACTAGCAATTAGATGCGTTGGTAACGTATTGAGCACATGTTTGATGAGAATGAGTATCCCCGCCATAGATAAGAAAGCCGTCGACCAAGATGATAGTTTAGCATCAAAGTGATCAAGAAGATTGGAACAATACCTGGCTTTATTTATCCCTTTGTGCAAATATGACCCCAAATGCTTTATAGGTAACGAAGTTGATCTCATCCCTAATGCCGTCAAAGAATGCGCTATCGAAACTCCCTGACCCACAACAAACTGACTTTTGTGATAGTTTACAAGTTGTCCCGAAGCTTGCTGATAGATGTCTAAGAATTTTCTAAATTTTGATAAGTTGCGTGATGAACCATTGAGGAAAATTAATAAGTCATCTGCGAATCCCAGATGCGATACACAAGGCGTGTGGCCTGCCTTGAAGCCCAAAATGCTGCCCGTCCGTATATGATGATTTAAGCCTCTTGCAAATCCTTCAAAAGACAGAATGAATAGTAGGGGCGATAAAGGGCCTCCCTGCTTCACTCCTCTACCAACGGAAAACGACTCCGTTAGACAACCGTTAAGAAGAATAGAACATGTTGTGTCGCTTAAGTTGTTGATAATGATGCGAACTAGACGCGCATCCATACCCATACGTTGCAACAGCAGATGGAGATACTTCCAACTCACCCGGTCAAAGGCCTTGGCCATATCCAATTTGATAAGAACCTGCCCGCCTGTTGTTTGCTTGTTTAATACGTGTACCGTTTACTGTGCCAATAGTACTTGTTCAGTAATGTCTCGGCCTTTCATGAAACCTTCTTGTTCTGGTGAAATTAGTCTTGGCAAGATTTTTCCCAGTTGTGTAGCTAGCAGCCTTGTGATGGTCAAGGAAATAAAATTAGTAAGGCATATCGGCCGGTAGTCCGCAAATGTTTGGGGATTAATTACTTTTGGTATAAGAATAATTGATGCTGCTGCTACTGTCCTTGGCATTCGAATAACCAAGTAGAATTCTTGAACTGCTTTATGAACATCCTGCTGTATCAGGTGCCAGAATCGTCTGTAAAAGGATCTGGGGTAGCCATCCGGGCCGGCGGCACTTGTGGGACTAAGATCCCAGACTGCTGCTTTCACCTCTGATAATGATGGTATCGCCTTCAACATGCTGTTATCATCTGCCGTAATCAGAGGCGGTATATGTTAAAGAATTAATTCACAGTCTATAACTGGCTCCTCAGCGAAGAGATGAGAGAAGTAGCGAATGACTTCATCTTTAATGTCACTTAGCTAATCAATCTCAGTTCCGTCTTGCTTCATGATTCGGTGGATAAGCTGGCGACTTCTTTTGTGTTTAACCAATTGATGGAAAAGGCGGTGTTTGCATCACCTGTTGAGAAAAAGGGGTTTGAGTAATTTCAAAATGCATGATTTAAATAACGTGAACTAAAGAAATACATGACTTGATTTATGACATGACACGTTTTTGAATGAAAGTTGCCTTATATAGTTCATATATATTGTTGTCATACTAACGAGCCATGAAGCGTTAAATCTTACATCAAATGACAAACATTTGTTGTGTTTGAACTATTTTCAGGTGCCATAATTAATAAACTAAACTAGTTCATTAAGTGAAGTACTTAGTTAATTAAACTAAGTAGTTCATTAAGTGAAGTACTTAGTTAATTAAACTAAGTAGTTCATTGAAGGAAGCAATATTTGGACAAGGCACAAAGACAACAAGGTGAAGAAAGGAAAGTCTTCCACTCTCCTCCCACACTTAATCCACGCATATATATATATACATAAATATATATATTTTCAGATTTTTTGAAAAATGCACATACACATGTACTCTAACGTACTACCGACACGTTATATATTTTACGTACATACGTTAACGTCACACCACCATACTTAAATCATATTTATGAGTATATTCAGGTCTTATATCATATGATATAAGTCATGGTGATGACAAATTAAATACGACACATTAAAAGGTTCTAAACCGAAAATTGTCGTATCGGGCGAATACCGAAACTTCGCCAACGTGTCACGTACTTGCCATAAATAGATGGACAGCCCCTACACTTCAACAATATTCATAAATTTTGTGGGTAGGATGATATTTACAGTCATAAAATCATTCCATGTTGGCACACACAAATCACCCCACATTAAGGCCAAATTGTGGAGATTCTAATTTCAATTTTGTCACATGTGTAAGGCACCATTTTAAGACCAGCCAAGTGCTGAATATTAAAGTTTAATTTATATATATTATGTGTACCATAATATATATAACATGTGCAAAGAGTTAGAATTTAATTAGAGAAAAATCGGATAATCGATAAACGTCAAAAATCGGTTTTCTACGTACACGACACATGGAACGTTTTTGGCACATCATACAACATGTATCTAGACACTTTTTTACACATTTTATACATCTCAAAGTTTTCTAGAAAATTCAATTAAGGGCTGATTGGAATATACTATGCGTGTATTATTAAATGTGCACTATTTTATAAAGTTTGCAAAAATAAAATTCAGCACATGTCTTATCTTCATGACACGCCTATATCAGCTGAGATGGAGCCAAAGTGGACCCTCGTTGGCATATTGATTGGTCAAGAATAAAGCATGCTATGTTGGTGACTTAAAGAAAGGAACTACAAAAGGTAATATTTCAAATTTTGTCACAATTGTGACACATGCTGAAAATTCAGCATGTGCACTAAAGTGTTGGCCGATTTTGACATCAATGTGAGCCTTATTTTGTGTCTTGATTAAGGTGGATTAATTAGAAGACAATTTGGAAGTGTTTTAAATATTTTATGGAATAAAGAAAGTGATATTCTTGAATATCACACATGCTGAAAATTTCAGCATGTGTGTAATGTATCTTGGCCGAGTTTGAGGCCTTATTAGTGTCTAATTTTTATTCCATAAAAGATGAGAATATTGTATACTAAATGGTGATCAATTTCTTGGATTAAATCAATGCAAAATAGGTAATATTTCGAATAATAGATGAATGTTACACATGCTGAAATTTCAGCATGTGCAAGACTCATTATGGCCGAATTTTACATGCCTTTTGGAAGAAAATTGTCTTGCTTAATTTATGTGATGATATTGGAAGTTATGGTAACTATTTTATGATGATTTTGCCACATGTTTTAAGTGGTATTCTCATATTTTCCTAGTCATCAGGTGATGACAACATCCAACCAATCAATGAGTGCCAAGTAAGCAAAAGTTTAATGATCATCCAATGAGAAGATGCCACGTAAGCAAAGACAAGTCACAATGATGCAATACACTCTTCCAAGGACTTAAAAGATAATTTTCAAGAAGGGAAGAAGCATGGGAGGGCGGCCAAGGTGTGGATAAAATGAGAAGAAGGAGAACAAACAAAATAGAAGACAAGGCTTACAAGTTTCAAAGATCAAAAACGTTTTCTACTTCTTCTTTCTACTCTTTCTTTCTTTCTTCTTCCTATAAGCCTATTGTACTTACATTCATATACTTGAATAGGCTTCATCTAGACCATCACATATTCTTTTATCATTGTAAAAGATTGATCAAGGTGTGATCAATCTTAGACTTGCAAGGTGGTGGTGTTCGTGTGTGTTGTATTCAACATACAAGGTTTGTAAAGGGTTGGAGTTGGTGTGTAACTCCATCAACCCTGTGGTAAGGTGTTTTTGTGTTGTTTGATTAGTGTGAACCGAGGAAGGTGTCCTCGAAGACTGGAGTATGTTGTTTATAACTGTTGTACTCCAACGACCATGTACTTGAAACTATGATTAAGTGACGAAATTAAAGCGATGATTCCTTCACGTGCATGTTACTTAAGTCAAATTAGCGCTTCTTTATTTAAATTCTTTAAGTTCATTTAGGACATACACTAAATAGTTATACAAGCGAACGTCACAAGGTGAGTGATACACCTTGTGAATTCGGCCAAAGGCCATTGATCACCCTTGAAGTAAACTCGTTCTTGTAAGAATGCAAACATATACGATCCTCACAAAGCAAGATTAAAATCATAATTAAATAAAATAAATAACATTATAAATTATATAAGTATGGGGTATGATAAATGGGAAAAGACAAAACTACCCCCAAGACCCAAAACTTTCGGCCATACCCCCAAGAGTTCTAGAATTCTCCTCACTTTTTTCCAAACAAATCTTAATATTCAAAAATTAAATAACAAATAAAAAGCAAGCATGCAAAGAAAACAATAAATTAATGGATGCATGCTAGACAAGGATTAAAATAATGCAAGCATGAGGGACAAAAAGGCTTGCCTTTTTCTTTCTTCCATGGAACTTTGCCTCCTTGACCACCACTTGGAACCACCGGGTCCCCTCCCCATTTCCCCCAACATGTTCTATTTTAGTTATTCCTAGAAGCTCACTTCAATCTCATCTTGAAACCCCTCTCAAGCAAGCCAACACTTAAGAAATTTCTTCAACTCCCAACCATACACCCAACTTTCGGCCCTCCCTCTTGAAGCCAAGAAATCAATTCAGGTTCCATCTTCAAGCTCAAGGAGTGTTTAGGTAAGCTTCATCCCAATCTCATTAAGTAAATTCTTCATGCAAATTGATGAAGCTCACAAGGGTGTTTTTCATCCTCCCCCAACCGTGACCCCCCTTTGGCAATAGGTGCAAAGCCTTCAACTCTCTTAGGTGGTGATATCTTGAGGTGCTTGAATCTCTACTCAAAACTCATTTTGGTAAGATATTCTAGTCTTAAATATATCCTATTTTCACTATTGAATGAAGGCTAACCCTCTTCTTCTTCTCCTTCAAAAAAAAACCCATATACACAAGGGTGAAGAAAGAGGTGGATTTCAACTCAACTCACTCCATAACCAAGCAAAGACAAGAGCTTTAGCTTGAAGAGGCAAGTATACAATGATCTCTCATGATTTACTTAAAGAGTTAGTGACTTGAATGACTAGAGGTTCTTAAGATTTGATCTTTAGATGAATATCCTAAGTTTGAGATTATATCTTAGAGATTTCTTAAGAACAATGCATTGCATGTGGCTTATTCTCTCAAAGAAGGAATCTTTTATTTCATGCATTAAGATTCAAGGCTGTTTTAAGATGATTTAAGTTGCAACTAAGTGAGTCTAAGTAAGATTGATGCTTGTTTGAAACTTGGAAGATTTATGGAAAGGCATGCATATGAAAGATAGGAGCATTATGAAGTTGTTAGTAAGATTAGCTTGAGATGAATCTTGAATGTGAATGCATTCTTGAATGTGTTGAAAAATGTGGTTAGGACACCTCTAAGTTTCGGTCTAAAGGGAGAAAGGAGGAGGAGAATCTTGTCTTTGAGGATGAACACTTGTTTGGTGCATATATGTGATACTTACTTGTTACTATCTACAAACTGATTTGCTTGATGAAAAGGTGACCTTACAATGAGCATGCAAACTGGACATTTATGTTACAATGGAGGGTAAGTGGTAATTAATCATATATTTCACAAAGACAAGATGAATGATGAACATTTGACTTGAATAGAAGAACAAATGGCAAACCACTGGAACTGGACTGCATGAAGTCACATTTTCAACGACCTGAGAACTAACCTTGCAGACCTTCAATGAAGCAAAATTTTGGCACAAAGTTAGCCTTATGAATGTAGCACAAGTGAGAGTTGGAATTTTGTTAAAATAGGCTAAGGATTATTTTTAAAAAATTACGCGGTAAAACTACTCTGGTAGAACATTCTGGAGATGGGCAGAATTGACCACTGACTTCAACAAATTAAAAGAGGACCTTGTGGACCTTCAATAAATCTGATTTTTGGCACAAACCTAGCCCCATGAGTGTAGTAGAGATGCCAGCTGGAAGTTTGGTAAAATGAGCTGTGGTTAATTTTTAATAAAATATGGTAAGACTAGTCAGACATGAGAAACGGAAATTGAGCAGAATTGTAACCTCTCTTGACAGACTTGAAAAGGGACCTTGTAGATGACCAATAAATTTGATTTTTGGCATGGTAATAACCCTATGAGTGTAGTGGACACGCCAGCTATAATCTTGGTAAAATAAGTTCTGGATTATTTTTAATGAATTATTTGGTAAAACTGCTCAACTGAAATTACTGGAACCAATCTGAAATTTAGTAACGACTTTCCAGGCCTCAGAAAGGGGACTTAGAGATATGCAAATGGGCTAAATTTCAGTAGGATACTAGTTCCACATGTTTATAACTTGGACAAGTTGGAATTTCCAGAAAACGAACTACGGATGCGCCGCAATTAAATTTTTAGTAAAATGGGTCAGATCAGTTTCAGCACTTAAACCGTTTCAGAAAAGTAATTAAATGAGCCCTTATGGTTATCAATTTAATCTGAAAATTTTATGACAAATCCTCGAGACACATAGGAATAAGTCAGGCAAGTTAGTTAGGTTAACCCTAACGTTTTGAAGGGTAATCACGGACGCAAAGTTGATGTACTAAAGCTGAAATCTAGACTGAACAAGGAAATACATTAAATGAGGTTAATTTGTCCGCTTATGAGTATGACATAGGAATTTAGGGATTCCCTAAGTCCGAACCATGCAGGTTAATATGTTATTTCACGCCATGACTTGCATTGCATATCACTGCATGTATCATGCATGATCATGAAGCCAATTTTATGGATTTTACTTATGCAAGCAAGTTTTAAAAGCGACTATGTTTTTGTTATGCATGAAAATTTTACAGTACCATGTTTTAAAAAGCTTCATGATTCCTTTGCCGGCCAAGCATGCGACTAACCTGACTCCATGCCCGGGGTTAATTGGTCTGTTGACATGATATGTTCTGGACCCGTTCAGACCCGGGGTTAATTGGTCTGTTTCATGTTCTGGACCCGTTCAGATCCAGGCTTAATTGATCTGATATCTGTTCTGGACCCGTTCAGATCCAGGGTTAATTGATCTGATATCTGTTCTGGACCAACTCAGATCTGGGGTTAATTGATCTGACACTCCGTTTCTATGACACGTTATTTATGGGACCAAAATGATGTTTTGACATGGTATGACATCATGCATTGCATATTGCATAACTCATGATCACGCTAACATGTTGTATGATACAGTTAAGGACTTAGTACGCTAATAGTGGTTAGCAGTATCTAGAATTATGCTTAGGCTATACCGTCAGTTGACTTCAGAACTTAGGACAGGTATGAGTTATTATTTAAAGTTTTCACGTTACTACATTCATGTTATAATTCATGTATTTCATGGTCGTTTATTGTATTCTTGCTGGGTGATTTTTATCACTCACACTTTATTTTCCCCCCAGATAATGCCAAGATAGAATGGATTGAAGATGAGCCAAGCGTACCATATCCATAGGCGAGGAGATATGAAGGGAGCTAAGCTTAAGGACTTTTGTGCTGCTGAGATGTTTGTATTATGACTATGTTTGAACTCTATGGAATGTGACTATGACATTTTGTGAGACTACTACTTTGGGGACTCAGTTATTTCGTAATGCACGTTTAATTTGAAAAGTTTTAATTCTGCCTAAATTTTACTACCATGTCAAATGTTAGCATGGGAGTCCACGACTTATGTTATGGATTTTCGCATGTTATGCACGACGCTTTGTTCTCTCCTTAGTGAAGTATGGTGGGTGCACCGTATCCGGACGAGGGCCGGGTGTGGGGCGCTACAGGTGGTATCAGAGCCCAGGCTCTAGATTTCGGACAAAACGTAAGACTAAGTTGTGATCTTAGCAATCTAAGTTTGATCTTAGACCTAAGTCATGATCTTAGATGAGTGATGGCCTTAGACTAGGACCACTTATACCGGGTTTAGGATGTAATCTAATAACTAATCCTAAACTATGAAAGCTAAGTCTATGACATAAGACGTGCCCTTTTATCTTCCCTACTTAAAAGCTTTTGATTTTGGTCCTTAGTCAAATTCAATTGATTTTATTCCGATATTCTAAATAGATGCTAAACCCATAAGTGCAGATGGTGAGGCCACGTGAAAGACCTCTGAGAGCACAGCCAGCTGCTCAGGAGCCCATTCCACCGCCACCAGCACACGTCCTGCCACCACCTCAGCCGGACCAGAATCCTCCACCACCAGCTCCACAGGCACCTGTTCCTCCGGTCATCCCAGACATGAATGCTTTTCAGTCCTTTTGCCAAGTTGTTACTCAGATAGGGCAAGACCTAATTCATCAGAATGCTCCACCTCAGCCACATCAGCCAGTAAGGGATGCCCAATATTATTTTGAGAAGCTCAAGAGGGCAAACGTACCACCGTTTGAAGGAAAGCCAGACCCAGATATCGCAGAAAAGTGGCTAGGTGAAGTTGAAAACTATTTCGAGCTAATTCAAGCCCCATAGGAGATGAAAGCCCAGGCCATCCGACCTTTCTTGATCAGTGAGGCCAATCAATGGTGGAAGACAAATCTACAGCCTTTGCCCAGACCGATTTCCTGGGAGAGATTTTTACAAGAATTCCATAAGTTCTATATTCCCCCATCTGTCAAATTACAAAAGAGACATGAATTTGAATCTTTGAAACATGAGCTGGGCATGACAGTAGCGGAGTACGCAAATAAGTTCATTGCACTTGGGAGGTTTCAGCCCGTTACGATGAATGACGAAGAGACGAAAATGCTAAAGTTTGAAAGAGGTCTGAATCCGAGGATTAGGACGTGGTTGGTAAATGCAAATCCTACCAATTTTGGAGCACTTCTAGATGCATGCTACCGCATAGAGAGAGATATTATCCGAAGAGATGACGTGGGTCAAAAACGAGAAAGACAAGGGACTGGGAATGAGAAATATAAGAAGGTGGCAAAGAAGAATTTCAGAGGATCAGTTTGTCAGGGACAATCTCAGGGACAAAATCAGCACCGCAAGCAAAACCAAAATAATCAGCAGAAGAATCAGGCCTCATCTCAACAGCCAGCAATACCGGTATGCTCTCACTGCCAGAAGAGGCATGTGGGTGAGTGCAGGTGGAAAACAGGCAAATGCTTTGGATGCAGCAAGGATGGCCACATGATTAAAGATTGTCCAGAAAAAGGAGCGCAGCAGCAGCAACAACAAAAGAACCAGCGGCCCCGTACAAATGCAAGAGTGCACGTCATGACAGATGCTGATGTCGAAGAGACTGCTGATGTAGTGACTGGTAAGATTTAAAGTCTTATGCCTTCAATACATTTCACTTATGCATGTCTATCATATTGCTTAGTAAAATGTGCATGGTTCAGGAACTATATTAGTGTGTAGCATACCAGCAAATGTGTTGTTTGACAGTGGTGCTAGCCACTCGTTTATCTCAAGGAAGTTTGCTAAGAATATCGATCATGATCCAATCCGATTAGATTCACCTTATAGAGTACAAGCAGCTGGCGATCAGGTGCTTGTTTCCCATCACATACTCAGAAATTGTGCCCTTGAGTTTAATGACTAGTTGTTTGAGGCCAATTTGATTCCCATATCTATGAGTGATTTTGACGTGATTCTCGGAATAGATTAGCTCTCAAAGAATCATGCCCACATTGACTGCCGAAGCAGGCAAGTTATCATTAAGAACCCAGCTTGAGATGAGATGTCATTCCAAGGAGGAACTAAGTTAAAGAAACCACCCAAGAAAGTTTTTGTTAACGCAGCTTGTGCCAGCCAAGCATTAAAGAAAGGTCATAAAGGATTCTTGGTTTATGTTCTAAGTGCAGAACAAGAGAGCCCTACCCTTGCACAAGTTCCAGTTGTTAATGAATACCCTGATGTATTTCCTGATGATCTGCCTGGACTACCTCCTGATCGCGAGATTGCTTTCGAAATAAACCTTGTTCCAGGAGCTGAACACATATCTAAAGCCCCTTATCGCATGGCACCTACTGAACTAAAGGAATTAAAGGAACAGTTACACGAACTGTTAGAGAAGAAACTTATTCGTCCCAGTGTTTCACCATGGGATGCTCCGGTGTTATTCGTGAAAAAGAAAGATGGAAGTATGCGCTTATGCATCGATTACCGGGAGCTCAACAAAATTACCATAAAGAATAAGTACCCGTTGCCCCGGATTGACAACTTATTCGACCAGCTCAGGGTAAGTAAATCATAAGTTTAACTTGAGTAAGATTTAAATCTTTCCCAAAACCCTACCTAAAGTATCTTAATGCAGGGATCTCGAATCTTCAGTAAGATTGACCTACGATCTGGGTACTTCCAGTTGAAGATAAAGGCGGAAGATGTCCCTAAGACTGCTTTCAGAACCCGATATAAACACTATGAATTCTTAGTCATGCCTTTTGGTTTGACCAATGCCCCTGCCGCCTTTATGGATCTCATGAATCGAATCTTCCAAGAACAGTTGGATAAATTCGTGGTGGTCTTTATAGACGATATCTTGATATATTCACCCGACGAAGAGACTCACGCAGCCCACTTGAGGACGGTCCTAAATATTCTAAGAGCGAGACAGTTGTATGACAAGTTCAGCAAATGCGAGTTTTGGCTGCAAAGTGTATCCTTCCTTGGTCATGTGATTTCAGAAGATGGGATTTCAGTAGATCCCAAGAAAATTGAAGCTATCACAGAATGGCCTAGGCCAACAAATGTTACAGAAGTAAGAAGTTTTATCGGACTGGCCGGATATTACAAAAAGTTTGTTGAAGGATTCTCGAGGATAGCTGTTCCTCTCACCAGATTGACCCAAAAGAAAACCAAGTTCGAGTGGAGTGCCGACTATGAAAGGAGTTTCTCGGAGCTAAAAGCAAAGTTGACGTCTGCACCTATCCTAGCTCAGCCCACCCCTGGTGAGAAGTATGTAGTATACAGTGATGCTTCGAAGAATGGTCTCGGATGTGTCCTTATGCAGAATGACAAAGTAATAGCATATGCATCCCGACAGTTGAAGCCATTTGAGCAAAACTATCCTGTCCACGATCTTGAACTTGCTGCAGTGGTTTTCGCATTAAAGATATGGAGGCATTACTTGTATGGCGAACGGTGTGAAATTTATACAGATCACAAGAGCCTAAAGTACCTCTTTACCCAGAAGGAGCTTAATATGCGGCAGCGCAGATGGCTGGAGTTAATAAAGGATTACGACCTTTCCATTCAATATCATCCGGAAAAAGCCAACAAGGTTGCTGATGCATTAAGTCGGAAAGCAAGTCACCCACGGCAACCACCTCTCCAGCGAGACATGGAAGAGTTCGGCTTAGAAGAAGTTGACTCAGTCAATGAGGTTCTCGCCAAGTTACTTCTTGTTCCTTCATTGATTGATAAGATCAAAGAGGCTCAAGGGAATGATGAAGCGTTGAGGAAAATCAAATAAAGGATAAAAGATAAGCCACGAGACGACTTTGAAGTTCGCAGCGACGGTAGTTTATGGTATCGAGGACGGTTGTGTGTCCCCGAAAGCAAAGAACTTAAAGATGAAGTTTTGATGGAAGCTCATAATTCTCGACTATCTATACACCCTGGAGCAAATAAGATGTACCAAGATCTCAAGAAAAAGTTTTGGTGGCCCGGTATGAAGAATCAAATAGCAAAATTTGTCGGGCGATGTCTAATTTGTCAAAGAGTAAAAGCCGAGCACCAAAGACCCGCTGGATTATTGCAACCCTTAGAAGTGCCGGAATGGAAATGAGACCACATCACCATGGACTTTGTGACTGAGCTGCCCAAGACTAAGCATGGGAATGATGCTATATGGGTGATTGTGGATCGTTTGACTAAGTCTGCTCACTTCTTGGCCATGACAATTAAGGCATCCATGGAGAAGTTGGCCTCTATGTATATTGACCAGATCGTTTGTTTGCATGGAGTGCCCATAAGTATTGTATGCAACCACGACCCGCGATTTACTTCAAGATTTTGGACAACGTTGCAAAAGGCAAAGGGCACAAAGATTAGAATGAGTTCCGCATTTCATCCTCAAACAGATGGACAATCAGAAAGAACAATCCAAACCCTTGAGGATATGCTCCGCGCTTGCATCCTTGATTTCGGAGGAAGCTGGGATAGAAGCCTTAAGCTCGTTGAGTTCTCTTATAATAATAGCTTCCACAGGTCTATCGGGATGGCACCAGATGAAGCGTTGTATGGACGAAAATGTCGATCCCCACTCTATTGGGACGAGATTGGAGATAAGATCTATGCGGGACCCAACATTGTTGAACAAACACGAGAAAAGGTGAAGCTTGTCCAGCAAAGACTAAGAGCAGCACAAGATAGAACGAAGATATAGGCAGACGAAAGAAGGAGACCTTTGGAGTTCCAAGAAGGAGAGAAAGTTTTTCTAAAGGTTTCTCCGACTAAAGTGTTAAAAGATTTGGTATCAAAGGAAAGCTAAGCCCAAGATTCGTTGGACCTTATGAGATACTTGAGAGAGTGGGCGAAGTTGCATACCGCTTGGCGTTGCCACCATCTCTCTCCCAGTTGCACGATGTATTCCATGTTTCTCAACTTCGGCGATATGTATATGATCCTAGTCACATTCTTGAGGACAAACAGTTGAAGGTGGAAGATGATGTATCTTATGAAGAGGGACCCTTAAGGATCATTGATCGGAAAGAAAAAGCCTTAAGAAAGAGAACCATACCCATGGTGAAGGTACAATGGAGGCATCATTCGGAGGCAGAAGCGACATGGGAAACAGAGGAAGATATGAGAAGTAGGTATCCGCATCTTTTTGACTAGTTCTGAAGTTTCGAGGACGAAACTTATGATAAGGGGGGAGGATGTTGTACCCTAACGACCATGTACTTGAAACTATGATTAAGTGACGAAATTAAAGCGATGATTCCTTCACGTGCATGTTACTTAAGTCAAATTAGCGCTTCTTTATTTAAATTCTTTAAGTTCATTTAGGACAGACACTAAATAGTTATACAAGCGAACGTCACAAGGTGAGTGATACACCTTGTGAATTCGGCCAAAGGCCATTGATCACCCTTGAAGTAAACTCGTTCTTATAAGAATGCAAACATATACGATCCTCACAAAGCAAGATTAAAATCATAATTAAATAAAATAAATAACATTATAAATTATATAAGTATGGGGTATGATAAATGGAAAAAGACAAAACTACCCCCAAGACCCAAAACTTTCGGCCATACCCCCAAGAGTTCTAGAATTCTCCTCACTTTTTCCCAAACAAATCTTAATATTCAAAAATTAAATAACAAATAAAAAGCAAGCATGCAATGAAAACAATAAATTAATGGATGCGTGCTAGACAAGGATTAAAATAATGCAAGCATGAGGGACAAAAATGCCTGCCTTTTTCTTTCTTCCATGGAACTTTGCCTCCTTGACCACCACTTGGAACCGCCGGGTCCCCTCCCCATTTCCCCCAACATGTTCTATTTTTATTATTCCTAGAAGCTCACTTCAATCTCATCTTGAAACCCCTCTCAAGCAAGCCAACACTTAAGAAATTTCTTCAACTCCCAACCAAACACCCAACTTTCGGCCCTCCCTCTTGAAGCCAAGAAATCAATTCAAGTTCCAACTTCAAGCTCAAGGAGTGTTTAGGTAAGCTTCATCCCAATCTCATTAAGTAAATTCTTCATGCAAATTGATGAAGCTCACAAGGGTGTTTTTCATCCTCCACCAACCGTGACCCCCCTTTTGGCAATAGGTGCAAAGCCTTCAACTCTATTAGGTGGTGATATCTTGAGGTGCTTGAATCTCTACTCAAAACTCATTTTGGTAAGATATTCTAGTCTTAAATATATCCTATTTTCACTATTGAATGAAGGCTAACCCTCTTCTTCTTCTCCTTCAAAAAAAACCGTATACACAAGGGTGAAGAAAGAGGTGGATTTCAACTCAACTCACTCCATAACCAAGCAAAGACAAGAGCTTTAGCTTGAATAGGCAAGTATACAATGATCTCTCATGACTTACTTAAAGAGTTAGTGACTTGAATGACTAGAGGTTCTTAAGATTTGATCTTTATATGAATATCCTAAGTTTGAGATTATATCTTAGAGATTTCTTAAGAACAATGCATTGCATGTGGCTTATTCTCTCAAAGAAGGAATCTTTTATTTCATGCATTAAGATTCAAGGCTGTTTTAAGATGATTTAAGTTGCAACTAAGTGAGTCTAAGCAAGATTGATGCTTGTTTGAAACTTGGAAGATTTATGGAAAGGCATGCATATGAAAGGTAGGAGCTTTATGAAGTTGTTAGTAAGATTAGCTTGAGATGAATCTTGAATGTGAATGCATTCTTGAATATGTGTTGAAAAATGTGGTTAGGACACCTCTAAGTTTCGGTCTAAAGGGAGAAAGGAGGAGGAGAATCTTGTCCTTGAGGATGAACACTTGTTTGGTGCATATATGTGATACTTACTTGTTACTATCTACAAACTAATTTGCTTGATGAAAAGGTGACCTTACAATGAGCATGCAAACTGGACATTTATGTTACAATGGAGGGTAAGTGGTAATTAATCATATATTTCATAGGGACAAGATGAATGATGAACATTTGACTTGAATAGAAGAACAAATGGCAAACCACTGGAACTGGAGTGCATGAAGTGACATTTTCAACGACCTGAGAACTAACCTTGCAGACCTTCAATGAAGCTAAATTTTGGCACAAAGTTATCCTTATAAATGTAGCACAAGTGAGAGTTAGAATTTCGTTAAAATAAGCTAAGGATTATTTTTAAGAAATTACGCGGTAAAACTGCTCCAGTAGAAAATTCTGGAGCTGGGCAGAATTGACCACTGACTTCAATGAATTAAGAGAGGACCTTGTGGACCTTCAATAAATCTGATTTTTGGCACAAGCCTATCCCCATGAGTGTAGTAGAGATGCCACTGGAAGTTTGGTAAAATGAGCTATGGTTAATTTTTAATAAAATATTTGGTAAGACTGGTCAAACTTGAGAAACGGGAATTGAGCAGAATTGTAACCTCTCTTGACAGACTTGAAAAGGGACCTTGTAGATGACCAATAAATCTGATTTTTGGCATGGTAATAATCCTATGAGTGTAGTGGACACGCCAGCTGGAATCTTGGTAAAATAAGTTCTGGATTATTTTTAATGAATTATTTGGTAAAACTCCTCAACTGAAATTACTGGAACCAACCTGAAATTTAGTAACGATTTTCCAGGCCTCAGAAAGGGGACTTAGAGATATGAAAATGGGCTAAATTTTGGTAGGATACTAGTTCCACATGTTTGTGACTTGGGAGAGTTGGAATTTCTGGAAAACAAATTACGGATGCGCCGCAATTAAATTTTTAGTAAAATGGGTCAGATCAGTTTCAGCACTTAAACCGTTTTAGAAAAGTAATTAAACGAGCCCTTATGGTTATCAATTTAATCTGAAAATTTTATGACAAATCCTCGAGACACATAGGAATAAGTCACGAAAGTTAGTTAGGTTAACCCTAATGTTTTGAAGGGTAATCACGGACGCAAAGTTGATGTACTAAAGCTGAAATCTAGACTGAACAAGGAAATACATTAAATGGGGTTAATTTGTCCACTTATGAGTATGACATAGGAATTTAGGGATTCCCTAAGTCCGAACCATGCAGTTTAATATGTTATTTCACGCCATGACTTGCATTGCATATCACTGCATGTATCATGCATGATCATGAAACCGATTTTATGGATTTTACTTATGCAAGCAAGTTTTAAAAGCGACTATGTTTTTGTTATGCATGAAAATTTTACGGTCCCATGTTTTAAAAAGCTTCATGATTCCTTTGCCGGCCAAGCATGCGACTAACCTGACTCCATGCCCGGGGTTAATTGGTCTGTTGACATGATATGTTCTGGACCCGTTCAGACCCGGGGTTAATTGGTCTGTTTCATGTTCTGGACCCGTTCAGATCCAGGCTTAATTGATCTGATATCTGTTCTGGACCCGTTCAGATCCAGGGTTAATTGATCTGATATCTGTTCTGGACCAACTCAGATCTGGGGTTAATTGATCTGACACTCCGTTTCTATGACACGTTATTTATGGGACCAAAATGATGTTTTGACATGGTATGACATCATGCATTGCATATTGCATAACTCATGATCACGCTAACATGTTGTATGATACAGTTAAGGACTTAATACGCTAATAGTGGTTAGCAGTATCTAGAATCATGCTTAGGCTATACCGTCAGTTGACTTCTGAACTTAGGACAGGTATGAGTTATTATTTTAAGTTTTCACGTTACTACATTCATGTTATAATTCTTTATGTATTTCATGGTCGTTTATTGTATTCTTGCTGGGTGATTTTTATCACTCACACTTTATTTTTTCTTCAGATAATGCCAAGATAGAATGGATTGAAGATGAGCCGAGGGTACCATATCCATAGGCGAGGAGATATGAAGGGAGCTAAGCTTAAGGACTTTTGTATTGCTGAGATGTTTGTATTATGACTATGTTTGAACTCTGTGGAATGTGACTATGACGTTTTGTGAGACTACTACTTTGGGGACTTAGTTATTTCGTAATGCATGTTTAATTTGAAAAGTTTTAATTCTGCCTACATTTTACTACCATGTTAAATGTTAGCATGGGAGTCCATGGCTTATTTTATGGATTTTCGCATGTTATGCACGACGCTTTGTACTCTCCTTAGTGAAGTACGGCGGGTGTAGCGTATCCGGACGAGGGCCGAGTGCGGGGCGCTACAATAACCGAACGAGTATAAAATTCTTGGTGTCATTTACTTTCAGCACTTACTTTCTGTTTCAGCACTGTTTATCGTTTTTTATCACGTTCGTAAAAATAGTAAACGGATTTCAAAAATTATGACACTTTCCAGAATCATAGCCACATGTCTTAAGGTTGATTTGGAACAAGTTTCAACCCTTTTGGATAAGTATAAGTCAACCAAATGTCCAAAGTTCTGAGACTAGTTTAGTCTGATTTTCAGGTTTGCAAAGGTTGAGACTTTGATCGTATTTGACTAACTTCCCAAAAGAATTTTTCAAAACTGTTTCAACCCATTTAAACACAACTTATAAAGGGTTAGTATTTAAATTTTCAGATCATTTGGAGTTGCGTACAAATAGAAATTAATTTTTCAAATCAGTGTAAGTTTCTAGCAGATTTATGCAATCTGACCACCAACGAATTTTCAAAGGGTTAGAGGTTGAATTTAAATCTGAAATTTTTAGGAGACACTCATAACATCTGAGGCTAAGTTCCCTACAAATGTCAGAATTTTTGAAGACCTGCAACGTAGTTTTCAAAACAATTTAAAACTGGTCCTGAAAACAGAAACTGTTTTCAGAAGGTGGGCTTTTGGTTTAAAACAATTTTAACAACCACATTTTCCGTACCCACTATTCAACCCCCTCTTCTAGTGGTGCCTTACAGATCCTACAATTGGTATAAGAGCGCAGGAACACTCACAACAAAAGGATCCAACAATCTAGGTGAGATGACATCCACTAGCTATAACACCGTGCAAGAGGGAATGTCAACCATAAGGTCTCCTCTTTTCGACGGTTAGTCTTTTATTCAATGGAAATTAAGAATGAAACTTTTTCTTATGGCTATTAATATTGATCTATGGTCCATCATAGAAGACTGTCCATTTATTCCTACTAAGATGTCAATTATTGATGGTGTCACACTAGAGGTTATAAAAACGAAACAAGAATACACTAATGATGACAAAAAGAAATTGAGTATGAATGCTAAAGCCATGCAACTACTATTAAACAGCCTAAGTAAAAGTGAGGCTAGTTACGTGTCTAATTGTTCTAGTGCTCAAGAGATGTGGCATATTCTTGAAATGAAACATGAAGGGACTAGCCAAGTAAAGGAGTCCAAAATTAATATGCTTATGTCCACACTTGAATCCTTTAAATTATTGCTAAATGAGTCTATTGTTGAGATGGATTTATGCTTGAATAACATTTACAATTCTCTTGAGTCTCTTGGCAAAGCCTTCACTATGCAGGAAAAGGTACAAAAGGTGTTGCGAAGCCTTCAATCCGAGTGGGACCCTAAAGTAACGGACACAGAAGAAAGCAAAGTGACTAAATCGATTAAGATAGAAGAACTAATTGGATCACTTAAGGTATATGAAACAAACTCGGTTTAAGACATTCTGAGTCTATTTCTAATAATGATAGGGCTATAGCATTTAAATCAAATGAATACGTCGTAGATGATAGTGACATGGGTTCCGATGATGAGGACTTAATGACGATGGCTAAAAGATCAAGAAAAATCTTGAGAAAATCGATTAAACATAAGTCTACCTCATCTAAGGATCATAAAAATAAAAATAAGGAAATAAAGTGCTATGAATGTGGACAGCCTGGACACTTGCCATATGACTGTCCAAACAAGGACAAACAAATGAATAAATACCTTGACAAGGATCGGACAAAAACTAGACTCTTCTCAGAATCGAAAAAAAGGAGAAGAGCCTTCAAAGCCTCCACTTGGAGTGACACATCCGACTCTGAGACTGATGATACGGAAGAACACAAGGAACAAGTATGCTTTACATCTAAAGCATCAAATGAGGTATCTTCCGACTCTGATTCCGATTCTGAATGTTCTTATGATGATTTATTTAGTCAATATTTAGAATTACATAAGTTCTCAAAGACTCTTGCAAAAGAAAAGAAGCGATTAATTGAAGACAAGAAATAGTTAGAATCTTCTAACAAAGATCTTGTGTCTCAATTAAACGATTCAAAAGAAGAGTCGTCATGCATTATAAATTCATTAAAGTCTTAAATTTCATCATTGACATCTGAGAACACTAAATTGAAATCCAAGATTTCAAACTTGAGTTCAAGGAATGCGGATGTAGAGAAAATGGTGAAACAATTTGACACGGGAACGAACATGCTAGATCACATCATTTCTTCACAAAAGCATGATAGTGACAAAACCGGACTAGGATACGTTGAGAAAAGTAAGTCACTAAATAAACCAACCAAATTCATTCCATCTAAGAAAATAGATGCATCAAAGACATATGTGGCATCTAAGAAGACGCCTAGACCTTCTCCTAAGACATCTCATCGTGCTTCTTCTTCACAAGATGCAAAATATAATTATGTGCCATGTAGATATGAGAAGAAACAAGTGATGCATACGCGACACTCATATCACAAAAATGCATCTAGATCACGTCCCATGCATGCAAACCGAAATGCATATCAAAAACAGAAACTATACTATATGCATGATGGGATTCTTGGCCAAAGGCCAAACGCTTTTGCCCCCAACATATACTATGTTGCGTTCTCATCACCTTTCTCACCTTTTGGAAGACCTAGAAAGGTCACCCAAATTTGGGTACCAAAAGGGACATTTTCAAAGGATTGAATAAATAACCTTTACGAACGCACATTTGATATTATAAAATGCATGATTTCTTTTTCATCTCTACATGCGCTTTTGATTGTCTTTCAAAAATAAAGGGGGAGAGAATGCATGATTTAAGGGAGAGAGAGAAAGATTAATTGCATAAATCAAGGGAGAGCGGATTTGATTCAAAAGGTGAATTTATGCACGATTGAAGGGGGAGTGATAAGATTTAAATCATGTATATAGGTTATTTTGTAAATCATCAAAAGGGGGAGATTGTTGAGAAAAAGGGGTTTGAGTGATTTCAAAATGCATGATTTAAATAGCGTGAACTAAAGAAATACATGACTTGATTTATGACATGACACGTTTCTGAATGAAAGTTGCCTTATATAGTTCATATATATTGTTGCCGTACTAACGAGCCATGAGGCGTTAAAGCTTACATAAAATGGCAAACATTTGTTGTGTTTGAACTATTTTTAGGTGCCATAATTAATGAACTAAACTAGTTCATTAAGTGAAGTACTTAGTTAATTAAACTAAGTAGTTCATTAAAAGAAGCAATATTTGGACAAGGCACAAAGGCAACTAGGTGAAGAAAGGAAAGTCTTCCACTCTCCTCCCACACTTAATGCACGCATATATATACACATAAATATATATATTTTCAGATTTTTTGAAAAAGGCATATACACATATATTCCAATGTACTACCAACACGTTACATATTTTATGTATGTACGTTAATGTCACACCACCATACTTAACTCATATTTATGAGTATATTCAGGTCTTATATCATATGATATAAGTCATGGTGATGACAAATTAAATACGACACGTTAAAAGGTTCTAAACCGAAAATTGTCGTATCGGGCGAATACCGAAACTTCGCCAACGTGTCACGTACTTGCCATAAATAGATGGCCAGCCCCTACACTTCAAAAATATTCACAAATTTCGTGGGTATGATGATATTTACAGCCATAAAATCATTCCATGTTGGCACACACAAATCACCCCACATTAAGGCCAAATTATGGAGATTCCAATTTCAATTTTGTCACATGTGTAAGGCGCCATTTTAAGACCAGCCAAGTGCTGAATATTAAATTTTAATATTTATATATTATGTGTAACATAATATATATAACATGTGCAAAAACTTGGAATTTAATTAGAGAAAAATTGGATAATCGATAAACGTCGAAAATTTGGTTTTTTACGTACACAATACATGGAATGTTTTTGGCACATTATACAACATGTATCTAGACACTTTTTATACATTTCATACATCTTAAAGTGTTATATAAAATTCAATTAAGGGCTGATTGGAATATACCATGTGTGTATTATTAAATGTGCACTATTTTACAAAGTTTGCAAAAATGAAATTCAGCACATGTCTTATCTTCATGACACGCCTATATCAGCTGAGATGGAGCCAAAGTGGAGCCTTGTTGGCATATTGATTGGTCAAAAATAAAGCATGCAATATTGGTGACTTAAAGAAAGGAACTACAAAAGGTAATATTTCAAAATTTTGTCACAATTGTTTCAGCATGTGCACTAAAGTGCTGGACGATTTTGACATCAATGTGAGCCATATTTTGTGTCTTGATTAAGGTGGATTAATTAGAAGATAATTTGGAAGTGTTTTAAATATTTTATGGAATAAAGAAAGTGATATTCTTGAAGATCACACATGCTGAAAATTTCAGCATGTGTGTAATGTATCTTGGCCGAGTTTGAGGCCTTATTAGTGTCTAATTTTTATTCCATAAAAGATGAGAATATTGTATACTAAATGGTGATCAATTTCTTGGATTAAATCAATGCAAAATAGGTAATATTTTGAATAATAGATGAATGTTACACATGCTGAAATTTCAGCATGTGCAAGACTCATTATGGCCGAACTTTACATGCCTTTTGGAAGAAAATTGTCTTGCTTAATTTATGTGATGATCTTGGAAGTTATGGTAACTATTTTATGATGATTTTGACACATGTTTTAAGTGGTATTCTCAGATTTTCTTAGTCATCAAGTGATGACAATATCCAACCAATCAATGAGTGCCGAGTAAGCAAAAGTTTAATGATCATCCAATGAGAAGATGCCAAGTAAGCAAAGACATGTCACAATGATGCAATACACTCTTCCAAGGATTTAAAACATAATTTTCAAGAAGGGAAGAAGCATAGGGGGCGGCCAAGGTGTGGATAAAATGAGAAGAAGGAGAACAAACAAAATAGAAGACAAGGCTTACAAGTTTCAAAGATCAAAAACGTTTTCTACTTCTTCCTTCTACTCTTTCTTTCTTTCTTCTTCCTATAAGTCTATTGTACTTACATTCATATACTTAAATAGGCTTCATCTAGACCACCACACATTCTTTTATCATTGTAAAAGATCGATCAAGGTGTGATCAATCTTAGACTTGCAAGGTGGTGGTGTTCGTGTGCATTGTATTCAACATACAAGGTTTGTAAAGGGTTGGAGTTGGTGTGTAACTCCATCAACCCTGTGGTAAGGTGTTTTTGTGTTGTGTGATTAGTGTGAACCGAGGAAGGTGTCCTCAAGGACTGGAGTAGGTTGTTTATAACCGAACCAGTATAAAATTCTTGGTGTCATTTACTTTCAGCACTTACTTTCTGTTTCAGTACTGTTTATCGTTTTTTATCACGTTCGTAAAAATAGTAAACGGATTTCAAAAATTACGAAACTTTCCATAATCATAGCCACACGTCTTAAGGTTAATTTGGCACAAGTTTCAACCCTTTTGGATAAATATAAGTCAACCAAACGTCCAAAGTTCTGAGACTAGTGCAGTCTGATTTTCAGGCTTGCAAAGGTTGAGACTTTGATCGTATTTGACTAACTTCCCAAAAGAATTTTTCAAAACTGTTTCAACCCATTTAAATAAAACTTATAAAGGTTAGTCTTTAAATTTTCAGATCATTTGGAGTTGCGTACAAATAGGAATTAATTTTCCAAATCAGTGTACCATTTCTGGCAAATTTGTGCAATCTGACCACCAAAGAATGTGCAAGGGGTTAGAGGTTGAATTTAAATCTGAAATTTTTAGGAGACACTCATAACATCAGATGCTAAGTTCTCTCCAAATTTCAGAATTTTTGAAGACCTGTAACGTAGTTTTCAAAACGTTTTAAAACTGGTCCTGAAATCAGAAACTGTTTTCAGAAGGTGGGCTTTTAGTTTAAAACAATTTTAAAAACCACATTTTCCGCACCCACTATTCAACCCCTCCCCTTTTGGTTTAAAACAATTTTAAAAACCACATTTTCCGCACCCACTATTCAACCCCTCCCCTTCTAGTGGTGCGTTGCAGATCCTACATCACCTTCTTTCAACCATTTAATATTGGCCTTCTGCTTCTGATGCGTGCAACTCGTGGTCTCCAACAATTCCGCCTTCCAAACGTCCTTCACAAGGGTTAGGCACAAGGAAGAAGACTTCCCCTTGCTTCCTTAGTGAACAAAACGTATGGATTAAAACGAGCAAGACCAACACTTCAAGATGGTCGTTGATCAGGCAAACCAAGAAGGCCCTCCTGGACAGCACCTTTAAGTAATGGAAACACCTTCAAAATGCTCAACTTTGAAGGATCTTAACCTAGGTTTATAATGCAAAACCAAGAAAACAAAGTCTCACACAAAGTGAAAGAAATATCAAGAATTCTTATTCATCAAAAGTTGAGTTTACAATCAGCCAAAGGGGTCTATTTATAAGCCTTAAAATCGCCCCCCTTCATCCTTGAAATGGCTAGAAACAATTCAAATAAAGCTAACTAACAAATGTTTAAATTTGAAATTTGCTTGAATTCAAAACTAAGATAATTCTGGCTAAAATTTGAAATGCTTGCAAGATGTTATTTCCTTTGGTTCCAGCCGTGTATAACCAGTCCAATAAGGGTCTTGAAATCTGAATTTGATGATGATAACATGGCTGGAGTTTAATTCAAAAGATGGTTGAAGTTTGAATTCAAATTGAGCTTGAATTTGAATTCAAACTTGGATTCAATTTGAATTGGATTCTATCTCTCCAAGGTGGCGTGTTCCATGGATAATGTAGTGTAGAAAATCTAATTTTGATGATGATAAGATGGTTGGACTTAAATTCAAAAGATGGTAGAAGTTCGAATTCAAATTGAGCTTGAATTTGAATTCAAACTTGAATTCAATATGAATTGGGTTTTATCCTCTTCTTTCTCTTCAAACATGGCGTGTAGATGGCTAGGATAAGGCTGAGAACTTCTTGAAATTTAATTCTCCAAATGGTTGAGACTTGAATTCAAATCATGGTTGAATTTGAATTCAAATCTAGCTTTGAACTTAAATGCAATTTGATCATCATCCTTTTGCTTCAAAGTGGCCGGCCCCCTTATTGTATTTGGAGATGATTTTGATCTCAATTTGAACAAGAGATTCTATCTTGGACATCTTTGAATTTGTCTTTGTGGAGACAACATTCCTTTCAAGACAACATTTTTTTTTCTCCCATGTTGCAACATACGGCCATCTTGCTGTTTTTGGGTCTTTATTTTATTTGGATCTTCCATGTACCTAAATTACCTTTAAAGCAAACACATAAAACAAATATCACAAGAAAACAAGACAAAAACTAAAGTAATGAACACATGCATGCTTATGCACGCTCAAGGTGAAGGTTCGATGAAATGAACCCAAGGAATCTTAGGTTCATCTTGAACATGCTTGTACAAGAAGGTGGCAACTTGATGACAAAGTTCTCTTGCCCTCCTTCTTGTCATAGGGCCCTTGGCCTCTTGATGGGACCCTTGATCCTCATCGGACCCTTGATCCTCATCAATCTCCCCCTCCTCAAAAGGATTCGTCCTCGAATCAAAAATATCATCGTTGAAAGGGGTGAGGTCAGCAACATTAAAAGGATGCGAAATTGAACCATACCTTTCGGGAAGCTCAAGGATGTATGCATTGTCACCTATGCGTTTCAAAACTTTGAAAGTTCCATCTCCTCGAGGTAACAATTTTGACTTTCTCTCATTGGGAAATCTTTCTTTGCGCAAATGTAACCACACTAAATCTCCAGGTTCAAACACGACTCGTTTTCGATGTTTGTTAGCTCATCTTTCATAAGCTTTGTTTTTCTTTTCAAAGTTGTGTTTTAACTTGTTCATGCAGTTTCTTTATCTTTTCCGCTTTTTGTTTACCATCAAGGCTAGAATGTTCATGCACGGGAATAGGAATCAAATCGATGGGAGATAAGGGATTAAAGCCATACACGATTTCAAATGGACTATGCAAAGTACCGTGATGGACACTCCTATTATATGCAAATTCGATATATGGTAAGCAATCTTCCCAATGTTTAATGTGTTTTTGCAAAATGGCACGCAAAAGTTGAGAAAGAGTACGATTAACGACTTCAGTTTGTCCATCCGTTTGTGGGTGTGCGGTGGTTGAAAACAACAATTGTGTACCAAGTTTAGCCCACAAAACACGCCAAAAATGACTCAAAACTTTTGTATATCTATCACTTACAATTGTACGTGGCATGTCATGCAACCTAACAATTTCTCAGAAGAACAAATCAGCAACATGCGTGGCATCATCAACTTTCCTACATGCAATGAAATGTGCCATTTTTGAAAATTGATCAACCACAACATAAATGCTATCGCGTCCTCCCCGAGACCTAGGAAGTCCTAGAACAAAGTCCATGGAAATGTCAATCCAAGGGGCATCAGGGACGGGTAAAGGCGTGTAAAGGCCATGTGGTTGGGACTTGGATTTGGCTTGTTTGCAAGTGATGCAACTACCACACAACCTCTCAACGTCTACTAGCATGTGGGGCCAATAGAAATGTTCCTTAAGAGTCTCAAGGGTTTTAAATACTCCGAAATGTCCCATTAAACCTCCCCCATGGGCTTCTCTAGTCAGTGCTTCTCGCAGAGATGATTTGGGAACACACAATTTTTGTTCTTTGAAAAGATAACCCTCATGTATGTAAAATTTCCCAAATGGTGCTTCTTTACATGCCTCGAAATGATGCCAAAGTCATGGTCATTGGGGTACAATTCCTTAAGTGATTCGAATCCTAAGAAGCGTGAAGATAATGTAGTCACTAACGTGTATCTCCTAGAGAGGGCATCGGCAACTATATTATCCTTTCCTTGTTTGTACTTAATCACGTAAGGGAATTGTTCTATGAACTATACCCGTTTGGCATGTCTTTTGTTCAACTTTCCCTACCCTTTAAGATACTTAAGGCTTTCGTGGTCAGTGTGGATCAAAAACTCTTTAGGTTGAAGATAGTGTTGCCAAGTTTATAGGGATCTCACAAGGGCATAAAGTTCCTTATCATAGGTAGAGTAATTCAATGCTGCTCCATTCAACTTTTCACTAAAGTAGGCTATGGGTTTCTTACTTTGGGTCAAAACTGCGCCTATACCCACTCCACTTGCATCACACTCGATCTCAAAGGTCTCGTCAAAATTTGGTAGCCTAAGTATGGGTGCAGTGGTCAGCCTACGTTTAAGTTCATCAAATGCCTGTTGTTGTGGCTCTTCCCACCTAAAAGGCACATCTCTTTTTACAATTTCGTTTAGGGGTGCAGCTATGGAAGAAAAATCTTTGACAAAGCGCCTATAAAAGCTTGCTAGTCCATGAAAACTACGAACTTCCCCTACATTCTTAGGTATAGGCCACTCCACAATTGACCAAACCTTTTCCTCATCCATTTCTACTCCCTCAGCCGAAATGACAAAGCCTAGAAAAACTACGCGTTCTAAACAAAAGGAGCACTTCTTAAAGTTGGCGTAAAGTTGTTCTTGCTTAAGCTTTTCAAAAACGGCTCGAATATGGTTAAGATGATCTTCTATGGTTTGGGAATAGATTAGGATATCATCGAAATAAATAACAACAAATCGGCCTATGAACGCTCGTAAGACTTCATTCATTAGCCTCATAAAGGTGCTAGGGGTGTTGGTGAGACTGAAGGGCATCACTAACCACTCATAGAGCCCAAACTTGGTTTTGAATGCAGTCTTCCATTCGTCTCCTTCTCTAATGCGTACCTGGAAGTACCCTTGCTTAAGGTCGATTTTAGTGAAGAATTGAGATCCGTGCAATATGTCCAACATATTGTCTAGCCTAGGTATGGGGTACCTATACTTGACGGTGATTTTGTTTATGGCTCGACAATCGGTACACATTCTCCACGTTCCATCCTTTTTGGGTACTAAAATGACTGGGACGGCAGATGGGCTTAGGCTCTCTCGGACTTGTCCACTCGCTAGGAGCTCCTCTACTTGCCTTTGGATTTCTTTGGTTTCTTCGGGGTTGGCTCGATAGGCTGAGTGATTGGGTAATACGGCTCCTGGGACAAAGTCGATTTGGTGTTCTATTCCTCTAATGGGTGGTAATCCGGACGGGGGTTCAGAGGGAAATAGAACTTCATATTCTTGGATAAGGGATGCAACTGAGGTAGGTAAGTTTGGTGGGAGTTCTAGTGTAAGGTGACACGACTTTGGGATGATGATGAGGACAGTTTGGTTGTTATAAAGGGCGCGTGTGACCTCTCTTTTCTTGGCGAAATACCCACACTTCATTTTTGACTCGTTGACACTTAGGGGCACTACCTCTTTTCCCTTGCTCTCGTGTTTTTTGTTCTCACTTTTCATACACTCCACGAATTTTCTCTCGGCTTCTTTTTCCTTAGAATCGGCTCTAGACTTGGACATGCGTTGGTGATCCTCGTGGACTTTGTGTGGTGGAAGTGCATGCAGTTTGTACAATTTGCCGTTCAATTTGAAAGAATAGCGATTCAAATAACCATCATATGTCACATGTCGATCAAATTGCTATGACCTACCAAGTAAGATATGACTAGCATGCATTGGTGCGACATCACATAAAACATCATCTTTGTAACTACCAATGCTAAGAGAAATCAAAACTTGTTTACTTACGCTAACTTCACCGCAGTCATTAACCATGCAAGTTTGTAAGGATGCAGATGATTAGTCATAGGTAAATTCAGTTTTCTTACTAATTCGATGCTAGCCACATTCGCACAAGAACCGGAATCAATGATCATGGTGCACACTTTACCATTTATCATGCAATGAATATGGAAAATGTTTTCTCTATGTTGTTCGTGATCATCTAATTTCGGATATGCATTTAAAGCTCTACGCACAACAAGAAAGTCCTTAGTGTCAAAATCATCTAATGCGCCTAGATCCTCTTCAGGTTCAATTTCATTATCATGCTCAGACTCGTTTTCATGCTCGGACTCGGACACATATTCATTTGTCTCTTCAATTAACATGATTCGTTTTGCATTAGGACACTCTTTTCCTATGTGACCACGTCCTTGACATTTATAGCATTTAATGTCTCTAAACTTGTTTGAGGGATCAGAAGAATTTTCGGTAGGAGCCTTTTGTTGGGTGCGTTCATCTCTCCTTTATTTGGATTGCACACGATTGTCCATTCTTTGTGACGCACCTTGGTCACGTGCTTGGCCTCCTGTAGACCGTGAACTTCCCGTTCCTGAAGACTTGCTAGAAAATCTTGATGAAGATTGATGAGTACGATAATTGGAATTGAAATTGGAGGAATTACATACCTTTAATTGTGTTTCAATCTTTTCAGCCATATGAACCATGGTTGTGAGGTCGAGATAAGGTTGAAGGTCAACCCTTTGCACAATCTCCCTGTTTAAACCATGTAAGAATCGAGCCTTGGTGGCTTCTTCAGGTTCCTGCAAGTTAGACCTTTCCAACAAAATTTCCAACTCTTTATAATACTCGTCTACACTTTTGGAACCTTGTCGTAAATTATGCAAACTCGTGAAAATAGAACTCTCATAATTGTTTGGAATAAAACGTTGTCGCATTTCAAACTTCATTTCTTTTTGTAATTCACTATAATTAGTACAAGAAAAGATTAAATCCACTTTGGTTTCCCATTCTAAATATTCTTCCGCGTTACTTTTACCATAAAACTTGGGAATATTTATTTTGGTTTTGAGAAAATCGTCATCCTGCGGGAAAAGGGGATTTTGGCGTCTTTGGTAACCACAGGGAGGGTGGTCATCAAAGTCATAATCATCATGGTCATATGGAATATAATCATCGTTGTACCTTCGTGGGATGTACCTTCTTGGTTGTGTAGGAGGAACAAACCTTCTTTCTACGGTGTGTGGTGGTCTAAGGTTGTCATCCTCAACTTCTTCTGGGGGATGGCGCCTAGGTTGTGGTAGGGGAACGGCCCTGCTTGTTCCTTGGCCATCACTCGTTTTGTAGCTTCGCTCTACGTCTTCCAAGCGATGCTTAATTTCCTCACTGTCATGCATGAGTTTCTTAAGCATCTCCAGCATTTGTTGTTGCGTGTTGTCAACAGTTTCGGCCTCTTTTGACTTGCTAGATGCGGAATGATTGCTGCTCTCCATTGTACCTAAGGAATTGAACGAAGACAAAAAGGAAAAAGAAAGAAGCAAACTAACACAAAGACAAACAAACGTTAAGGGATTAGTAAAAAAAATAAGTTGTGAACACTCCGCTTTCTATTCTTTCAACTCTCTTACCACTTTGGTTCTTGGATAACCTGAAGTTAAGAAGTCTCAAATTGATCAATAAGGAAGTGTATTGCCAAGGCTTCTTTAAATCACAATGTTCTCCACTTGTTTCTTCCTCTTTGCGTTCAAGTTGCACCAATTAGGTATCAAAGTAGAATCAATTGAAATGAACACAAACTTGAACTTTCTACTAAGATTCAAAGAAAATAAGCAACCAAAGTTGATGTATAAGGCTGAACCAAAGATAAACTAAGGGTTGCCGTGGGCAACCTTTAGTTAATTTTGATTCTATGCATTTACTATCCACAAAATGGTTCAAGTCATGCAACAATCGAGCAACCAAAAGTGTGATTGGTTCAAGAAGATCAGAAGATGGAGAATAAGGTATATAGGGGACGGCAATGGGTAAAAGGAAATATGGTATCCAAGGTTTGCAAATCGTACCAAAAATGTTCCACGCAATGCACAAACGTTTTGCCCTTTTTTTCTCTTGTTCTTTTGTTTTTCTTTTTCTTCCTTGCTATTTCAATTGAGCAAGGTTCAAATGCTTTTTTTACTAAGGGCAAAATTGAAATTTCACACGTTTTGCACTTAGCACTTGCGTTTTTGGACAGAATAGTGCAATGTATTTAAAATGCAGTTTGTAACTTGGACTTGCAACAAAAATAACCTTGGAAAGTGAGGGGAATTGGGGTAAGGCTGTAGCGCCCCGCACCCGGCCTCGTCCGGATACGGTGCACCCGCCGTACTTCACTAAGGAGAGTACAAAGTGTCATGCGTAACATGCGAAAATCCATAACATAAGTCGTGGACTCCCATGCTAACATTCAACATGGTAGTAAAATTTAGGCAGAATTAAAAACTTTTACATAAATCATTCTATACATCCGACATAAGTTTTACAACCACATTCATTACATCAGTAATTCTGCAATTATTGCTTCCAACATAAATCCGTCATATTGTGAATCCATCATAATAGAATCCCTAAGCTGTCATCCACTCGCATTCTCACGGATGTGGGATCCTATGCTCGTCATCAATCCTTGTTACCCCGTTTCCTGTAAACTCTGGGAGGAAAAAATAAGGGGGGTGAGTGGACAATGTCACCAGCAAGTACACCATAAACAATCGTGCATTAAATGGAAAGTACATACAAGAACCGAACCCCCAAATTTTGGTCTCTTACCATCATACCTGTCTTTCCATTCAAATGCCACCAAGGTAATAGAATCATCACTTGATCATAAAGGGAATAAGATCATAGCTTACATAACAACAAGAATAAGATCGTAACTTAGGTAACGAAAGATAGCAAAGTCATGACCTAAGTAACATTACGTCTAGCATTTAGCTAGCATCTCATCCCTTCCGTCAATAGCCACTAAGGCAATAAAATCATAACTTAGTCATGTAGCACGTAAAGACACAACTCAGTGCACAGACTCGACATCATGCTCATGACCATATGCAACGTGTATGAGTATGCAAATGCAGTGCATAATGAAAACATGAAAATATTTTCTTTCATTCTTTCTTTCAAAACATCATCGTCAATAAAATCAAGAGAGTTCAGATCTATTATATCCGGATCTGAGGCGGTCATATCCATCCCTTCGAATCTATTATTTCCGGATCCGAAAACGGTCACATCATCAATCATAGTCATCAGGTCTATTCTCTCCGGGCCTGAACGGTCATGATTCTTCAGATCTATCATATCCGGATCTGAAAACGGTCTTACTGTCAGGTCTATCATATCCGGGCCTGAACGGTCATGATTCTTCAGATCTATCATATCCGGATCTGAAAACGGTCTTACTTGTCAGGTCTATCATATCCGGGCCTGAACGGTCATGATTCTTCAGATCTATCATATCCGGATCTGAAAACGGTCTTACTTGTCAGGTCTATCATATCCGGGCCTGAACGGTCATGATTCTTCAGATCTATCATATCCGGATCTGAAAACGGTCTTACTTGTCAGGTCTATCATATCCGGGCCTGAACGGTCATAATCATCATAATCAGGTCTATTCTTTCCGGGCCTGAACGGTCATAATCATCAGATCAATTAACCCCGGATCTGGAGCGGGTTAAGCTGGCCAGAAATATATGGTACCATAGGAATCTTTTCGCAATCGTAAACTTCTCTTTCAAAGATCTTTCTTTCAAAACTCAAAACTTCTTTTCAAAAGATCTTTCTCATCATTCTTTTTCATAAAATCAGTTTCGTGAACTGTATGAACATGGACAATGCGATGTATGATATGCAACATGCGACTCGTGAACAAATACATCATAACACGCATATGCTGACTCGTCTCTTAAGCTGGAAAAACTGTCCAGCAATCATACTCTGTTCATACAGCCTCATGCTCATCAATTCGTGCTCATTTTCATCAACTCATGTCATACACATGCATAATGAAGTCTTAGACACATGCCATAAAAATTTCGTAACATTCCGAAATGTCTAACGACCTCAAAACATCAAGTATCATCAAAGGTACTGCTGAAATCAGCAGGGCAATACCGCCTTACCTCGTTTTCATGGATCATAAAACCTTAATCAATTTGATCCAACACCTGGAAAACATAGCTAACATACCACGGAACAATATTCCTAAGGCTAAACATCACATTTAAGCTTAAAAGAGCAAGATCGAAGCCTTACAACTTATGACATCAAACTGTCCTGTTTTCCAGTTTTGTACCACTAACTTCAACTCAGTTGTTAACCATCAAAATGGTGGTTTTATGCTGATTTCTTTACATGAACATGTACATCTATGCCTTAAGTAACTACCATAAAATTTCCAAGGCAATCCAATAAACTTAAAGGGGTTATCTAATTACTTTCCCAAAATGGGTACATGCAGAAACTGGAATGACCAGTTGTATCACGAAATGAATTGTGACCAAACCACATATCCTTTTACCAAAATTCCAACTCACAGATGTCATAAACACATCAAGATATCATCATACCAAAAATCAGCTCATTTGCACATTCCTAAGGTGCATTTTCGAGCCACACAACTTACTACTCAAAACTGTCCTGTTCCAGCGACTCTGTTTGAGCAGTTTTACCAAGAACTTCATTAAAAATAATCCACAACTCCTTTTACTAAAATTCCAACTCACACATTTCATAAACATATAAGGCTATCATCATACCAAAAATTAGCCCATTTGAACACTCCTAAGGCCCCTTTTCAGGTCGTACAACAGGCAACATAAATCTGTCCAGCTCCAGTACTTCTGTTTGACCAACTCTTACTAAGCATTTCATTTAGGACAAACCACAACTCCTTTTAATGAGATTCCAACTCACACATTTCATAAACATACAAATCTATCACCATACCAAAAATTAGCCAATTTGCACCTTCCTAAGGTTCGTTTTCAGGTCGTTCAACATGACACATAAAACTGCTCAGCTCCAGTGCTTCTGTTTGACCACTTCTTACTAAAAACTTCATTAAGGACAAACCACAACTCCTTTCATTGAAATTCCAACTCACACATTTCATATACATATGAGGCTAACATCACACCAAAAATTAGCCAATTTAAATACTCTAAGATTCATTTTCAGGTCATGCAAAACGTCACACTGTCTGCCCAGTTCCAGTAATTTCTTCTTGAGCAGTTTTACCAAAAGATTTATTAAAAATAAACCATAAACTTTTTACTGCAATTCTAACTCTCACTTGTACTACACACACAGAGCTAGTGTCATGTCAAAATTTATTAATTGAACACTTCTAAGGTTCGTTCTCAAGTCACACAATCAGCAACACAAATCTGCCAGCTCCAGTAGTTTCAGCACTTCTTCACCTTTTTATTGTTCAAGCATTCTTCTACCAACTTCATTCATTAAGAGGACTTACTATACATCAAATACACATTTAAACATAGTTATTTCAAGTCTCATAACTCATTTTAGGCTACACATAACTCATACCAACAGTCTTGCCATTTATGCTTAGAACATGTCACTTTTCATATCAACACTTTTCTTTACCTCAACTAAGTTCATGTCTTGTTCTTAGAATCTTCAACTAAGATTCATAACTTAAAAATGGCTAGTCATTCAAGCATGCACTTCACAAATAAGGCAAGATGGCTAGAGTATACTTGTCTCTTTGAACCTTAGAGCTTTTCTTTGGCTTGAACCTTGGTTGAAATGGAGTGAAGCCTTCTTCCACTTCACACATAGAGCACGGTTTTGAAGGAGAGAATGATGAACATTAGTTACTATCTTAAATGAAGAATGGAGTTAGATTGAAGCTAGAATCCTTCTTACCAAAATGGAGCTTGGATGGAGATTGATATGAACTCAAACCACCAAGATGTTGGCTTTTCTTAGTGGCTTGAAAAACCTTCACTTTGTGACCATATGAATGTCATGTTTTGTCAAGAAAAGAAGGGTACAATGTGAGCTCATCATTTGCAAATGTGGAAATCACTTAGGACATTCAAATGCAACTTACCTAGATGAGTTTTAAAGCTTGAAGATGAAGATCTCCTTGTGTCTTCCTAGCCCCTTCTCAAACGTGTGCTATGAAGTGATGGAGGAGTTGTCTAAGTGTTCAATGTATCTTGAATGGTTTGCTTAGGATTGAGAGTGTTTGATAATCCAAGATGGAGAGGAGCTTCTTGGATGTCTTGAAGAAAATTTTCATGGAGGATTCAAGGGAGAGGGGGGCGGCCATAAGGGTTCAAGACAAGGAGACAAGAAATTCCCATGTGTGCTTGGAAAGCTATGCATGTCTCCTTGAATATTGTATTTGACCATCTTGTCTCCCATGCTTGTTTTATTTTCTTCTCATTTTATTGTATTCTAATAATATACTAATGTACATGAAATATTAAAAATTAAAGGATAGCTCTAGAAGCCTCATGCAGTGGCCGAATTTTGTATGTGTGGGAGGGTATTTTGGTCATTTCATTGTGTCACGTGACACACTTATATAATTATATTAATTTCCTATAATATTTACTTTAAGGAAATTCCATAGGAGAATGTCAAATTAACGTAGTTACATTTAAATAATGTAACCGGTTTGACTAATTCTTAGTGACTCATCTCATAAGAGTCCGGCGGTATAGACAAATTCCCGTGGGCTATAACATTATTCCCTCCTTAAACCGCTTTGTATACGATTCTCAGTATTACACCGATTTTCGCGGGGGTACAACATTCTCCCCTCCTTATAAAAAGTTTCGTCCTCGAAACTTAAGGGTACTTAGTCAACACAATGGGGCGTCTACTCCTCATGTTGCCTTCCGTTTCCCATGTGGTTTCTTCTTTTGGGTAAATAAGATCGCATAAAGCGTCTATTTAGTTCCCTCGAACTGCTTTGTTCTATTCATCTTAGGTTTCATCTGAACTTATCCTTATTCTCTAGAGGTGTTATCGTAACCTATCTCATATCAAGCACTTGCAACCTTGACTATGTATTTGATAACGAAATCCATTCCGTAATCATGATCATAGTAGGCTTATAGTTTCCTTTTTCATAAAATATGAAAAAAAAACTTGGCAGGTCATTAACTCTGGGATATAGACCATCAGCCCCTTTCTTGTAAACATCCTTTCAGTGATCAGGTAACGGTTATTCTACGTACAAATAGCTTCTAAAGGCACCCGGAATAATTCCTATAAGGTTCACATACAAAGCTCTTCGTAAGGTATGTGCCACATTCACCCGTCTTGCTGATCGCCTTATTACGTAATAACTTATACCCCTTTTTGCAATTATTTCATAAAATCGAACCAGAAGTTGTGGGTTCTCCTTGGGAACTTGTGTTCCCTTTGTGACATTTCAGATCATCCTAAGGTGGCCCGTTCTTTAAAACATGGTTTTCATAATCATGACCTATTCCCCGTAGTGAAATAAAATGTGTACCAGTGCTACTAGTGATGCCTCATGACGAGGACCCCAAGTCTCATACACAGTGTCATACTTAGTCCATTATCACTAATAATCTCACTTGCTTACTTGTGGTCTACTCATCATAACTTAAAGAAAACTATCATAATCACTCATACTTGGTTAATAGGAAGTAGAGCAGAGGACATAGGTACTTCACACTTAGTAGGCGTACCTTGATTGTTTCTTTGTCATCCGCATAAACTAGCCTTATATGGATACGGTTTCCACCTTCTTCTTCGTTTGCTTGTTAAGTCGTTTCTTTCATTCTTTTCATTCCCTTACTAACGCATTCCGCTCCGTAGCGGTCCTCCAGTAATTCACCAAAGGTCCTTGAATATGACTTAACTTAGCCAAATTTGATCTGGGGGTCTAGACCGCGTACAAATCTGATCACCTTAAACTTTCCATCTTTCATAATCAAAGGAACATACTGTCCCAAAGTAATGAATGAGTACGGAGCTGCCTGACCCTTGTCTTAGTGAGTCAAATTCCTCAACCCTTCTCGTAACTAAGTCCTGAGAGAGGAAGAACTCACAAAACTCCTCTTGGAACCTTGCCCTTGTCCTATCCAGTACTAGTGTCAGCATGGAGTTACTTTCAACTCTACTTAACCATCTTTCCGCTTACTATGAACTAAGTTCCTTGCCAAACCTTGGAATACGTGTTCTTACTAACTATTGTTGGTAATGTTTACTGCCTCCTGGGGTGACGGTGATGATGTCATCTTACTGAATTGTGGTGCCATCTGCACCACGAAGTGTCGGAGTCTTACTTAAGGTATAAACTTTCAGAATAAGCAACACCGTTTAATTCGTAATCCCTATACGATCTTATGGTCGTGCAAACAGTCATGATTACATTCCATAGATGGCCATCGACTAGGGTTTTATCATATGGTCAAAACTCTAATTTCCAGTCTAAATCATCCTGGTCTAAGGTCAACTCTCATCTAAGATCGGAACTTAGGTCTAAGATCAAACTTAGTTGACTATAATCATAACTTAGTTCGACATTCTGCCCGGATCTGGAGCCTTAGCTCTGATACCACCTGTAGCGCCCCGCACCCGGCCTCGTCCAGATACGGTGCACCCGCCGTACTTCACTAAGGAGAGTACAAAGCGTCATGCGTAACATGCGAAAATCCATAACATAAGTCGTGGACTCCCATGCTAACATTCAACATGGTAGTAAAATTTACAGAATTAAAAACTTTTACATAAATCATTCTATACATCCGACATAAGTTTTACAACCACATTCATTACATCAGTAATTCTGCAATTATTGCTTCCAACATAAATCCGTCATATTGTGAATCCATCATAATAGAATCCCTAAGCTGTCATCCACTCGCATTCTCACATGTGGGATCCTATGCTCGTCATCAATCCTTGTTACCCCACCCCACCCCCCTACCCCCCCCCACCCAACCCCACCCCGTTTCCTGTAAACTCTGGGAGGAAAAATAAGGGGGTGAGTGACAATGTCACCAGCAAGTACAACCATAAACAATCTACATTAAATGGAAAGTACATACAAGAACCGAACCCCCAAATTTTGGTCTCTTACCATCATACCTGTCTTTCCATTCAAATGCCACCAAGGTAATAGAATCATCACTTGATCATAAGGGAATAAGATCATAGCTTACATAACACAAATAAGATCGTAACTTAGGTAACGAAAGATAGCAAAGTCATGACCTAAGTAACATTACGTCTAGCATTTAGCTAGCATCTCATCCCTTCCGTCATAGCCACTAAGGCAATAAAATCATAACTTAGTCATGTAGCACGTAAAGACACAACTCAGTGCACAGACTCGACATCATGCTCATGACCATATGCAACGTGTATGAGTATGCAAATGCAGTGCATAATGAAAACATGAAAATATTTTCTTTCATTCTTTCTTTCAAAACATCATCGTCAATAAAATCAAGAGATTCAGATCTATTATATCCGGATCTGAGGCGGTCATATCCATCCCTTCGAATCTATTATTTCCGGATCCGAAACGGTCACATCATCAATCATAGTCATCAGGTCTATTCTCTCCGGCCTGGAACGTGTCATGATTCTTCAGATCTATCATATCCGATCTGAAAACGGTCTTACTTGTCAGGTCCTATCATATCCGGGCCTGAACGGTCATGATTCTTCAGATCTATCATATCCGGATCTGAAAACGGTCTTACTTGTCAGTCTATCATATCCGGGCCTGAACGGTCATGATTCTTCAGATCTATCATATCCGGATCTGAAAACGGTCTTACTTGTCAGTCTATCATATCCGGGCCTGACGGTCATGATTCTTCAGATCTATCATATCCGGATCTGAAAAACGGTCTTACTTGTCAGGTCATCATATCCGGGCCCGAACGTCATAATCATCATAATCAGGTCTATTCTTTCCGGGCCTGAACGGTCATAATCATCAGATCAATTAACCCCGGATCTCTGGAGCGGGTTAAGCTGGCCAGAAATATAGGTACCATAGGAATCTTTTCGCATCGTAACTTCTCTTTCAAAGATCTTTCTTTCAAAACTCAAAACTTCTTTTCAAAAGATCTTTCTCATCATTCTTTTTCATAAAATCAGTTTCGTGAACTGTATGAACATGGACAATGCGATGTATGATATGCAACATGCGACTCGTGAACAAATACATCATAACACGCATATGCTGACTCGTCTCTTAAGCTGGAAAAACTGTCCAGCAATCATACTCTGTTCATACAGCCTCATGCTCATCAATTCGTGCTCATTTTCATCAACTCATGTCATACACATGCATAATGAAGTCTTAGACACATGCCATAAAAATTTCGTAACATTCCGAAATGTCTAACGACCTCAAAACATCAAGTATCATCAAAGGTACTGCTGAAATCAGCAGGGCAATACCGCCTTACCTCTCGTTTTCATGGATCATAAAACCTTAATCAATTTGATCCAACACCTGGAAAACATAGCTAACATACCACGGAACAATATTCCTAAGGCTAAACATCACATTTAAGCTTAAAAGAGCAAGATCGAAGCCTTACAACTTATGACATCAAACTGTCCTGTTTTCCAGTTTTGTACCACTAACTTCAACTCAGTTGTTAACCATCAAAATGGTGGTTTTATGCTGATTTCTTTACATGAACATGTACATCTATGCCTTAAGTAACTACCATAAAATTTCCAAGGCAATCCAATAAACTTAAAGGGGTTATCTAATTACTTTCCCAAAATGGGTACATGCAGAAACTGGAATGACCAGTTGTATCACGAAATGAATTGTGACCAAACCACATATCCTTTTACCAAAATTCCAACTCACAGATGTCATAAACACATCAAGATATCATCATACCAAAAATCAGCTCATTTGCACATTCCTAAGGTGCATTTTCGAGCCGCAGAACTTACTACTCAAAACTGTCCTGTTCCAGCGACTCTCTTTGAGCAGTTTTACCAAGAACTTCATTAAAAATAATCCACAACTCCTTTTACTAAAATTCCAACTCACACATTTCATAAACATATAAGGCTATCATCATACCAAAAATTAGCCCATTTGAACACTCCTAAGGCCCCTTTTCAGGTCGTTACAACAGGCAAATAAATCTGTCCAGCTCCAGTACTTCTGTTTGACCAACTCTTACTAAGCATTTCATTTAGGACAAACCACAACTCCTTTTAATGAGATTCCAAACTCACACATTTCATAAACATACAAATCTATCACCGTACCAAAAATTAGCCAATTTGCCACCTTCCTAAGGTTTGTTTTCAGGTCGTTCAACATGACACCATAAAACTGCTCAGCTCCAGTGCTTCTGTTTGACCACTTCTTACTAAAAACTTCATTAAGGACAAACCACAAATCCTTTCATTGAAAGTTCAACTCACCACATTTCATATACATATGAGGCTAACATCACACACAAAATTAGACAATTTGAATACTCTTAAGATTCATTTTTAGGTCATGAAAAAACGTCACACTGTGCTGCCAGTTCCAGTAATTTCTTCTTGAGCAGTTTTTACAAAAGATTTATTAAAAATAAACCATAACTCTTTTTACTGCAATTCTAATTCTCACTTGTTACTACACACACAGAGCTAGTGTCATGTCAAACTTTAGATTAATTGAAACACTTCTAAGGTTCGTTCTCAAGTCCACACAATCAGCCACACAAATCTGCCAGCTCCAGTAGTTTCAGCACTTCTTCACCTTTTATTGTTCAAGCATTCTTCTACCAACTTCATTCATTAAGAGGACTTACTATACATCAAATACACATTTAAACATAGTTATTTTTCAAGTCTCATAACTCCATTTTAGACTACACATAACTCCATACCAACAGTCTTGCCATTTATGCTTAGAACATGTCACTTTTCATATCAACCACTTTTTCTTTACCTCAACTAAGTTCATGTCTTGTTCTTAGAATCTTCAACTAAGATTCATAACTTAAAAAATGGCTAGTCATTCAAGCATGCACTTCACAAATAAGGCAAGATTGGCTAGAGTATACTTGTCTCTTTGAACCTTAGAGCTTTTCTTTGGCTTGAACCTTGGTTGAAATGGAGTGAAGCCTTCTTCCACTTCCACACATAGAGCACGGTTTTGGAAGGAGAGAATGATGAACATTAGTTACTATCTTAAATGAAGAATGGAGTTAGATTGAAGCTAGAATCCTTCTTACCAAAATGGAGCTTGGATGGAGATTGATATGAACTCAAACCACCAAGATGTTGGCTTTTCTTAGTGGCTTGAAAAACCTTCACTTTGTGACCATATGAATGTCATGTTTTTGTCAAGAAAAGAAGGGTACAATGTGAGCTTCATCATTTGCAAATGTGGAAATCACTTAGGACATTCAACATGCAACTTACCTAGATGAGTCTTTAAAGCTTGAAGATGAGATCTCCTTGTGTCTTCCTAGCCCCCTTCTCAAACGTGTGCTATGAAGTGATGGAGGAGTTGTCTAAGTGTTCAATGTATCTTGAATGGTTTGCTTAGGATTGAGAGTGTTTGATAATCCTAGATGGAGAGGAGCTTCTTGGATGTCTTGAAGAAAATTTTCATGGAGGATTCAAGGGAGAGGGGGCGGCCATAAGGGTTCAAGACAAGGAGACAAGAAATTCCCATGTGTGCTTGGAAAGCTATGCATGTCTCCTTGAATATTGTATTTGACCATCTTGTCTCCCATGCTTGTTTCTATTTTCTTTCTCATTTTATTTTATTCTAATAATATACTAATTACATGAAATATTAAAATTAAAGGATAGCTCTAGAAGCCTCATGCAGTGGCCGAATTTTGTATGTGTTGGGAGGGTATTTTGGTCATTTCACTTGTGTCACGTGACACACTTATATAATTATATTAAATTTCCTATAATATTACTTTAAGGAAATTCCATAGGAGAATGTCAAATTAACGTAGTTACATTTAAATAATGTAACCGGTTGACTAATTCTTAGTGACTCATCTCATAAGAGTCGGCGGTATAGACGAATTCCCGTGGGGTATAACATTATTCCCTCCTTAAACCGCTTTATACGATTCTCAGTATATACCGATTTTCGCGGGGGTACAACAAAGGCCGAACGGGTTAGGGTTAGGGTTTTTGATTTAGGGTTTTTTTGAACGTTTTGGGAATTTGCGGAATGGGGTTTTGGGAACGGAATGGGCATGGTAAATGGACTATTTGGTTTGGTAATTGCTGATTTATGTGGTCAATTTGGATATTGGTTGGTTTAGGACAGAATTTGAACAAAATTCAAATTCTAGGGTTAGGGTTTATTTGAATGAATTGGGTTTTTAGATTCTCTGATTGTGTTTGCTAAATGGATTTGGGGCTTTTTGTTGGTGGTGTAAATAGGGTTGTTTGGGATCAGGTTGGTGAGTTTTAAGGGTTGGGTTGGGGTGGGGCTGGTTGGGCCGTGGGTTGTGTGGGGTAGAATTAGGGTTTTGTTGTTGAAGATGGTTCGTGAAGGCAAACACACGTATGACTACTTGCCTTAAAGCATGAAATCAATCACAATGCGAATCATAAGATGCATACAATCATCACCAACTAAAAGCTTCGGTAGCACAAGATGATTTGAAACCGAGGTAGCTTTATAGGCTGATGGTTGGAATATTTAAAAGAATGCTGAATATAACCTAAAATGCAACAAACCCCTAATTTGTTCAAGTTTGAACGACTCAAAATCAGATTGTGATGCTAAAAGGAAATAATGGAAATGACTCTTGAATGATGAAAAGCAAAATGCAGCAATATGCAAGGACTCAAAGCAAATGAGTTGGGCGTTTTTTTTGTATGAAATGCAAGACAATGGTGTATAGAGTGAGGGGTAGAAGAAGGACTCAACTGAAATTGAAATGACTAGACTCAAACGAAAAGGAAATGATAAATGGTGGAATAGAGTAACCTGGGCTCTGATACCAATTTGATGCGTACAACTCGTGGGCTCCAACAATTCCACCTTCCAAACGTCCTTCACATGGGTTAGGCACAAGGAAGAAGACTTCCCCTTGCTTCCTTAGTGAACAAAACGTATGGATTAAAACGAGCAAGACCAACACTTCAAGATGGTCGTTGATCAGGCAAACCAAGTAGGCCCTCCTGGACGGCACCTTTAAGCAATGGCAAAACCTTCAAAATGCTCAACTTTGAAGGATCTTAACCTAGGTTTTTAATGCAAAACCAAGAAAACAAAGTCTCACACAAAGTGAAAGAAATATCAAGAATTCTTATTCATCAAAAGTTGAGTTTACAATCAGCCAAAGGGGTCTATTTATAGGCCTTAAAATCGTCCCCTCTTCAGCCTCGAAATGGCTAGAAACAATTCAAATAAAGCTAACTAACAAATGTTTAAATTTGAAATTTGCTTGAATTCAAAACTAAGATAATTCTAGCTAAAACTTGAAATGCTTGCAAGATGTTATTTCCTTTGGTTCCAGCCATGTATAACCAGTCCAATAAGGGTCTTGAAATCTGAATTTGATGATGATAACATGGCTGGAGTTGAATTCAAAATATGGTTGAGGTTTGAATTCAAATTGAGCTTGAATTTGAATTCAAACTTGGATTCAATTTGAATTGGATTCTATCTCTCCAAGGTGGCGTGTTCCATGGATAATGTAGTGTAGAAAATCTGATTTTAATGATGATAAGATGGTTGTACTTAAATTCAAAAGATGGTAGAAGTTCGAATTCAAATTGAGCTTGAATTTGAATTCAAACTTGAATTCAATATGAATTGGGTTTTATCCTCTTCTTTCTCTTCAAACATGGCGTGTAGATGGCTAGGATAAGGCTGAGAACTTCTTGAAATTTAAGTCTCCAAATGGTTGAGACTTGAATTCAAATCATGGTTGAATTTGAATTCAAGTCTAGCTTTGAACTAAAATGCAATTTGATCATCATCTTTTTGCTTCAAAGTGGCGGGCCCCCTTATTGTATTTGGAGATGATTTTGATCTCAATTTGAACAAGAGATTCCATCTTGGACATCTTTGAATTTGTCTTTGTGGAGACAAACATTCCCTTCAAGACAACATTTTTTTGTCTCCCATGTTGCAACATATGGCCATCTTGCTGTTTTTGGGTCCTTATTTTATTTGGATCTTCCATGTACCTAAATTACCTATAAAGCAAACATATAAAACAAATATCACAAGAAAACAAGACAAAAACTAAAGTAATGAACACATGCATGCTTATGCACGCTCAAGGTGAAGGTTCAATGAAATGAACCCAAGGAATCTTAAGTTCATCTTGAACATGCTTGTACAAGAAGGTGGCTACTTGATGACAAAGTTCTCTTGCCCTCCTTCTTGTCATAGGGCCCTTGGCCTCTTGATGGGACCCTTGATCCTCATCGGACCCTTGATCCTCATCAGCTTCCAGTAAAGAAAGGCCCGTTTTTGAGCAAGGCGTAACTCGGCGATGCGTTTGTGATACATCGCTCGTGCAGAATCTGTTGGACTAGCATCATAAGATTGTTCTGCGGACTTAACTTCTGTTTCGGTCTGAGATACTGCGTCGAAGATATTTCCAAAGGTATCTCCATTCCACTGTCGTAAGTCCTTGCGTAAAAGCGATAACTTACGATGGAAACCCCACATTCTGCCAACTCTTGAGTATGATTGCCATCTATGTGTAACAAAATCATCAAAGTCCGCATGTTTTGCCCACACAACTAAATAGCAAAAAAGAGATGGTGCTCGCGGGACATCCGAATCACATGTTAAAAGTAATGGCGCATGATCCGAAGTGGCTCGGGACAGATGTTGAACTTGCATAAATGGAAAGATATCAACCAATGAAGTGGAGTTCAAAAAACGATCAAGATGACGCCATACCCGTCCTAGACCTCGACCATCAGACCATGTGAAACATGAACCTTGAAACTGAACTTCCTGTAACTGACAATGCTGAATAAAATCGTTGAAGTCTTGTAACATGCGTAATGATGGCTGTGACATACCGCGGTGCTCTTCTAGTGTTCTAAATGTGTTGAAGTCTCCGCCAATAAGCCACGGAATTGTGAGTGTCGTATAAAATTTCCTTAGTTCATCCCACAATATACGGCGCTGAAGAATAGAATGCCGGCCATATACACCCGTCATCCAAAAACAGTCTCATATGGCCCGCCATCGGAACTTCATGGAATGGTGTTGATGTCCACACTGTTCCTCTTCCAAAGTGAGAAGCGAACCCTTCCAAAAAAACCAAATTTGATCATTACAAACGGATAAAGCTTTTGAGAAACCAAGTTGTAGTTGATATGATTGTAAGGCAGTTGGCTTTATCTTTGGTTCAATAACAATGAGAAGGTATACTTTATGATTTCGAGCTAGTGAGAGTAATCTATTAAAAGAGTTGCGAATTCCACGCACATTCCACAACAGAATCTTTATTGGGATAAAGCGTCAAAAGAATTCGAGATGTGCGCTGCACGTAACCTGGTTAGGCAGGGAGATGCGGGTTGAGTCCGTCTTAATATATGAGGCCCTTGGCTCAGATTGCTGTCAGGAGGGTCAACTTCTGTCTGTTTAGCAGAGTTTGTGTCAGCGTTTGTGGCCTCTGTTATGCTGGTAATATTGTCAGTTTGTCTCGCTGCAGGGGGGTCCCAGCTGTGTGTTCATTGGAGTGTGAGTCAACATAAGCAGCTTCAATCATCTTTGTGATGTTCTCTGCACAACTATGATCCAGCTCATCAATTCGTGGGTCTACTTCAGTATCCGAGTGGGAATCAATCCATGTGGCTTCTGGGATTTCCCCTATTATTCTATCACACCTTTTAAACGTGAAATATCCTGAATATTAGATACTGCATTGGTTGCGGCCATGTCAGGCGAAGGCAGAATTAAAAAGGCTTGTGCTTTGTTCATGCTATGAGATTGAGGCAAGGCATCTGCATGTGGTTCATCTATTGTGGCTTGCGGATTTGTAGACAAAGATCCCATTTTTTTGGGGTTCATCGTTGTTTCTTTGAGGGATTTGTTGGTTTTCACCTTGGAATCTCCATTAGCTTGTCTTTTGTCATCTGCGGCTGATTAGGGTTTTCTTTGCCGCAGTCTGATGTGACGTGTCCGAGCTTATATCATGATGAGCAGTATTTTGGCAGATCTTCATATTCAACGGTCTGCATGATCACTCTAGATGATGTCTGGATGAATACACGTTGAGGTAATTCTTTAGAGACGTCCAGCTCAATACACACTCGCGCTACCGATGGACGGTTCATCGTTGCCGTCGCTATATCCAATATAAGCGGCTCACCTAGCATTGCCGCAACTTGAAAGAGAGCGTCTTTGCGATGCATGTGGATGGGGAGACCCGAGAATGTGACCCAAATTGGGACAATCGGCACTTCCATCGCAGGATCATAATCCGGTGTCCATTTGGTGATTCTCATTTGTTTACCGGAAATGATCCATCCTCTTCTTGAAAAGCACCTGATGTAATCTTGTTCTAGATCAAAGTGGAGAACGATGTTGATGGGATCCAAAAGTCCCACCTTTACCGCCACAATAAACCCAATACGGTCAATGGCTGAGTGGATCGTTGCTAACGATGGGCGGCCGTACCAAAAAGTGCCTACCAATGTGAACCGGTACGGGGCTGCCAAAGAGATGATTTCTTTATCCGTGAAGGAGATCATTGGGCTGCCCTTGTATTTCTGAATTGATTTCGGTTGAATGTGGGTTGTGGTTGCAAAAAAGAGAGGCGAAAGATTGTGTTGGTGAAACTGGTTTGGCCGCAACACCGGCGGACGGAGCAGCCATATGGCGTCGATTGTTGGTTGATGGTTGATCGCGAAGAGAGTAGCGATAGCAGGCTATAGAAATGAACGAGGAGGGTGGCGGCGGCGGCTACGCCGCCCGCCATGGATGAGAGCTCGCAGAGGGCAGCATCTTTTTTATATTTAGATGATTATATCTGTTAAATTTATTTTATATATATATATATATATTGCAAAAGGATGAATTTTATTAAGTTGCATTCTCACTTATGTTGGCGAAAACCATATTACATATAGTTCATCGTATGTAAAGAGATAATGAAGATATCTAATGATTGTCAACCTCAAATCATATATGATATGTCGCATTAAAACATTGTCAAATAAAACCACCCATGTGGATAAAACCTTGACCAAGGAAAAAGCATACATATTTATATGATTAGGCAACTGATCATGTACAAGTAATAAAATCGAAATAGAGTAGTATTTGTATTGTCCATCCATTAGTGTCCATAGTGGTCGACTGAGCATGCCGCGGAAATAATGAATTGTCAACATGGCGATGGTGTAGAGACTGGGCAGCCATTGATCCTCGTACAGAGTAAAGTGGAGATCAGAAATTGTGGAAACACAAAACAGTCAAAAATAAAAGAGATTGCATCGCACATACCCCTGTCGTCCTGATTCAAGCAGAACCAAGGCGACACAGTGTGATACAGCCAGTTATGTTGCATGCTTGGGTCCATGTCCAAAGTCACTGAAGTCATTCCAGCCATGTGTCCTCGTAGAGTCATGCAAAACCACGATAAAGGAAGAGCCGGCCAAGTGAATGCATGCATATTATAGGAGAAGCAAAACACATACAAATAGATACCGACAAACCAAGAGATAAAGCAATGACGCACCAGGGCTGCCCATGTCCTTTGAGAACACAGGCAACCAAAAATGCAAATCACGTCTTGATACTTCAATCTAATGTCGCAAATGTGGAAGCTGCTCATCCACCAATATTACGCCACATACTTCACGACGGAGTCCATGTAGCATAGTATATAAGCTGATGTCATCACTCTGATAACCATATCTTGCCAATAAATGTGCAGCCGTGTTTGCTTCTCTCGGGCAGAACTATAGAGTAGATTGGTTTAAAGCCATAAAGATCGATGCTCTAGACAGATCTGCTGCTAAAATGGCTGTGAGATGCTGCGGAGGCGGTAATAAGGATAGGATGGAAGAAAAGTCTGTTTCAATGACGATATTACGGTACTATGGAGCATAATAAATTAGAGATAGTGTCATAGTCAACAACTCCGCTCGCAATGAACTAAGCATAGGTAGCGCAAAACATATCGCTGAAACAAAGCTCCCTTTGTCATTTTTAAAGATAGCGGCCCCAACAGCTTCATTTCGACCCACTGACGCATCCACGTTTAGCTTCATTCTACCTGTAGGAGGATGTTCCCATCTGATAATACGCAACCTCTTTGTAGATAAAGATGGCAAAAAAGAAAGTGTTACAAGGTGCGGAATTGTGCATGCAAATTTCTTCCCTCGCATCGCAGCACACCACGTATAGATAGAGGATCTGACATTTTCATACAATCTCCAGTAGGCAAAACTTTCATCACCAAAATGCACCGCAGCATATTCCTTCCATATAGCCCATGTAACCAATGAAGCTGCAACCGCCCTCAACTGTCCCTTCATCGATGTTTTTGTAGACGTACGCTACCAATGATTTAAATATCCCTTTATGGATATACAACGAGGCATTGGTCCAGAGAAAGTAACACCTATTTCATTCCATAACGGATTTATCACAGAACAATGCAGGAAGATGTGATCTTGAGTGTCTGTGTTTTGAAGACAAAAGGGGCACTATGATGGGAAGATAGTTTGCCAAGTCCTCAGATTATCCACCAAAGGCAAAGAATTCATCCAAAGTCTCCAAAGAAATATCTACAACCCAGGAGGCGTATTAGTCCACCACACATAGCGAGATGCCTCAAAGCTGCTGCCCTCAGATACTATAGTGTTATATGCTGATTTAATGGAAAATTGTCCATGTGCATCTCGTTGCCAATGCACAGCCCCTTGTATGATGTTCACCTTGGATTCCAAGAAGGCATTTATACGACACAAACGTTTCCAAATTAGTGAATCATAAATTTGTGAGTATATGGCCTATCTGTTTCCATACTTCGCTCTGCTAAAGGTAGCCCATAACGTTTGTGAGTGATGATATTTCCACCATAGTTGACAATCATATGCTTGTTGGACAGCTATCAAGGATCGAATTCCCAAACCTCCTGCATCCTCCGATGTGCAAATGGACTGCCATGAACGCCAGTGGTGTCGACCCTTCCAAAGGAACGACACCATCTTGCGATTCAAAATATCCACAACGCTTATTGGCAAACGAGAACTGGCTATAACATGTGTGGGAATGGAATTGAGTACATACCATTAAAACCACCTTTCCAACCATGGACAATATGTAGCGCCCCGTACCTAGGCTATACCCAAGTACGGTGCACCAGCCGTACCTTGCTAAGGAGAGTACAAGGCGTCGATGCATTACCAGCATTATCCCACGAGTATGCCATGGACTACTGATTTAAAACATCAAACAGTGGCAAAAGAAAGTGGCAGCGTTGAAACATTACATACATCGTCCATTTCATCTTACATATTACAAACCATAAACCAGAATTCTAAAATATTCCAAAAGTCCATAGTACAAAACAAAACATCAACTTATAAGCTTCGGCAACTCTCAGGGGTAGGGCATCTGCGGCTCATCCTCCACATACTCTATCACGGCTCCTGGGGCTCTGAAAATGATAAATAAGGTATGAGTGATACAATCACCCAGCAAATATCCCATCATTTTACCAAAACATATTAGAACCATAAATAAGACCATAAACCCACCAGTGTAAGATTTTAATGTAAATGTCACACCTGTCGGATAAAACTATGCTGGTGAACTTATCATCTAGAGCATACCATCCTACCATCTGAGATAATGTTCATGCGCTGCAATGCAGCATGAAGACATGCAGGACAGAATAAAAGTAGTATGCAGAGGAAACAGGACATGACAGAACAGAACCGTTCATAACAGATCAGAATAGAACAGAACAGAACAGAACGGTATAGCCATGTCCTCTACCATTCTCCGTATGAACCGAGCGTCGTCTAAGAGTGATTATGTCATGATAATACCCCGTATGAGTCACAAAAAATAATACCACATGTGAGTCAGAATAAATCACGTACCCCAAAGGGCCTACCGGTTGCCGCAACGAGCATCCGGGCAGAATAGAATATATACATCAAATGGGTCTACCGGCCGCCACATAGGGACAACCGGTCAGTTTCGAAAGTATACGCATAAGGGTCTACTGGCAATCCTACTGGAATGGTCGGGCAGAACAGAACGTACACCTCATAGGGGTCTACCGGCTACCCTAATGGAATAACCAGCCAGAACAGAACAAAACCTGAATCAATCGCGAAGACCGAACGGTCATTACCTGTTTTTATGAATTGTTTTTACCTTTCTTTTAAAACAAAACTTTCCTTAAAAATGTGTCATGACGTGCATGTGATGCATAAAGCAGTATGCAATGGGTACTAAAGCGCCAAAGCGTTCTTACGATCATATCAAAACAATTTCAGTCATAACCTATTCACAACGCAAAGCGGAAAGCTTAGTACCGTATCATCTTAATCCATGGTTTCCGTCCAAAACCGGTTTAATTACCGAAATTCCTTTACCAACATATTAACTTAGGCCCATTATCATATACCCATGCATTAGATGATGTTAGGTGGTTAAAAAAGCCGGGCAAGACTGTCTTTCCTATCGTGCCGAAACAACCCACTTCGGTCCTAATCTCATAAACGGCACCCAAAAATAACTCTCATGTCTTCCTTTTCCCTCAACAACCCATATTCATCCTAATGTTTAATTTTACTCAACCCTTAACCCTTTAGTTCATTAATTAAGCCGTGAGTAAGTCCGCATACGATAAACGATCTAATGCGATAATTTAACGGATGTGGAAATTTTGTTTACGGTAGTTTTGGGCTTCTCTTTGAGTCTTGTAACCATTCCCAGTGGTTATACCTTCAATCACATCTTCAATAGCTTCAAATAAACATTTTCAAAGGTTAGAATCACATGAATATGTCCAATCAATGGAAGTACACAAAACAGTCCCATAACATTACATATCCCTTCATAACAAGCAACCTAAAGCACTTAGAGTTTGTCAAAAGTGGTCATCTACCAAAACAGTCCCTTTCCCATTAATTTGAGTGAAACTTATGTGTCAAAATAATCTCCAACCACCCTTATAACATGGCAAATAAATTAGTTCATCTCCTTTCCTTTATCACCGAATAAAACCATGTGTGTAAAAGTTAATATGCCTTCTGAGTTTGCTTCTTTTTCTTCCTTAACATATGTCCACCCTTCAAGAGACTTATTGCCTTAACTATTGGTCTCTTAATCATATTTTAACATATCCCGTAGCCCTAGCTAGGTCACTGCAAAGCACACTAGATAGCCCTCTAACTTATCCCGTAGCCCTAGCTAGGTCACTGCAAAGCACACTAGATAGCCCTCTAACTTATAGTATTCCAGTAATGCTTAATCATTTAGGGGTTATCTAAAATATTCTAGGGACATAATAAAGGTGAATCATCACATTCCCTTAAAAATCCTTAAGGCCGTGTTTAGGAGGTGAGATAATCTTAGAATTTCCATCTCATTTTGTCACACAAGGTAATCCATTAGTCTAGATACTAGATTATTTCCTTATTTTCATAAACATGCATCACATAGATCATCTTAGCCATTTTTACCGAAATTTGAGCATGCTATAATTATCATATGAGTCCTAACAAAAGCAAGATTGAAACTTAAAATATCTAGATATGTTATTCAAGTTTCTTCAACATCTCAAGAAAGAATGGAGGGATACTTGCCTTTTCTTCTCAAAGGTGGTGGCTTTGATTCTTGGTCTCCTTAAAAGTCCTTGAGAATCACCTCCTTAGATGATAATAGAGTGGCTCTTGAAGTGGGTCATTAACCAAGATATCAAATTCTCTTCTTGAGTTCATTTACATGTTTCGCAAGGTTCATTATAAAGACCTTCACAGAAATTTCAACAAGGTACATAACATATATGCTCAACGAAAGGCTAGAATTGAAGTCCTAAACATAACTACAACATCTCATTGATAGTTCATCAATGTCTCAAGAGAGAATCAAGGGAAAACATGAATACCAAACCATTTGAATAACCACTAGACCATTTCACTTCTTCACAAATGTTCAAACAGTGGGTTTTACGGGTACATGTTGGGTTCATCCATGAGTTAAAGTAGGGGTCGTGAAACAGAGTCAAAAGGGAGACCAAAGGGAGTTCATTTGGATTTTAACAATCACCCACCATATCGCAAAACTACTGAACTTCATCCTAGCCAAGATGCACTCACCCAGGAACTACCATTCATTCATCCAGACAGTTAATCTATTTAAACTCCCCAATTCCACCCAATCCAAAAGCTAGCTTTAAACCTAGGGGCATGATAAGCCATCTACTCTATCGCAAAACACCTTATTCAAGTGAAAATACATTCTATTTTCGTAGGAAATTACAGTAAAAGAAAACATGCTTGATATATAGAGCACAACATTCAAGAGGTAGGGGGTTTACTTGTCCTTTCAAGATTTGATCTCGTTACTTTCCTTGCTTAAGAGACGAGTGAAGGCTTTATTTAACCTGCTTCTTTTTTTTTCACGGTTTGAAATAAGACCAAGAAAGATTCGGTGGAAAACAATATGTTGCTGCATAAAGCTTGGTTTCTTCCCCTGCTTCTAACTGCTGCGAGTTTTCTGTGAACGATTGAGGGGTTCTCGCAACCGGTTTCTTCTTCGTCGTGGCCTCCTCTCCTAGGCTGCTTCTTCTCTTGCATCTGAACGTTGGAAGGGGCTGGTTCCTCCTTCCTTCCGACTCGTAGATGCCACGGTTTGAAGGTGTGAATAGAAGGAGGGAGGATTTGGTGATGGTGCTTCGTGAAGAAGGGTGGGAGGTGCTGATTATTAAGGTGTATGGATGGGTTCCTACTCTCCTCGTTCATCAGCATGGAGAGGTGACTTTTATAGCTGAAGGAGAAGCTTCTAGTTTTTTTTCTTGGTGTTCATGAATCCGGCGCATGCTTAAGGTTGGGGCAATTTCAATAGTTTGTAATCACATTCTCGTGGCATGTGAAAAGCATGAGCCGTCGGTTTTAATTGATGCTTCCTCATGCAATTTTGTTTCTTTAATTTAGGAGGTATTATTCATTGGTTTTATGTGCCAATTAGATCTTTTCTTAAGGTGGGAGAATTATTTGATACAACTCTGATTCCTATATTGTATTAGGTTTGAACGTGACACCGTACGCAACATGTTTGTTTTATTGGCAATAAGGTCAGGAGCGTAACATATACTACCACCCGTGTTGTACAACAAAAACATTTATATAAATATAATGGTTGGGATATAAAATGTTGACTCAAAGAGTCTTTAACTGAGACAAAGTACTAAGTAAAAGAAGTCTAAACTTGTTGAAAATAATGATTGCATAATAACGTTTTTGTGTCTTTCAACCATGTAGCAACATATACAGTGTAAAATTAATGCTATAGAACATTTTGCATCGTTGATAACAAAATATATATAACTTGCAAAGTAACTTGATATTTTAATATACTTATATGAGGAAAGCTTATGTATATCGTAATAGTCTCATATGAACGTAAACTTAAAAGATATCAAGATTTGCTACTCTACCATATTTTATAAAGGCAATTTACAAAGGCTTAATGTATTTTAACATCATTAACTCATGCTATGAATTTGCAGATAAGATAAGGGAGGGAAGAATGAGATGGTTTGGGCATGTCAAGCAAAGACAGACAACGGCGTCGGTTAGAGCAATTGAAAGCCTCATTGTAGAGAGGTACAGGAGTAGAGGCAGGCCCAAACTGACTTGGGATGAGCAGATAAGGCACGACCTACTAAATTTGCACCTCTCTGAGGACATGGTCCAGGATAGGAGTTCATGGAGACATAAGAGTAAAGTTAATGAGGTATATAGGTCATATATACGGACACTTTAGAGTATATTTAGGGACATAGATAGTGTCTACACTTTAGGTTGACTTTCCACTTGGTTACGTATGTTATACCGTTGTTTTACATTTACATGTACATATATACGTGATGTGTATTTTAATATCGAAAGTCCTTTCTTTGTATTTCTTGAATTTCCTCACTAACACACTAGCACAACATATCTCTATTATCATGTTATTTATGCAGGTACATATAGAGCCCGGGGTCTCACTGTGTAGCGCCCCGACCCGGACAGCGGATCCGAACCAGTGCACCCATCGTAGCCTACTGAGAAGACTACAAGACGTCTCATCTCTCAAACACACATCATTAATGACGTAAGAGAGTAAGCACGGAAACATGTGTAAGATAAAATCTAAACCAATCAAGCTGTACTCCTAAAACATAAGTAAATATAACTATTTATGGATGCAGCCATCTACATCCTCAAATGAACAAAGAAAACTGGAATGATGAGAAACAGTCTAGAACAATTCCCAATATGCACACTAAGCATCCCATTTCGCCCACTCGCCGTCGTCTTCTATGAAAATCATATCGTATTCGGGCTCAACTGCAAAACAGCAGGAAATAACTCTTAGAGAAAAACGCTAGCAAGTAACCCGCTTATAAGACATACGGGATCAACGCTTGGCAATACATGAGTGAATATAATATCAAGGGGTGATGGGGCACATGTCTTGTATAACTTCAAGAATATAGATTACTAGCATAACAGAATAAGAACAGCAAGTCATAAGCATTCAACAGTTCAGTAACAATCTATTTACGAATCAATAACATCGTAACGACTCACGTGATGCATGACAGTTTAAAATATGCACTACACTACACAATCACAAATGGTCATGCTTCACTTTTCAAAAACAGTGCAATGCATGTCATAATGTCCAGTCACATAAATTTATACCCTGTGATGGGCCACAACTTGTCTTTATACCCTGTGACACACCACAGCTTAACTTTATACCATGTAATGTTCCACAGCTTGTCTTCATACCCTGTGTCACATTACAGCTCACTTTATACCCTGTGATGGTTACATCTTGTCTTTATACCCTGTAACGCATCACAGCTCATTTCGCAAACTTTATACCCTGTGTCGAGGCACAACTCTTGTCAAATCATAATGCAAATGCAAGTGCCATGATGCAAGAATGCACATTCACATGTCAATCAATCAATTGAGGCACATCCCATTCACTCATTCAAGCGTATCATTACATGTTCAAGTCTACCTCACAAGACATTCATACTAGGGACACAAGGGATGAGATAGACACCCTTACACGTTCCATTTGAACCTTATTGAAGCCTCAAACGTTCATCCTTAGCTCTTTAGATCATTCACGTTGAAGTTCAATTCAAATACCCCATGAAGTCCTCACCGTTAATTCACCATCCTAAGTCGTGTTTCCAAGGCTTACACTGCCTCCATCATGTCCTAAGAAGCCTCTAGTGTCCCCCAAATTAGTCCTCTAGCTTCCCTTTTCCTTCCTCTATTTTCCCAGAAAACTGTATAACATCATCCCCTACATCGATGATCGATGTCAGTTTATACCCTCACATCGATCGATCGATGTCCATCAGAAAACTTTCTGTCTTACATCATACCTTACATCGATCGATCGAAGTACTTCATACCCTCACATCGATCGATCGATGTCCATCAGAATACTTTTTGCCTCACATCATACCCTACATCGATCGATCGAAGTACTTCATACCCTCACATCGATCGATCGATGTCTACGATTCCAGAAAAGAAACTCTGCGATTTCTGCAGAAACTGCAGAACCAGGACTCCAAACGATTCCAAACTTCATCCAATTCATTCCAGGCCTAATCCCTGCTATAATCTCATGCTTAAACTACAAATTAAACACTACACACATACCAATCAAAGATTCAAGCCTAACACTCAATTAATCCACCAAAACAAACCCAAAAATCCGACCTTTCACTCTCTTATCCCTTCAACCGAAAGTAGCAACAAAAAGGGTTCAATGGAGTGGGATTTGCAGGATTCCACCAAATCAACAACAACAAACGATTGTCAACATATAGTGGCCAAATCTCAAAACCAAAACACATAAATCACATATAGATTCACGAAAAGAAGCTACTGCATGGTGATCCATTTTGATATCAAAAATAGGCCTTTTTCTTTCGCAAATCGTAGGAACTCATAAGAAAGTTACTTGCCTGTGATTACTTGAAGAAAATCCGAAGAACAAGTGAAGAACGAATCGAAAATCTTCCCTAGGGTTGCAAGAGAAGGAGAAACTGCCTAAAGAGAGGGGGAGAGAATGGCGTCGACGTTTCTGATGAAATGATTCAGAAACTGACGTTCTGTCAGTTTTGATAAGGGTAGGGATGAAATTAGAGATTCTAAATTATATCCTATTTTCCATTTATCTTAAATGTTTAACTTTAGATATTTACTTCTTAATTAAATACTAATTAATTCTAAAATTTATTCCCTCAATAAATACTAATAAATCTGAAATTTTAATTCTTAATTCATTACAATTAATTGTCACTAATCTCAATTAATTTCCTTTTATCCTTTAATTATTCTACAGAGGGTGCGGGGCATAACACACTGGAAGCAGACTCTCTATCCCTTGGGATAGAGGTATTGTCTGCCTACCACTTACCCTCCCCAGACCCTAACGATAGCTTTTGCTGTCGTTGGGATATACTGGGTCCAGATGATGATGAACTCATGCTATGAATTTCTAGATTGCTCACTATAAGCTATCGCACTTATTAAACGTGAACTCGTAGCCAGGCGCGTATCATGACACGAATTCAAAAAAGAGATTAAAGCCTTACTAAGACGGGGTACAACACAATAGTTTAGCAGACCAAGAATTGAGCTTAACATCAAACTGATTAATCAAGGAAGTACAATTCCGCGATCAATTAATGCTTTTATAAAAAAAGACCCCAAGTACTTTATGGGTAAGGATGTGAGACGCATGCCTAGTGTTTGAGAGGCCACTGTCCTCGAGACCCATACTTGACACCACTTGACTTTTGTGATAATTTACTAGTTGTTCCGAAGATGTCTGATATGTCATAAAAAATGCTCGGAACCGTTCTAAGTTGGCACTCCGAAAAAATATTAATAGATCATTCAATAGACCATTTAAAAATATTAATAGACCATTTAAAAATATTAATAGATCATCTCCGAAACTCAAGTGTGATACTGTAGGCACTCGACCTGCACGAAATCCTCTAATCGAACCTGATGCCACAAAAGCATTCAAACCACGAGAAAATCCTTCAGATGCAATGATAAATAGTAAAGGTGAGAGAGGGTCTCCCTGCTTTACTCCACAGCCAACGAAGAAAAAGTTTGTTGACATACCATTAATAAGAACTGAACAACGTGTGGCACTTAAATTATTTAGCAAGATGCATACAAATCTGCGATCAAAGCCAAACCTGTGAAGCAACAACTCAAGATATGTCCAACTGACTCGATCAAATTCCCTAGCCATATCAAATTTGATCAGAACTTCGTCTCCCCTAGTGCGACGATCAATCACATAAACCATCTCCTGTGCCAGCAGGATTTGCTCTGTAATGCCACAACCTTTCATAAAGTCTGCTTGTTCCTGAGAGATGAGCTTGGGTAATAATTCACACAATCTAGTGGATATCAGCCTGGTGATCACTTTAGATATAAAGTTTGTCAAACATATAGGCCGAAAGTCAGCAAATGTATGAAGATTCTGCTCCTTTGGAATTAAGATTATTGTTGCTGAGGCTACCGACTTAGGCATCACAATACCGAAAAAGAACTCCTGAACTGCCTTAGCCACATCAAACTGAATAAGCTGCCAAAGTCGATGGTAAAAAGAGCCTGGATATCCATCAGGGCCTACTGCACTATTTGGATTAAGATCCCAGACTGCTTGTTTTATCTCGTGCATAGTTGGCATGGCCTTTAACATAACATTATCTTTAGTATACAAGGTGGCCAGGATATATTGTAGAATAGTCTCACAGTTGTTAACTGGAGCCGCCGCAAACAGGCTAGAAAAATAGCGCATAGCCTCAGCTTCCACATCCAAAGAGGTCATGCATTCTGTTCCTTCTTCCTTTATAATTCTGCTAATATGCTGACTCCTCCTTTTGTCCTTAACTGTTTGGTGACAGAAAGCTGTATTTGCATCCCCCTCATTAAGCCATTTGACATTGGACTTTTGTTTCCAGTACAAGAATGTTCGCTTTTTGTACAAGCGGTAATTGAGCAACACCACGGTGATAAGCTTCGTGCATTGACTCAGATGAAGTTGAATCATAATCTTGCTCCCGGGCAATCACCTCTGCCTCTACATGTGGAACTGCATCAAATATATTTTCAATACTTCCTTGTTCCACTTTCGTAGTTGAACTTTTAAGCATCAAAGTTTATCAAAGAGACCACACATACCACCCACTGTGGGAAAGGACTACCAATGATGAACAAGAGTGTCAAAGTCCGAATGCATGGACCATACATCCAAATACCTGAAGGCCGCTGGGGGACGCTGGTGATCTACGTCGCATGTCAGATATATTAGGGCATGATCAGAAGTGGTGCGTGCAAGGTGCTGAGCCTTTGTAATTGGAAACATATCCAAAAAATGTTAGAACATAAGAAACGGTCAAGTCGATGCCATACTCGACCTAAACCTCGGCCATCACACCATGTATATAATGAGCCCTGGTAATTAATCTCCTGTAACTCGCAGGTGGCAATACAATCATTGAAATCATGCAATGTTCACAAAGCAGGGATAGAGCGTCCTTTATGTTCGTCTAGTGATCGAAATGTGTTGAAATCCCCGCCTACTAGCCATGGAATTTGTGGCGTAGAATGAAACTGGCACAGATCTTCCCACAGTGGCCGACGGGCTGAACATGAGTGTAAACCATATACTATTGTAAACCAAAATGAATCTCCAGTTGCCAGCCAAACCATTTTTAAAGAGTAATTTTGATGGCCTGACTGCTCATCCTTTAACTTCAAGATCGATTCCTTCCAAAAAAACCAAATATGATCATCACACACAGCTAATTTTTTAGAAAAACCAAATCGTAAGTTGTATGACATCAACGATGAAACCCTACTTTTGGCTCAATAAGTATTAGAAAATGTAAACGATAACGACGAATAAGTGAGAGAACATGACACAGTGAGGTACGTATACCTCTTACATTCCATATCAATAGTTTCATTATGATAAAGGATCAAATGAGTTTGAGAGGTGTCATGCACGTGACCTGGTTATACATGAAGATACTGCAGCAGCTTGCGTGGTTCTACGTAATATTCTCAGAGGCGAAGCCTGTGGGTCCATAGTTAATGTCGATGGCTCTGCATGGGCTCGACTAGTGTCAAGAAATACTGCTTGAACCACATTGGTCATTGACTCATAAATTTCCTTGTCCTGCATATCTAAACGATTGACATTCAAAGGGATTATCAACTCACTGTCCGAAAGAGACGAAGAATCCACCTGCTGTGGCAAGTCTCCTAACATACAATCGTTAATACACCGGAGACGTGATATATCCTGTGTGACCACATCGAGCGGGCCAATGTCTGGCGATGGAGGTTGAATAATTGGTAATGGACCAAGAGAGGGTGCACCCGTCGGAGAAGTCATTTGATACATTTCTGGATAACTCGATGGAATGGTCCTGCTGTGAATTTCATGTGCTAGAGCTGAGTCAGGCAGATTTTTCTTAGGGGTCCAGCGCTGCTTTGCTCCCTTATCTGTTTGAGGCTGCTTTTTATTCAGTGAAGGTTGTGGATGATCCTCAACTGTGATCTGACCGCAATCAGCAGCAATATCTCCCAACCGAAAGCAGTCGCCGCAATATGATGACAAATCTTCATACTCAACAGTTTGCATAATGACTTTTGATGGTCCTTGGATATAAACCCTCTGCAGCAGATCAGTGGAGACGTCAAGTTCAATACATATTCGAGCGACAGATGGACGAGTAACCGCTGTGGTTGCTGCATCCATCTTCATGGGCGTGCCTATCATACGAGCAATCTGAAATAGAGCGTCTTTTTGTTGAAAAGGAATTGGTAGGCCCCGAAAAGATACCCATAACAGAACAATAGGTATTTCAATGGCAGGATCATAATTCGACGTCCATTTTGTGACACGCATATGTTTTCTACAGATCGTCCAACTTTGACGTGAGAAACAACATAGATAGTCTTGCTCTTGATCAAAATGAAAAAGAACGCATTTTGCATCAAAGAGGCTGATTTTTACCGCCCCTAAAAAGCCAATGCGATCAATGGTTGACGTATTGTTGCTAGCAGCGGCCGTCCGAACCAAAAAGTACCAACCAATGTGAGCTTGTACGGTGCAACCAAAGATTGTATTTCATCCGCTGAAAAAGTGATCATTGGGATACCCTTGAATTTTTGAATAGGTTTCGGCGCAATAGGAGTGGATGAAGTCGAGAACGGGGACGCATAGGATTTGGGTGGCGCCGGAACAGAAGACGTATTAACTTGGCAAATATCTCAATAAACACTTCATTTAAAGAACCAGTTTTGTTCATTTAACCTGGTACCTGAAAGGAATATAATTTAAGCCTTAATGCTTCATGGCATGTTAGTACAACATTGAATATATAAAACATATTTATCATGCACACATTTCATGTAACATTTAAATCATGCATTTTGAAATCATTCAAACCCCGATTTCTCAACACCATGAGAACCAAAAGGGTGTTAAAGGAATGGTATGCGAGTACTGTTGTGTAGGTTCACAGTAAAGGCTGACTAGTTTAAGACATCAAGTCACTAATTAGCCGAGCAGATCTGACAGTATGTCACTATGGAAGGTTCAAAGCTAGAAGCTACCTCCTCTGATGCAACATTTTCTTTTCTAACTTCTCGTTAGAGTCTGCATCTGCATTTGCATTAATTTCCATTCATGTGGGGATCGTTGGACAAAATTGAAGGAAATTGGTTTGCTCAAGTTGCAAACCTTGGTTGACAATATATTTTGAGCCTAATTATAATTAGTTTCATTAATGACAAGTGGAAACTTATAAACCCTTAATTATCTACGTAACAAGTAGATGATTTTAGGCTTTGGAATCACTCAATTACGATACCAGGTAAATGAAAAATTAATTATCAAAGTAGGAGTAAATAGGTTGGAAGTTGAGAAAAGTGATGATGTGGCCTCCTTAGGGAGAGAAACATCATCATCTTGAGGATATACCACACTGGACAAATGAATTGAGTTAGCCACCATATATAGTGCTAGAATGGAAACTTTAAATCTGCCCTTGGGGCATGTGAAGTTTTGACCAGAGGGAAGACCTGCAAAAGTTCCACATGCACGGCTGGCTTGCTCAGCTCAGCTCGTGCTCGTGTGTGGGTTGCGGGCTCGGGTCGGTTCCTACTTTTTTTGGAGAAATTTTCTTTGAGCTTTGGATTAATTATTTGTAAAAGGCTCTAGGCTTCACTGCACAGCAGTCAAACGGAAAGTCTTCGAGCAGTTCAGTCCGGTGCACATGCCTTTCCTTTCGTCTGTTTTAGTCTAACGGTGTCGGTTACAGTGTTGGTTTTGATCCAACGGCTATAGTTTAAACTGACCTAACAGCGCAACAATATCTGCTTATAATTCGACGCCTCAAGATCAATCCTGCAATGCGGTTTTCATCCAACGGCTGCGGATAAACCGTCAAAAAACCGCCCTACAAATTTTGGTTTGGTTTTGATCAGATGGCTCTAGTTGATCTGCTGAATTGATTTGGCGGTCATAGATTAATCTGCTCAACTAATTCTTCAACCAACTCCTCTATATAAACTGAGGCTTGGGTACAATTCAGAGCACACAATTTTTCCGAGTCTTCTGCTCTCTTCTCCTTCTTCATTCTGCAACAAGTCTGTGAGAAGTCAGGACGCTCGAAGGTTCGATAAGGTTCAAGTTGCAGAATGCCGCTCGACTGAACAGGTACCATTGTATCTTGGAAGATGATTGTTAACGCCAGTTTGGTACACTATATTGGAGCAATAAGTCTGAATGACAGAGTCCTCGAGTTGCCCCAGGTTGGTTTACTGCTTACTGTCTTTTACATGCTCACACAGCGCTACTGCGTCTTGGTACATGATTGTTGCTCCTAATAATTTTAAGACTTATTCCGTATTCAATTCTGTACTATTTTATTTTTATACACAAAACAGTGTTGTTACACTACTTTGCAGTCTTTTCCTACTCATACTACTTTATGAAATTGTTCTGATCTGTTCTTTTCTCGACTGAACAGTGATGCAGAACAAAAGCGGGAGCTCGGTTCATGGCATGAATGATGCACAATTTGGTGCTGCACCAAAAGTGAATGATGTTCCCTTGGCGCCCGATCCTGCTGTGAATGCTGGGCTGTTGGCTGGATCTTTACGGACACCCTAATAATATCCATAAATGACTTGTTTTTGCTAATAGATGCACATTCCCGTATGTAAAAATCCTTTGCTTCATCCAAATGTTTTAAAAATCCTAGCCGCACTTAAAAGCCGAGTACTCTACCGTTGAGTTAGCAACAATGTGCCAGTTGGTCACGTGGAGAAACCCAAGAATTTTAGGGGAAGCGTCTTTAAGAGGTGGCAGTAGAAGATGCTATTTTTCCTGAGAACGTTGGGATGAGCCAAACTCTTGAACGAGGACCCTCCGGTGGTGGTTCCTTTTGATGACCAGAATCAGAACATGCAGAACAACTTAGCGGATGAAGCTTGGTCCTACAGTAATTAAGTCTGTTTGAACCAAATTTTGAGCTGCCAAGATAATACTCTGTATGGATTGTATTGTACTTTAAAACTACAAAATCGTTGTGGCTATCTTTAGATAAAAAGTATTGATCTGAAGATGCTGGCACAAAAAAGTTAATAGTTGGTAAGCATATGGACTTTAGAATGTTAGATTCCAAAACTGTAGTTCCCCAGGTTGAGAAACTACCTTTTTTGGTGGCCAAAATAGAAGAGGAGGACATGACGCTCAGTGAATCTTTTTAAGTTAGGCCGTTATTGAGAAGACCCCCTTCGATAAGGGATTTTAAGAGCTATCTCAAGCACAAACGAAAGGAAATGATGATGGAAGATTTGATTGTCCTACTCCGCATAGAGGAAGATAATCGAATATATGAGAGAAGGCCATACTTGAGTTCTGATCATGCCAAAGCCCATGTGGTAGAGACGAAGAAGAAAAAAGCCAACACTCTCGGAGTGAACTAAAAAAGCAAAGAGATTGCTGAAAAGTTCACTTGGAAATGCTATAATTGTGGAGTACAGGGGCACTACTGTAGTGACTATCGTAAGCCCAAGAAAAAGAAAAATAAAGCAAAAGCAAATCTTGTTGATGTTTTGGATGACTTGAATCTATGTGATGTGGTATTAGAGTGCAATGCCATAGGGAAGCTAAGCAAATGGTGGCTGGATACTGGCTCCACAAGACATGTCTGTACCAATAGGGCGATGTTCTCAGAGTACAAGTGTAGCGCCTCGCACCCGAACCTCGTCCGAATATGGTGCACCCACCGTACTTCACTAAGGAGAGTACAAAGCGTCATGCAAAACATGCGAAAATCCATAACTTAAGCCATGGACTCTCATGTTAACATTTAACATGGTAGCAAAATTTCGGCAGAATTAAGACTTTTAAATATCATGCATACCGAAATACTAAATCCCCAAAGCATTAATCCATCACATAAGAGAAAACCGAAATTCCGAAAGTTCCAACATAGTTCATAATACAAACATCATAGCAGCACAAAAGTCCTTAAGCATTGCCTCCTTCTGGCTTCCTCATCTACGGGTACGACACTCTCGGCTCATCCTCGATCAACTCAATCTTAGCATTCTCTGGCTCTGGGAAAAATAAAGGTGTGAGTGATAAAAATCACCCAGCAAGCATACAATAAACTAACACAAAATAAATAAAGAATCATAATGTGAATGGAAACCCCAAAAACCTCAACATTCATCCATACCTGGCCATTAATCCTTGATCCACTTGAAGGTAACCTAATTACAACTTAAGTAATATCGTTCTTACGTTATCGTTACCTTTCACATCATAAACATCCTATCATGTAACGTGCACATGAAATATGCATCATGCAATGCATGATGTCATGTCATGGTAAAAATCATCATCATTTGCTCCCATAAAATAAATATGAAGAAAACAGAGTGTCAGATCAATTAACCTCCGATCTGAACGGGTCTAGAATATATCAACAGACCAATTAACCCCGGGTCTGGGACGGGTCCAGAACATATCTTATAGAACTGTCCTGTTAGAGTAGTTTGGTCCTTTGTCACTTTTTCATGTTAGGCATATAACCACTAACCTTATTCTTATAGAATAACTTATTAGCCACTGAATACACCCTTTTTACATGTATTTTTCTAGATTCCATACCTTTGGTTAAGTCCCATTTGAATTACCACAAAACAATTTGCAACTTATACATAATACTTCTCATTTTCGCTCACATTGCACTTTATTGAGTCTACTCTTGGTACAACTAATTTATGCATCACTTATCCTTTATACACAGCCCGTGATCTTGTACCAAAATAACCCATGTCACATTTCAATTTGAGCACAAACATACTCATGTAATAAATCATCTAGCATGCAAATTTCACATATCTTAATGCTCACAAAATGTGTTCTTTCTTGGATTCAGAACTCACCCTCACCTTCCTCTTTTTGGCCGAAACTTGTGTGGTGCAATGAACATATTTTACAATGTTTTATTTAGGCATGCAACACATTTATATGCTATTTCATTTCAATCACACCAAACAACCTTATAAAATTACAACTAGCACATGCATGCCATCTTAGTGCTTCACAAGCTTCACTCAAGAAGCATTCTTGCCTAGAATCACTTTGTTGAACCTTGTTTCATCCTAAAACAGCCTCATACCACATTGCATGTAGGAAAAGAATTCACCTTTGGAGGAATTAATCACATACAAGACATTTTTCTTAAGGAATCACTAAGGTATCATGCTTAATACTTAGTATAAATTACTAAAGTTTATATCTTAGAACAACTAGCCATTCAAGTCACTAATTCTTCACATAAATCATGAGAGTCTAAGGTATACTTGCCTCTTCAAGCTAGAGCCTTTTCTTAGCCTGGATCTTGGTTGAGATGGGTTGCAGTTTTCCTCCTCTTTTATTCATGAAGCACACGGTTTTTGGAGGGGGAAAAAGAAAAATGTTAGCCATTATCTTAAGTGAAAAATAGAGCTTTCTAGATATTAGATATACTTACCAAGATGAGGTTTTGAAGGGAGCTTCAACTAGCAATAGCTTGCACCACCTAAAAGGATTGAAAATCTTGTACCTAGTGACCATGGAGGTCACGGGTTTGGGGGTAGGAGGAGGAACCAAATGAGCTTCATTCTTTAAAAATAAAAATCCACTAAAGGAGTTTGGAATAAGACTCACTTAGGTGCTTCCTTGAGCTTGAAAATGATAGTTGGGTTGAATCTCCTAGCTCCAAGAGTGGGGGCCGTGTAGTATGAGTGGGAAGGGAATGAAACTCGTCTAAGTGTTTGTCTTTCCTTGAGGGGCTTCTTGAGAGAGTTCAAGATGAAAATGGGATGAAGCTTCTAGGTGGTCTTAAAGAAGGCATAATGGTGGAGGGAAAGGAGGGTAGTCGGCACATGGGGGAAGAGAAAAGCAAGCCTTGGGCTTGTAGCTTGTAAGCTTTTGCCTCCTTGCTTGATTATTTTATCATTTTTGCTTTGCATGCTTACTTTATTTTATTATTTAATTACAAACTAATTTGATATTTTAAATATTAAACATGAATTAGAATAGTGGAGAGGGTTATAGGGACTTTCCCATGTCCTTGGCCGAAAGTCTTGGGGGGTATTTAAGTCTTTTCACATTTATCATAGCTCATACTTATATAATTTATACCATTATTTATTTTATCTAATATGATTTTAAATTTGCTTTGTGAGAACCATTTAGGTTGGCCTTCTTATAAAAAGGGAATTATTCTAAGGTTTATCAAGGCCTCTTGGCCGAATTTATAGGGTATTTCACATACATTGTGACATCCACTTGTATAATCATTTAGTATCCATTTTAAATGAATTTAAATAAGGAAGCGCTAATATAACTAAATTAAAATAAACTTGGAAGAATCAATATTTCATTATAGTTTCAAGTACGGTACAGTTGGGGTACAACATCCTCCCCCCTTAACATAAGTTTCGTCCTCGAAACTTTAGAGACTAGTCAAAAAGATAGGAGTATCTATTCTTCATGTCTTCCTCTGTTTCCCATGTGGCTTCTTCTCCCGAATGGTACTTCCACTGAACCTTTACCATAGGTATGGATCTCTTTCTCAACTTCTTTTCTTTCCAATTAATGATCTTTAGGGGCTCTTCTATATAAGATGCATCTTCTTCAACCTTCAACTTCTGATCCTCAAGGATGTGGCTTGGATCATAAACATATCGGCAAAGTTGGGAAACATGGAAGGGCAACGCCAGGCGATATGCAACTTCACCGACTCTTTCTAGAACTTCGTATGGTCCCATGAATCTTGGGCTCAATTTCCCCTTTATGCCAAACCTCTTGATTGCTTTAGACGGAGAGACCTTTAAGAAAACTTCTTCTCCTTCTTGAAACTCCAAGGGTCTCCGCCTTTCATCAGCCCATATCTTACTCCTATCCTGTGCTGCTTTCAATCTTTGTCGAACAATCTTTACCTTATCTCATGTTTGCTCAACAATGTCAGGTCCCGTATAGATCTCATCTCCAATCTCGTCCCAATAGAGTGGAGATCGACATTTTCGCCCATATAACGCTTCATAAGGTGCCATCCCAATGGATCTGTGGAAGCTGTTATTGTAGGAAAACTCGACTAGCTTAAGACTTTTATCCCAGCTTTCTCTAAAGTCAAGAATGCAAGCGCGGTTTGAATTGTCCTTTCGGATTGGCCATCAGTCTGAGGGTGGAAAGCGGAACTCATTCTGATCTCTGTACCCATTGCCCTTTGGAAGGCTGTCCAGAATCTCGAGGTAAATCGGGGATCACGATCACATACGATGCTTATGGGCACACCATGCAAACATACAATCTGGCCAATGTACATAGATGCCAACTTCTCCATAGGTGCTTTAATCGACATGGCCAAAAAGTGAACAGACTTGGTTAGACAGTCCAGAATGACCCATATAGCATCACTTCCATACTTAGTCATGGGTAGGTCGGTCACAAAATCCATAGTGACGTTGTCCCATTTGCATTTTGGTACTTCTAAAAGTTGTAGTAATCCAACAGGTCTTTGGTGTTTAGCTTTTACCCTTTGACAAACCAAGCATCGCTCAACAAATTCAGCTATTTGTTGCTTCATGCCGTGCCACCAAAATCTTTGCTTGAGGTCCTGATACATCTTGTTAGCTCCAGGGTGTATAGATAATCGGGAGTTGTGGGCTTCCATCAAGACTTCATCTTTAATTTCTTTGTCCTCAGGCACACATAGCCGTCCTCGGTACCATAAACTGTCATCACTACGAACTTCGAAGTCATTTTGTGGCTTATCTCGGATCCTCTCTTTGATCTTTCTCAAGGCTGCATCATTCCTTTGGGCCTCTTTGATCCTATCAATTAGTGAAGGAATAAGAACAAACTTGGCGAGAACTTCATCCACTAAATCAACTTCTTCTATGCCAAACTCTTCCATATCTCGCTGAAGAGGTGGTTGACGAGGGTGACTTGTTTTTCGACTCAACGCATCAGCAACTTTATTAGCTTTCCCGGGGTGGTATTGAATTGAGAGGTCATAATCTTCAATCAACTCGAGCCATCTGCGCTGCCGTATGTTTAGTTCTTTCTGGGTAAAGAGATACTTTAGGCTTTTATGATCTGTATAGATCTCACACTTCTCACCATACAAGTAATGTCTCCATATCTTTAATGTGAAAACCACCATGGCAAGCTCAAGATCATGAATGGGGTTGTTTTGCTCGAATGACTTTAACTGTCGGGATGCATATGCTATCACTTTATCTCTCTGCATAAGGACACATCCGAGACCATTCTTTGAAGCATCGCTGTACACCACGTATTTCTCGCCAGGAGTGGGCAGAGCTAAGATAGGGGCGGACGTCAACTTTGCTTTTAACTCTATGAAACCCTTTTCACAGTCGGCATTCCACTCGAACTTGGTTTTCTTTTGTGTCAATCTGGTGAGGGGAACAGCTATCCTTGAAAATCCTTCCACAAATTTCTGATAATACCCCGCTAGTCCAAGGAAACTTCTCACTTCAATAACGTTTGTTGGTCTGGACCATTCCGTGATAGCTTCAATTTTCTTGGGATCTACTGAAATCCCATCTTCTGATATAACATGGCTGAGGAAGGATACACTATGAAGTCAAAACTCGTATTTGCTAAATTTTGCGTACAACTGTCTTTCTCTTAAAATATTCAGAACTGTCCTCAAATGGGCTGCATGATTTTCCTCATATGGTGAATAGATCAAAATGTCGTTTATGAAGACCACTATGAACTTGTCCAATTGACCCTGAAAAACTCGATTCATGAAATCCATAAAGGCGGCAGGAGTGTTGGTTAAGCCGAAGGGCATGACCAAAAATTCGTAGTGTCCATAGCGTGTCCTGAAGGCAGTCTTAGGAACGTCTTCGGCCTTAATCTTCAATTGGAAGTATCCAGATCGCAGGTCAATCTTACTGAAGATTCGAGATCCCTGCATTAAAATTCTTTAGATAGGGTTTTGGAAATTTAAACCTTAATTGAACTAAAACTTGTTAGTTTATGTATCCTGAGTTGATCAAATAAGTCGTCTATCCAGGGCAATAGGTACTTATACTTTATGGTCATTTTTTTAAGTTCCCAGTAATCAATGCATAAGCGCATACTTCCATCTTTCTTCTTCACGAATAACACAGGAGCACCCCAAGGTGAAACGCTGGGGCAAATGAACTTCTTCTCTAACAGCTCGTGTAACTGCTCCTTTAGCTCTTTCAGTTCTGTAGGGGCCATCCGATATGGGGCTTTTGATATGGGTTCAGCTCCCGGAACAAGGTTTATTTCGAAGGCAATTTCGCGATCGGGAGGTAACCTGGGTAATTCGTCTGGAAAGACATCGGGGTATTCATTGACAACTGGAACTTGAGCAAGGGTGGGACTCGCTTGCTCAGCACTTAGGATATAAACAAAGAACCCTTCATGGCCTTTCTTCAATGCTCGACTGGCATGAGCCACGTTAACATAGACTCTCTTGGATGATTTCTTTAACTTAGTTCCTCCTTGGAATGAAACATCGTCTCGAGCTGGGTTCTTAATTATAACTTGCCTACTTCGGCAATCAATGTGAGCATGATTCCTTGAGAGCCAATCCATTCCAAGGATCACATCAAAATTACTCATGGGTATAGGAATCAAGTCGGATTCAAACTGCTGATCATCGAACTCGTGCACACAATTTCAGAAGATATGATGAGAGACAAGCACCTGATCGCCAGCTGCTTGTACTCTATAGGGTGATTCTAGTCGGACTGAGTTATGATCGATATTCTTAGCAAATTTTCTAGAGATAAATGAGTGGCTGGCGCCACTGTCGAACAATACATTCGCAGGTATGCTACATACTAAGATAGTTCCTGAATCATGCATATTTAACTAAGCAACAATATAGGAATGTATAAGTAAAACGTATTTAAGGCGTACAACTTTAGATCTTACCATTCACTACGTCTGCTGTCTCCTCAACATCTGCATCTGTCATGACGTGCACCCTTGCATTTGTACGTGGCCGCTGGTTCTTTGGTTGTTGTTGTTGCTGTTGCTGTGCTCCTCTGTCTGGGCAATCCCTAATCAGGTGGCCATCCTTGCCGCATCCAAAACATTGTCCCGTCTTCCATCGACACTCACCCATGTGTCTCTTCTGGCACTGAGGACATACTGGCATAGCTGGCTGCTGGGGTGGGGCCTGATTCTTCTGCTGATTATTCTAGTGCTGCTGGCGGCGCTGATTCTGCCCCTGTGGCCTCCCTTGACGAACAGATCCTTTATAATTCTTCTTGGCCACTTTTCTGAATTTCTCGTTTCTAGTCACTTGTCTCTCTCTTTTCTGTCCCACGTCATCACGGCAGAAAATATCTCTCTCAATCCTGTAGCAAGCGTCCAGAAGAGCTCCAAAATTTGTGGGGTTTGCATTCACCAACCAAGTCCTGATTCTTGGATTCAGCCCTCTTTCAAATTTTAACATTTTTGTCTCCTTATCGTTCATGGTGATAGGCTGAAATCTCCCCAGTACAACCAATTTATTAGCATACTCTGCTACCATCATACCGGGCTCTTGCTTTAATGATTCAAATTTATGCCTCTTTTGTAGCTTTACTGACATAGGGATATAGAACTTTTGAAATTCTTGCAGAAATCTCTCCCAGGTAATTGGTCTTGGCAGGGGATGTAAATTAGTCTTCCACCATTGGTTAGCTCACTTATCAGAAAGTGTCTGATGGCTTGGCTTTCATCTTGTCGTGGGCTTGAATTAACTCAAAACAATTTTCAACTTCGTCCAACCACTTCTCCGATGTATCTGGATCTGGCTTTCTCTCAAACGGTGGTACATTAGCTCTCTTGAATTTCTCAAAATAGTATTGTGCATCTCTCATAGGCTCGCGTGGATGGGGTGGAGCATTCTGCTGGATTAGGCCCTGACCTATCTGTGTGACCACCTAGCAAAAGGCCTGGAAGGCATTAACGTCGGGAATAATAGGAGGAACAGGCGCCTGTGGTGGTGGGGGTGGATTATTCTGAACCGATGGTGGAACAGGGCCTTGTGGCTGAGGAGGAACGGGCTCCTGCACAGCTGGTTGAGCCCTAGGAGGTCTGCCACGAGGTCGCACCATCTGCACTACGGAGTTTCAAAGCTTATACAAATGTTGGAATAAAACTACATTATTTTTGGCTACAGATCATAATTCTAAAACTTTAAATAAGTGAGAGAAAGGATACATCTTACGTTAGAGATCCGGATTTTATAAGTTAGGACTATTTATTAGATTACATCCTAAACCTAGTCTAAGTGGTCCTAGTCTAAGGCCGTCACTCATCTAAGATCATGACTTAAGTCTAAGATCAAACTTAGACTGCTAAGATCATAACTTAGTTCTACGTTCTGCCCGAAATCTAGAGCCTGGGCTCTAATACCACCTGTAGCGTCCCGCACCCGGACCTCGTCCAAATACGGTGCACCCGCCGTACTTCACCAAAACATGCAAAAAATCCATAACTTAAGCGATGGACTCTCATGTTAACATTTAACATGGTAGCAAAATTTCGACAGAATTAAGACTTTTAAATATCATGCATACCGAAATATTAAATCACCAAAGCATTAATCCATCACACAAGAGAAAATCGAAATTACGAAAGTTCCAACATAGTTCATAATACAAACATCATAGCAGCACAAAAGTCCTTAAACATTGCCTCTTTCTGGCTTCCTTGTCTACGGGTATGACACTCTCGGCTCATCCTCGATCCACTCAATCTTAGCATTCTCTGGCTCTGGGAAAAATAAAGGTGTGAGTGATAAAAATCACCCAGCAAGCATATAATAAACTAACACGAAATAAATAAAGAATCATAACGTGAATGGAAACCCCAAGAACCTCAACATTCATCCATACCTGGCCATTAATCCTTGATCCACTTGAAGGTAACCTAATTACAACTTAAGTAATATCGTTCTTACGTTATCGTTACCTTTCACATCATAAACATCCTATCATGTAACGTGCACATGGAATATGCATGATGCAATTCGTGATGTCATGTCATGGTAAAAATCATTATCATTTGGTCCCATAAAATAAATATCAAGAAAACAGAATGTCAGATCAATTAACCTCGGATCTGAACGGGTCCAGAACATATCAACAGACCAATTGACCCCGGGTCTGGGACGGGTCTAGAACATATCTTCAGACCAATTAACCCCGGGTCTGAACGGGTCTGGAACATATCATCAGATCAATTAACCCCGGATCTGAACGGCTCCAGAACATGTCATCAGATCAATTAACCCGCGGATCTGAACGGGTCCAGAACATATCATGTCAATAGACCTATTAACCCCGGGTCTGGCTCGGGTTAAGAGCATGCTTAGCCGGCAAGGAAAATCATAGAACTTTTCTTTTGAAAGCATGGACCATAAATAAATTACAAGTATAACAGAAACTTGCTTGAATCGAAAAGGCTTGCTTGCATACGGAAATCCATATGCATGATACATGAAATGATATGTAATGCAAGTCATGGCATGGACTATCTTAGAAATTGCTTAAGTCACGACGTACACATGATTTCCATCTGCTGAAATTTTTCCAGATATTACGTTCTGTTCGTGAGGCTTCCAAAATTAACCAAACAGGCCTATTTTCATAATCTTTTGTCATATACACGCGTCATGGAGTCCTATATTCATGTCATGAAATTTTTGTAATGTTTTAAGAAGAGTAAGACCCTTAAATCATTAAGTTGTTAAGAAGTGTACTGTTGAATCCAGCATTATAATAGTCATCTTTACCTTAATTTTCATGACCTTAAAACCTTAATTATTTTGGGCCAAAGCCTGAAAAACATAGTAAAATCCTCAAGGACTAATATTCATGGGCCTAAACCCTTCATATAAATCAAAATCCACAAAATTAAGGCCTCTTAACTTATTCCTCTGTTCTACCCAATTTTCCGGTTTTAGTGTGTCAACTTTGAATCAAAAGTTACCCATCGAAACGATAATACCAAGTTGATTAATTTACATGGACATGCTCCTCTATGTCTTGGGTGATTATCATAAAATGTCTAGAGTAATCCAATAACTTTAAAGGGGTCATTTAATTATTTTCCCAAAATTGATCACATGCAGATTCTGGACTGACCAGTTTTACTAAAAAATTTATTGTGACAAAACCATAATTCCTTTTTCCGAAATTTTAGCTCCCCAACGTCATGAACAAGCAGGATTATCATCCTACCGAAGATTAGCTAATTTGCTCTTCCCTAGGGTCCATTTCCAGGCTACAACAACACTACATAAAACTGCCCTGTTCCAGCAGGTTGGTCCTTTGTCACTTTTTCATGTTAGGCATATAACCACTAACCTTATTCTTATAGAATAACTTATTAGCCACCGAATACACCCTTTTTACATGTATTTTCCAGATTCCTTACCTTTGGTTAAGTCCCATTTGAATTACCACAAAACAGTTTGCAACTTATGCATAATACTTCTCATTTTCGCTCACGTTGCACTTTATTGAGTCTACTCTTGTTACAACTAATTTCACATATCTTAATGCTCACAAAATGTTTTCTTTCTTGGATTCAAAACTCACCCTCAGCTTCCTCTTTTTGGCCGAAACTTGTGTGGTGCAACAAACATATTTTACAATGTTCATTTAGGCATGCAACACATTTATATGCTATTTCATTTCAATCACACCAAACAACCTTATAAAATTACAACTAGCACATGCATGCCATTTAGTGCTTCACAAGCTTCACTCAAGATCCAGTCTTGCCTAGAATCACTTTGTTGAACCTTGTTTCATCCTAAAACAGCCTCATAGCACATTGCATGCAGGAAAATAATTCACCTTTGGAGGAATTAATCACATGCAAGACATTTTTCTTAAGGAATCACTAAGGTATCATGTTTAATACTTAGTATATTTAACTAAAGTTTATATCTTAGAACAACTAGTCATTCAAGTCACTAATTCTTCAAATAAATCATGAGAGTCTAATACTTGTCTCTTCAAGCTAGACACTTTTCTTAGCTTGGATCTTGGTTGAGATGGGTTGCAATTTTCCTCCTCTTTTATTTAGAAGCACACGGTTTTTGGAGGGGGAAAAGAAAAATGTTAGCCATCATCTTAAGTGAAAAATAGAGCTTTCTGGATATTAGATATACTTACCAAGATGAGGTTTTGAAGGGAGCTTCAACTAGCAAAAGCTTGCACCACCTAAAAGGATTGAAAATCTTGTACCTAGTGACCATGGAGGTCACGGGTTTGGGGGTAGGAGGAGGAACCAAATGAGCTTCATTCTTTAAAAATAAAAATCCACTAAAGGAGTTTGGAATAAGACTCACCTAGCTGCTTCCTTGAGCTTGAAAATGATAGTTGGGTTGAATCTCCTAGCTCCAAGAGAGGGGGCCGTGTAGTATGAGTGGGAAGGGAATGAAACTAGTTTGTGTTTGTCTTTCCTTGAGGGGATTCTTGAGAGAGTTCAAGATGAAAATTGGATGAAGCTTCCAGGCGGTCTTAAAGAAGGCATAATGGTGGAGGGAAAGGAGGGTAGCCGGCGCATGGGGGAAGAGAAAAGCAAGCCTTGGACTTGTAGCTTGTAAGCTTTTGCCTCCCTGCTTGATTATTTTATCATTTTTGCTTTGCATGCTTACTTTATTTTATTATTTAATTACAAACTAATTTGATATTTAAAATATTAAAATGAATTAGAATAGTGGAGAGGGTTCTAGGGACTTTCCCATGGCCTTGGCCGAAAGTCTTAGGGGTCGTGGGGGTATTTAAGCCTTTTCACATTTATCATAGCACATACTTATATAATTTATACCATTATTTATTTTAGCTAATATGATTTTAAATTTGCTTTGTGAGAACCATTTAGGTTGGCCTTCTTATAAAAAGGGAATTATTCTAAGGTTTATCAAGGCCTCTTGGCCGAATTTATAGGGTATTTCACATACCTTGTGACATCCACTTGTATAATCATTTAGTATCCATCTTAAATGAATTTAAATAAGGAAGCGCTAATATAACTTAATTAAAATAAACTTGGAGGAATCAATATTTCATTATAGTTTCAAGTACGGTACAGTGGGGATACAACAACAAGCCTGGGAATAAGGAACGACTCTACATGGGGAATACTACCTCACCGAAGATAGAAGGAGAAGGGAAAGTTGTTCTAAAGTTGACATCAGGAAAGCATCTGACTCTATAGAATGTATTGTATGTTGCCGACATCCGGAAGAATTTGGTTTCTGGAGTTCCACTTGTTGGCTTTAGACCAATGTTAGAGTCAAACAAAGTAATTCTTTCAAAAAACGGTATGTATTTGGGGAAGGGGTACTTGACTGATACAATGTTCAAGTTAATTGTTATTAAGATTGTACCCAAGAAAGAATTGCCCGCAGTAGCTAATAATAATGCTTCCTCTTCTACTTACATACTTGAGTCTTCTTGTTTATTGCATTTTCATTTGGGACACATAAATTACAAGTCAATACAAAGAATTATTAGTCTTGACTAATTACCCAGATTGAATTTCAATAAAGAAAAATGTCAGCTTTGTGTCGAAGAAAAAATGACAAAGGCACCATTTCCTTCAATAGAAAGGAACACTGAAATGTCGGACCTGTATAGCACCACTAGAAGGGGGATTGAATAGTGAGTGCGGAAAATTGGTTTCTAAAAAGGTTTATTGACCAATATTCACTTCTGAAAACAGATTCTGTTTTCAGACCCCAGTTTCGACTAATTCAATGACTAGCTTCTGGACCTCCAACATTCGTGAAATTTCGTGACGCTGTACTTTAAATGTTATTTATATGTCATAAAAATTTGAGATCAAAATTCAAAGTCTAAAGCCATGAAAAAGCGTCTTTGTTTGAATTCTGTCAATTAGTGAAAAACTTTTCCTTATAATGAAAAATTAATTCCTAACTAATGACAGCTCCAAATGATCTAAAATTTTGATGAGATGTCCCTTAGGAAATCTAGTTTAATGGGATGAAATACTTTGTCAATATTCCTTTTCCAAGTATGTCAACCATGTTGAAGTTCTCAACATTTGCCAATCGAAATATCAGATTGCACTAATCTCAGAACTTTGAATATTTTGATAATTTATTGTTACACCCCGACTCCCACTATATGCATAGGAATTTATACCGTTGTATGATACTGGGTGTAATTTGTGCGTATGTGTGTATGCCTTAGGTATAATTTAAAACTTTTCCAAAGAACCAAACGTATGTAGGAACCATTAACTAAAATCAAAAGATAGGATACAAAAATAAAATTGCCATATGATTAAAGGAAAAGAAAAAGGTAGGACATGGAAATTAATAGACAACATGGTTGTCCAAGTTTGCCCTCCAAAAAAGATTTCCAACCGTGGGTTAGGACATAGAAGGGGGATATTAGTTTTCAACCATTTATAAATTTCTACACAAGTTGGGAAAATTACAAGTGGACAAAATATACTCACTTTCTTCCCACTAATTCATAAAATACCCGCTAAACACCCCCTACCCACCATTGACTACCACCTCATGCCGTGTAATACATTGTCTTAAAACAATCACTCCTTTCAATCACCTTTTGTTACACCATGTCAGAGAATCCCCAACCATTTTTCATGCAAAATCTTTCTCTTCCCACTCACTTTACCAAGTCATTATTTGTCTTCCACTTCCTTCCCAAATAACCTCGGCCAAGACACCCCACTAAGCATAGGATCTTATTCTTCCTTCTCAACTTAATTTTCACATCTCTCATTTGCAGAGCCTCAGGACCTAGAGAAGGACTATATAGAGGACGAGCTGAGAGAGTAGGTTCTATGAGCAGTCTAGTGGGCTTTAGTTTTTTCTTTGTACTTTGTTATTATAGCTATGTAGTTATGTACCTATGTACTGATGATACTGTATTCTGATGTAGTTACGATGTACTCATGACGATGATGTTTTATTATGTCTATTCTATGATGCTTCCGCTATTCGATACAAACTATGACGATGTGCAGATAGATGTTATCGATGCCTAGCACTTCTCGTAGCCAAGTACGATGGGTGCACTATGCCGAGACCCTAGTCTGGGGTAGGGCGCTACATTTATAATTATCCAAATTCGATGAAACTTATTTTAAATTAAACCTAAGGCCTTTTTCTATATCTCTGTAAAATTTGGTAAGTTTTGAAAATTATTTGCTATTTTTCTCAATTGTTTTCAAAATGTTGCAAAAATAGTAGTAAAAGAAAAAGTAGTGAAGTAAGAACACACAAATTTTATACTGGTTAGGCCAATATGACCTACTCTAGTCTTCGAGGACACCTTCTTTGGTTTTCACTTATCACTAAAGTCACCTTAGAACAAGGGTGGATGGAGTTATACGCCAACTTCTTTAACGTCCAACCCTTTTACAACAAATCACAACAACAATCATCAAAATCACTACCACCTCACTAATGAAGGTTTGATCATACCTTCATCAACCTTTTACAAGTATGGAATATATGAGGATGGTCTATATAAATCCTATACAGAATATAGAATGTATGTTTGACATGCTTAAATCTTTGTGTAAGAGAAGAAGATAAGAGATAAAGAGAATTCTTGCTTTTCACTTGATAACTTGTACAATGTGTGTCTTGTCTTGTGTTTGATTTTCCTCCTCCTTTTTATATGTGTTGCACACCCTAAGGCTGGGAAATGTCTTGAAAAAATGTCTTGAATTCCCTTGGAAGATATCTTGCAAAGCCTTTTGGCATACCTTTGCTTATTTGGCAAGATATGTTGGACAAGTGATGTGTCTTTGCCTCGTTGTCACTCTATGATTTGTTCTTCATTAAGCCACCTTGGTACATAATATATGACATGGATAATCATAAAAAATCTGATAACAATTTGAATTTTGAATATCTTGATTGCCAATCAACCATTAGTGTGATGTCTTCTCATTTTTAGAATGATTTTGAGTCTTGAAAGCCACCTCCAAAAAATTGGCCACATGCTGAAAACTTCAGCATTATTTTTGAAATTTGAAATATTAAATTGTGTATCTTGATCTCCATAAATATTTGAATTCTTGTGTAGATCATTCTCCACCAATCATAGTGCAAGATAAGCTCCACATAGGCTCCTTGTAAGCTCAAATCAGTCACGCACCTCTGCCCACATGTGCTGAATTAATTTTTGAATTTTGAATGAGTAGTAATGTAGTCTCTTCATAAACATGGTAAATTTCAATCAACATTGAATCTTGTCTTCTAGAGTACTCCAAGATAGGTTTTGAATGTGTAAAAAATTGTCCAGGTACATGTCACATATGTAAGAAAACGTCCCCCTTTAATATGGTGTAGAAACTTGAATTTTAGAATTCTGCCGATTACGCAATTTCTCTCCAATTGATCACAAACCCTTTAGATATATAAAATGTGTTATGCACCATATAGTATAAGAAAATGTAATAATCTCAGCTTCAAATAATGTAGGAAATTCGGGCATAGGGGTGTAACAATTTTTGAATTTGAATTTTCCAGAAAATGATGGATAATTGATAGATATAATTATGGTATGAATTTGGTATTTAATTTCTCATGTGGTGCACGAAATTTTGATGTGCTTGTAGTGTATATTGGCTGGCCATCTTTGTATGGCAAGTTTATGATGTGTCGGTGACGATTCAGTAGTCATTTGATGTGGCAATTTTCGAGTTACGAACTTTTGACGTGTTGATATATTTTTGGAAGATTGATGACATGGACTATACACATTGGAATAACTTGGATATGTATATATACACAGGATGATGTATATGATTATTTGACATTGATGACGTATGTTGATGACGTGTCGTTGAGATGCCGGGATAGAAGAGTATAGTTTGACATCTTGAGAAAAGAAAAAAATATATATAAATATATACGCCATGTATGTATATATGTGATGTACATAATAACTTTCCATATTGAGATTTGTTTAAGAATAGGCATTTTCAAATATCTCCTTAAGCACTTCATTTAATGAACTAGTTTAGTTCATCAACTTGGCAAATATCTCCTGAAGCACTTCATTTAGTAAACTAGTTTAGTTCATTTAACCTAGCACATGAAAATAGTGTAAACACAACAAATGTTGCCATATGATTTAAGCCTTAGCGCTTCATGGAATGTTAGTTCAACATTGATATATATAAAACATATACAATATATTTATCATCCACGCATTTCATGTAACATTTAAATCAGGCATTTTGAAATCATGTAATGTTTAAATCATGCATTTTGAAATCATTCAAATCCCGATTTCTCAATAACCTCTCTTTTTTGATGATTTGCAAAATAACATCTAGTCATGATTTAAATGTGTTATAATCACTCACCCCACAATCATGGATTCATAACTTGTATTTCAAAATTTGAATTTCAAAACTCCCTCTTAAATCATGCTTTTATCACCCTTTATTTTGTAAATCACATAAAAAAAGGCAATGCAGAAGCAAAAGCAATAAATAGAAATTTACAACATATCCATCGAAATCATTTCTAATTTTGATCGTAGATTTTCATACGTGACTTGATTAAGGGCTTTTGTTAATATGTCGGCTACTTGTTCTTCAATACGAACATGTTCTATAATGATATCGCCATTATTTATATGATCACGAAGAAAATGACATCTTACGTATATATGTTTTGCCTTAGAGTATAAGACAAGTTTCTTAGATAAGTTGGTAGCACTCGTACTATCAAAATAAATAAGAATTTGATTTACAGTCATACCAAAATTTGAAATTTGTTGTTTTAGCTATAATAATTGTGTGCAGCTAAGACTAAAGGCCATGTTATTCTGCCTCAGTGGTGGATAATGCTGCACTAGCTTTCTTTTTTGAAAACCATGATTTAATTGATTTCCAATGAATTGACATGTACCACTTGTGCTTTTTCTATCTATTTTACATCCTCCATAATTGGCATAAGTGTAAGCATGCAAATTAAATTCACAATTTTTATCGTACTAATGTCCTAATATGGGGGTATGCTTATTGTAGCGAAATATCATTTTTATAACATTAAAGTGTGAGACTTTAGGATTACTTTGAAAACAAGCACACATACAAACACTAAACATAATATTGGGTCTACTTGCAGTAAGATAAAGTAGAGAGCCAATTATAGATCTATACAATCCATTATCAAAATCTTTCCATTTTCATCTTTATCAAGTTTAGTGGCGACACTCACAGGAATGGTAGATGGTTTCAAGTTTTCAAAATTAAATTTCTTAATCATGTCATTTATATATTTCACTTGTATTATGTGTATTCCTTTACTAGTTTGCTTAATTTTCAAGCAAAGAAAATAATTTAGTTTGCCTACCATAGATATCTCAAACTCGGATTTCATGCAAGTTTCAAATTCTTCTACTAATTTATCACATGTAGATCTAACAATAATATCATCAACATAAATTTGAATAATGAGTAAATCCGATTTTTCTTGTTTTAACAATAAGTACTATTTATGGTTCATCTTTTAAATCCGTTTTCTAAGAGAAAAGTAGCAAAGCAATCATAACAAGCTCTAGGAGTTTGTTTTAAATCATATAGTGTAGCGCCCCGCTCAGGACAAGGGTCTCAGCATGGTGCACCCGTCGTACTCTTCTATGAGAAGTACTAGGCGTCGATAATATCTATATGCACATCGTCATAACATGTATCGAATAGCGGAAGCATTATAAAATCGACATGATAAAATATCATCGACATGAGTACATTGTCACTACACTAGGATACAGTATCATCAAGTATGTGGGTACATAAGTACATGGCTAAAATAACAAAGTACGAAAGCTGGAACTTAGACTGCTCATGAAACGTACTCTCTCGGCTCATCCTCTGTATAGTCTAGCTCTGGGTCTTGATGCTCTGTAAGATGTAAAATAAGGGGTGGGCGATAATGAATTGCTCAGCAAGTATTTCGGCCTAGGTTCGCCATGTGGATCATGCATAGGAGACAGGGTAATAAAAAAATATAGTAAAATAAATAACATGAATTGGCTCCATAAAAGCAAGGAAATAACAGGCAAAGTACATAGCATAAGTAGATAGAGCAGGTAACAGAGTAATTTAAATCATTCATTAACAGTATTTTAGGAACTTAATTATCCTGCATATAATCTTGATTACCCTAAAACATAATCTTTTCTATGTCCGGTTCCATGTGCCTGCCGATACTTGTATGTCTGTCACACTAGGGCAAAGTGTCTGAGTGAGATGACATAAAGGGTATTAAGTGCTCATGAGGTATGTATGTGACATATGCTTCATAAAACATTTAAAAACATGGCATTTTGTAACCTTTATAAACATGACATGTATGCTAGCTATAGCCCTTTTCGTAACGTAAGAACGGTACCCACGACTTACCGAATGATTTCCCGTGCGTCTCATGTACCATATATGGATCCCAATGGTCCAACTATATGGTGTTACATCATACGTACATAGATTTAACGGTGATGCGTTATGTTGGATATCTCGTGCCCTGGACACGGTGTTACACTCGATCATAACGTATACTATGTGGCGCCCCGCACTCTGGCCCCGCCGAAGTCGGTGCACCTGCCGTACTTCACTAAGGAGAGTACTAGGCGTCATCCATACGTGTCGTGATCCATGACATAAATGCATGGATTTTAGTTCTTACATGTAAGTAAGTAAGCGAAACCGTGGCAGAATTAAAAACTTCAAATTAAAAAACATCATCACAACCGTTCCAAGTTTACAACCCACATCAAATGTATCAGAAAGTGACAAAAGCCAATTGTTTTTCCATCTCAGTTACATAAATCAGTCATCCCTTAGAGCTGGCAAGTCCGGTCTCCTAAATCTGTCCATCCTTTACTGCACTTACGGGTATGGAACCCTAGGCTCGTCCTCGATCCATTCTACTTTATCTCCTGCAACCTCTAGAAGAAAAATAGAGGGGTGAGTGACAGCGTCACCAGCAAGTATACTATAATAATCGAGGATTAAATGGAAAGTGCGTACAAGAACCGTACCCTAAAAATTTCGGTTTAGAAGCATACCTGTCTTTCGTCCAATACTCGATAAGGATCGTTACTTAGTGTATCAAGATCATAACTTAAATAAAATCATCACTTAACACAGAATATAACAATAAAAGACTGTACCTCGCATCAAATCATAACATGACAAGATCATTACTTAAGGGAGTCATCCTTAGGGTCTACGAGGTCATTACCACTAGTCTAGGTATCACATGTCACTAAACAAAGACTTAATGAATGTAACATGCCTGCATATGTACGTGTGATGCATCATGATAAAAATGAGAATATGATCTTTTCATGCTCTTCTTTCAAATCATCATCGTCATAAAACAATAGAGTGTTCAGATCTATCTTTCCGGATCTGAGACGATAACGTCTCCCCTTCGAATCTATTATTCCTGGATTCGGTACGGTAACGTCATCTTCTTGTCGGGTCTATTCTTCCAGGCCCGAACGGTCATCCTCAGGCCTATTATCTCCGGGCCTGAACGGTCATACTGTCAGATCACTTAACCCGGATCTGAGCGGGTTCTTACTGGCCAAGCTCATACTCACACACGGTACCGGTGGGAAAGCGTTCTTTTAAAACAAAAATCATCTTTTTGAAAACGCTTGTCATCTTTCTTTCACATAAAAATCATGCCGTAAATCATGTAAGTGACGATGATGCAATGTATGACATGCACTATGTGACTCGTGAACACATACATCATAACATGCATACACGGACTTGTCTTTTATACTCACATTCTGTTCATACAGCCTCGTGCTCATCAATTCGTGCTCACGCTCATAAACCCGTGCCATACATATGCATAATGAAGGCTTAGCCACATGCTATAAAAATTTCATAACGTTACGAAATGTCTAACGACCTCAAAACATCATTATATCATCAAAAGCACTGCTGAAATCAGCAGGGCAGTACCGTCTTACCTCAGTTTTGTGGGTCATAAAACCTTATTCACTTTGATCCATCACCTGGAAAACATAGGTAATTCACCAAGGAACAAAATTCATAAGGCTAAACATCACATTCAAGTCTAAATGATCAAGATCGAAGCCTTACAACCTAACACATTAAACTGTCCTATTTTCCAGATTTGTACCACTAACTTCAACTTAGTTGTTAATCATCAAAATGGTGGTTTTATGATGGTTTATTTACATGAACATGTACATCTATGCCTTAAGTAATTACCATAAAATTTCCAAGACAATCCAATAAACTTAAAGGGGTCGTCTAATTACTTTCCCAAACTGGGTTCATGCAGATACTGGAATGACCAGTTGTATCACGAAATGAATTGTGACCAAACCACATATCCGTTTTCCAAAATTCCAACTCACAGATGTCATAAACATATCAAGATATCATCATACCAAACATTAGCTCATTTGCACATTACTAGGGTTCATTTTCAGGTCACACAACTTATTACTCAAAACTGTCATGTTTCAGCATCTCAGTTTGAGCAGTTTTACCAAGAACTTCATTAAAAATAATCCAAAACTCCTTTTACTAAAATTCCAACTCACACATTTCATAAACATATAAGGCTATCATTATACCAAAAATTAGCCCATTTGAACACTCCTAAGGTTCATTTTCAGGTCGTACAACATGCAACATAAATATGTCCAGCTCCAGTAATCTTGTTTGACCAACTCTTACTAAAAATTTCATTAAGGACAAACCACACCTCCTTTTAATGAAATTCCTACGCTCACATCTAATATACACATAAAACTAATGTCATACCAAAAATCAACGGAATTGAGAGTTCTTAAGGTTCTTATTCAGGTCTCACAAAATAGCCCAAATTTCTGTCTAGTAAATTTTCCTAGTGGTCATATATCCGTCGTAAGTGTCCTTAGTTTACATTTTTGTCACAAACACTTAAAATAAGCGTCAAACTTACTCTTTTTATAGAGAATTTACAGGTTCAACATGCTACCCCCCACATGCAAATCCCTCATAAAACAGTTCGTACACCTCTATACATCATTCTTTGGCTCACATGCACATTCCTACTAATACAACACTTAGCAACCACTTTGGGTGCACATGCACCCTTCCCCCAACAGCCCCATTTTCGGTGCATGCAAGAAAAATAATGTATCCAAGAGAATGTAAAGCATAACACACAACGAGAGAAAAAACTTGTCTCCATTTTTCCACTAAGTTATCATTTTCATGCAAAATCACTCTTAATCCCTTCACCCCCTTTCCACCGTGAGCCCCCATCATGGAAAAGAGAAAATCTTTAACATTTCCATCTTAGATTAACACATAATAATGCATATAATCCTCAATTATTACATCTTTGGAACAAGATCTCGCACCTACACCCCAAATGGCTTTGGCCAAAAGTTTTAGCATTCAAACTTAGCATAATACAACTAAGATTTGATCTTAAATATATCTAGCCATTCAAGCACACACTTTCACATTCAAGCCACAAGGAGTATAGTGTACTTGCCTTCTTTGCTTACTCTTCTTGGAGAGGTGTAGGAAAAAGTTGAAATCTTTCTATTCTCTGTGCATGCATTCCCACGGTGGTGAAGAGAAAGAAAGGAGCAAAGTTAGTTGACATCTTCAACTAAAATATACTCTTAGAAAAAGGCTAGATAACTTACCAAAAGGAGCTTGAGTGGTATGCAAGCTTCTTTAGCTTAGAATCCTTAAAAGCTTGAGACTTGAGCCTAATGACCATTGAAGGTCACGGTTATGAACAAGAGAGATGGCACCATAAGTTTCATTCTTATGAAGATGTAAATATCTTCTCAAGAGACTAAGAACCTTACCTTATACCTCTTAATATTTGGAAGAACCTAGACCTCCTTGTTTGTTCCCTTGGCCGAATGTTTTGAAGAGAAGGGAAGAGATGGAGCTCTCTTGCACTTGAAGTTCTTGAGGGGTTTAAGAGGTTTCAAGTGTAATATTGGAGGGAACTCTTTTTCTTTTGGGCTAGGTCTAGCCATTGGAGAGGGGAAAAAGGGAGGGGTGAGGATCTTACCATAGTAAGGTTAGTAGTTTAACCTTTAGTTAATTTTTAACCTTGGTTACATTTCACTAACCTTGGTTACTTTATCCCAATCATAGTTACTTTTGAGACTCACCTTAGTTACTTTGACTTAACCTTAGTTACTTAACCTTGGTTAGGTATCTATTAATCAATAGAGTAATAATCCTCTTAAATGGGCCTCTTCCCCCCTTAATCAACCGGCGGTTGGGGGTCTTTAATGCCCCCAACCATGCCTAATTCAATTTTTAACTTTCTCCTTTTTATTTACTATAGTCATTTATCTATTCCATTTGTTTATTTGCATAATTGTGATATAGGAAAATGTTTTGTGCCTTCCTTGGGCTGTTGGCCGAAATCTTGTAAGACCTTGGGCGGACATGGGGTCCTTTCCCATGGTCCAATATTCACGCTCAGATACTATATGCGTATGTTACTATCCAAAACGTAATTTATAATAGTAGTCATCGACTCAATTTATTGTAATTGAAATATTATCTGTGTCATATATTCTCTTAAATAGATCATAGGTACAAAAGGATCCCCGATTGGGTTACAACATCCTCCCCCCTTACTATAAGTTTCGTCCTCGAAACTTGAAAGTGCTAATCAAAGAGGTGAGGGTACGAGTTTTTTATGTTCTCTTCTATTTCCCAGGTAGACTCATCTACAGAATGATTCTTCCATTGCACCTTGACCATTGGTATTGATTGTTTCCTTAGCACCTTCTCCCTACGATCAACTATCTTGTCTGGTTCTTCCTCATATGTCGTGTCGGCTTCCAGCTTCAAAGGTTGATCCTTTATGACATGGTTAGCATCGTGTATATATCGTTGTAGTTGAGATACATGAAACACGTCATGTATTTGAGATAGGGTGGGTGGTAGAGTGAGTCGATAAGCAACTTCTCCAATCTTTTCAAGAACCTCGTATGGTCCAATAAATCTTGGACTTAACTTCCCTTTAATACCAAATCTTTTAACACCTTTCGTCGGCGATACTTTTAGAAACACTTTTTCCCCAACTTGAAATTCTAAAGGTCGCCGCTTTTCATCTGCCCAAACCTTGCTTCTATCTTGGGTCGCTTGTAACTTTTGCTTTATGATTTTTATTTTCTCGCGAGTCTGCCCTACTAGGTCGGTCCAGTGACAATCCTATCTCCTATTTCATCCCAGTAGAGCAGAGAACGGCATTTCCTTCCATAGAGGGCTTCGTACGGGGCCATCCCTATGGATCGATGGTAACTGTTGTTATAAGAAAATTCTACTAGCTTGAGACTTCGATCCCAGCTTCCCCCAAAGTCAAGTACGCAAGACCGCAACATGTCTTCCAATGTCTGAATGGTCCTTTCTGATTGACCATCCGTTTGGGGATGGAATGCCGAGCTCATGCGAATCTCAGTGCCCATTGTTTTTTGAAAAGCTGTCCAGAACCGTGATGTGAAGCGAGGATCGCGGTCACACACGATACTTAGGGGTACTCCATGAAGACTCACAATTTGTTCCACGTACGTCGTAGCCATTTTCTCCATTGGAGCTTTGATTGTGGACTTGGTTAGGTGATCAACAATCACCCAAATGGCATCGTACTCGCTTCTCGTTCTCGGGAGGTCGGTAACAAAATCCATAGTAATGTGGTCCCACTTCCATTTGGGAACTTCGAGAGGCTGTAACAACCCAGCGGGTTTCTGATGTTCTGCTTTCACCTTCTGGCATACGAGGCATTTTTCCACAAATTCCACAATCTGTCTTTTCATGCCCCGCCACCAAAATCGTTGTTTCAAATCTTGATACATTTTATTTGCTCCAGGGTGGATAGATAATCGCGAGTTGTGGGCTTCCTTAAGAACTTCATTTATTATGTCTTCGTCATTGGGTACACACAATCTTTCTCGAAACCACAAGCTGTTGTCGTTTCGAACCTTAAATTCTTCGGTGGGTTTCATTCGTACCCTGTCTTTGTTCTTCTTTAAGGTTTCATCCTTCTCTTGCCCCTCTTTAATTTTGTCTATCAGTGAAGGAATTATCACCAGCTTTGCGAGCATGCCTTCAATTAAATCAACCTCTTCTAGATCAAATTCTTCCATGTCACGCTGCAAAGGTGGTTGGCGTGGATGACTTGTTTTTCTACTTAGTGCATCTGCTACCTTGTTGGCTTTCCCGGGATGATACTGAATTGATAGGTCGTAGTCCTTCATTGATTCTAGCCATCTTCGTTGTCGCATGTTCAGCTCTTTTTGGGTGAATAAATACTTGAGGCTTTTGTGGTCTGTGAAAATTTCACACTTTTCGCCGTATAAATAGTGCCTCCATATTTTCAGTGCAAAGACTACAACCGCTAACTCGAGGTCATGTATAGGGTAGTTTTGTTCAAATGGCTTCAGTTGTCGGGACGCGTATGCAATCACTCGATCTTTTTGCATTAGTACACATCCCAGCCCGTTCTTAGAAGCATCACTATATACAACAAAGTTTTCTCCAGGGATAGGTTGTGCTAAGACTGGGGCGGATGTCAGTTTCTTCTTCAATTCAGTAAAGCTCTTCTCACAATCTGAGGTCCATTCAAATTTGGTTTTCTTTTGGGTCAATCGGGTCAAAGGCATAGCAATTCGAGAGAATCCTTCCACGAACTTTCGATAGCAACCAGCGAGACCGAGAAAACTTCGTACCTCTGTAAAATTTTTCGGTCAGGGACACTCCGTGATTGCCTCGATTTTCTTGGGATCTACTGATATACCTTCTTTGGATATTACATGCCCCAGAAATGCTACAATTCGTAGCCAGAATTCGCATTTACTAAACTTTGCATACAGTTGTTTCCTTCGTAGAATGTCCAGAGCAATCCTTAAATGGGCTGCATGGGTCTCTTCACCCGGTGAATATATCAAAATGTCATCGATGAAGACTACGACGAACTTGTCTAGTTGGTCTTGAAAGACTCGAGTCATTAGATCCATGAATGCTGCAGGGGCGTTGGTCAGTCCGAATGGCATTACTAAAAATTCATAGTGTCCATAACGGGTTCTTAATGCAGTTTTCTGGATGTCTTCAGCCTTGATCTTCAACTGGAAATATCCTAAGCGAAGATCAATTTTACTGAAAATCCTTGCCCTCCGAAGCTGATCGAACAAGTCGTCGATCCTTGGCAAAGGGTACATATTCTTTATGGTGATCTTGTTGAGCTCCCTATAGTCAATACATAACCGCATACTCCCGTCCTTCTTCTTGACGAACAGTACAGGAGCTCCCCAAGGTGAAACACTTGGGCGGATCAGTTTCTTTTCCAACAATTCGCGTGACTGCTCCTTCAGCTCTTTTAGTTCCGCAGGGGCCATTTTGTAGGGAGCCTTTGATATCGGTTCAGCTCCCGGAACCAGGTTGATCTCAAAAGATATCTCCCGTTCCAGGGGAAGACCTGGCAATTCATCTGGGAAAACATCTGGGTATTCGCGAACTACTGGAACTTGGGACATGTCTGAGGGTGCTTGATCAGTGTTTATGACATAGACAAGATATCCTTCATGTCCTTAGTGCTTTACTAGCGCGGATCGCATTTACATAAATGTTCTTAGGACACTTCTGTAACTTTGATCTTTCTTGAAAGGTTACTTCTTTACGTGTGGGGTCCTTAAAGGTAACTTGTTTTTCATTACAATCGATGTTGGCATAATTCTTGGAGAGCCAGTCCGTTCCAAGAATTACATCAAAGTCCGTCATGGGTATGGAAATCAAATCGGCGTCAAACCGATGATTATCGAACTCAAGTTCACAATTTCTGAAAACATGGTGAGCTACAAGCACCTGTTCCCCAGCTGCTTGAATTATATAAGGTGCATCACTATAGGTTGGGTTTTTCTCAATGTTCTTTGCAAATCTCTTCGATATGAAAGAGTGGCTAGCGCCACTATCAAATAGCACGTTGGCAGGTACTGAACATACTAGTATAGCTCCTGAATCATACGATACTTTACTAAACTACCATAAGGTATCAGTATTTGAAAAATAATTAGTATGATTTTCTGAAAATACCTGTCACCACGTCATTGGCCTCTTCAGCAGTTGCGTCAGTCATAGCGTGAACTCGTGCGTTGGTACGCTAACGGTGAGGCTTTGGCGGCTGTTGTTTCTGCTGGGCCCCCTTCTCCGGACACTCCCTGGCTATGTGTCATGTTTTTCCGCATCCAAAGCAGGTGGTTCCTTTGTTTGGGCAGTCCTTAAAGATGTGCCCTGGCTTGCTGCATCCAAAACATTTCCCTGCTTGGATATAACATTCTCCCACGTGGCGCTTACCGCAATGAGAGCAGCTTGGAATGCCAGATTGTTATACTTGATTCTGTGATTGATTCTTTTGGGAGCGGCGTTGAAATCGATTTTACCCTTGACGCCCTGGGCCCTTTGTATTTTGCTTCGCGGACTTACGCAGACCTCCGCTTCCGGACACCTCTCTTCCTCTCTTTTGGCTAAACTCATCTCGATAAATGATATCTCTTCAATTCTGTAACAGGCATCTAGAAGGGCACCAAAATTTGCTGGGCTGGCATTAACCAACCACGTTCGGATTCTAGGGTTCAGTCCTCTCTCGAATTTCAACATTTTGGTTTCTTCATCATTCATGGTGGATGGTTGGAATCTTCCCAGAGCTATGAATTTGTTAGCGTAGTCAGCAACCGTCATTCCGGATTCTTGCATTAGGGACTCAAACTCATGTCTCTTCTCTAGTTTGACTGAGTGTGGTATGTAAAACTTGTTGAATTCATGAAGGAACCTCTCCCAAGGAATTGGTCTCGGCAAGGCTCGTAGATTGGCCTTCCACCATTGGTTGGCCTCTCCTAACAGAAATGGTCTAACTGCTTGAGTCTTTACTTCTTCTGGGGCTCTGATTAGTTCGAAGCAATTTTCCACCTCATCGAGCCACTTCTCAGCAGCATCAGAATCTGACTTCCCTTCAAATGGCGCAACGTTGGCTCTCTTTAGCTTTTCAAAATAATACTGAGCATCTCTGACTGGCTCGTGAGGTTGAGGGTTATTCTGTTGCAGCATTACTTGCCCAATTTGGGTGACTGTTTGGCAAAAGTTCTGAAAAGCGTTAATATCTGGCATCATTGGTGGAAAAGGTCCTTGGGGTGGAGGGACGTTCTGAACTGGCGGTGGATTTTGGCCTTACGGAGGCGGGGGTGGAGGGACCTGAGCGGGTGGAGGAGGGATAGGCTCCTGCACCTCGGGCCGAGCTCTGGCTGGTCTGCCTCTAGGTCGCACCATCTGCAGTATGCAGTGTCGGCTTTATTCAATACAGGAATGTCACAATAAATAACAAAATTTACTTTAGCATATCGGAAGAGCATATACGTACATACGTTATAATTTAAATTTGTGATTGGTCATTAATTAGGGCATATCAATGGGCCGTACCTTAATTTTCCAGTCTAAGTCGTCCTATTCTAAGGTCAACTCTCATCTAAGATCGGAACTTAGATCTAAGATCAAACTTAGTTGACTATAATCATAACTTAGTTCTACATTCTGCCCGGATCTGGAGCCTTCGCTCTGTTACCACAAGTGGCGTCCCGCACCCCAGCCCCGCCGAAGTCGGTGCACCCACCGTACTTCACTAAGGAGAGCACTAGGCGTCATCCATACGTGTCGTGATCCATGACATAAATGCATGGATTTTAGTGCTTACATGTAAGTAAGTAAGCGAAACCGCGGCAGAATTTAAAACTTTAAATTAAAAACATCATCACAACCATTCCAAGTTTACAACCCACATCAAATGTATCAGAAAGTGACAAAAGCCAATTGTTTTTCCATCTCAGTTACATAAATCAGTCATCCCTTAGAGCTGGCAAGTTCGGTCTCCTAAATCTGTCCATCCTTTACTGCACTCACGGGTATGGAACCCTAGGCTCGTCCTCGATCCATTCTACTTTATCTCCTGCAACCTCTGGGAGAAAAATAAAGAGGTGAGTGACAACGTCACCAGCAAGTATACTATAATAATCGAGGATTAAATGGAAAGTGCGTACAAGAACTGTACCCCAAAAATGTCGGTTTAGAAGCATACCTGTCTTTCGTCCAATACTCGATAGGGATCGTTACTTAGTGTATCAAGATCATAACTTAAATAAAATCATCACTTAACACGGAATATAACAATAAAATAACATGACAAGAATCATTACTTAAGGGAGTCATCCTTAGGGTCTACGAGGTCATTACCACTAGTCTAGGTATCACATGTCACTACACAAAGACTTAATGAATGTAACATGCCTGCATATGTACGTGTGATGCATCATGATAAAAATGAGAATATGATCTTTTCATGCTCTTCTTTCAAATCATCATCGTCATAAAACAATAGAGTGTTCAGATCTATCTTCCAGGATCTGAAGCGGTAACGTCTCTCCTTCGAATCTATTATTCCTGGATTCAGAACGGTAACGTCATCTTCTTGTCGGGTCTATTCTTCTGGGCCCGAACGGTCATCCTCAGGCCCATTATCTCCGGGCCTGAACGGTCATACTGTCAGATCACTTATCCCGGATCTGAGCGGGTTCTTACTGGCCAAGTTCATACTCACACACGGTACCGGTGGGGAAGCGTTCTTTTAAAACAAAAATCATCTTTTTGAAAACGCTTGTCATCTTTCTTTCACATAAAAATCATGCCGTAAATCATGTAAGTGACGATGATGCAATGTATAACATGCACTATGCGACTCGTGAACACATACATCATAATATGCATACACAGACTTGTCTTTTATACTCACATTCTGTTCATAAAGCCTCATGCTCATCAATTCGTGCTCATGCTCATAAACCCATGCCATACATATGCATAATGAAGGCTTAGCCACATGCTATAAAAATTTCATAACGTTCCAAAATGTCTAACGACCTCAAAACATCATTCTATCATCAAAAGCACTGCTGAAATCAGGAGGGCAGTACCGCCTTACCTCAGTTTTGTGGGTCATAAAACCTTATTCACTTTGATCAATCACCTGGAAAACATAGCTAATTCACCAAGGAACAACATTTATGAGGCTAAACATCACATTCAAGCATAAATGATCAAGATCGAAGCCTTACAACTTAAGACATTAAACTGTCCTATTTTCCAGATTTGTACCACTAACTTCAACTTAGTTGTAAATCATCAAAATGGTGGTTTTATGCTGGTTTCTTTACATAACATGTACATCTATGCCTTAAGTAATTACCATAAAATTTCCAAGGCAATCCAATAAACTTAAAGGGGTCATCTAATTACTTTCCCAAACAGGGTACATGCAGATATTGGAATGACCAGTTGTATCATGAAATGAATTGTGACCAAACCACATATCCTTTTTCAAAAATTCCAACTCACAGATGTCATAAATATATCAAGCTATCATCGTACCAAAAAGTTGCTCATTTGCACATTCCTAGGGTTCATTTTCAGGTCACACAACTTACTACTCAAAACTGTCCTGTTCCAGTATCTCTGTTTGAGCGGTTTTACCAAGAACTTCATTAAACATAATCCACAACTCCTTTTACTAAAATTCCAACTCACACATTTCATAAACATATAAGGCTATCATTATACCAAAAATTAGCCCATTTGAACACTCCTATGGTTCATTTTCAGGTCGTACAACATGCAACATAAATCTGCCCAGCTCCAGTAATTCTGTTTGACCAACTCTTACTAAAAATTTCATTAAGGACAAACCACACCTCCTTTTAATGAAATTCCGACGCTCACATCTAATATACGCATAAAACTAATGTCATACCAAAAATCAACGGAATTGAGAGTTCTTATGATTCCTATTCAGGTCTCACAAAATAGCCCAAATTTCTATCCAGTTCCAGTAAATTTTCCTAGTGGTCATATATCCGTCCTAAGTGTCCTTAGTTTACATTTATGTCACAAACACTTAAAATAAGAGTCAAACTTACTCTTTTTATAGAGAATTTACAGGCTCAACATGCTACCACCCCACATGTAAATCCCTCATAAAACCGTTCGTACACCTGTATACATCATTCTTTGGCTCACATGCACATTCCTACTAATACAACACTTAGAAACCACTTTGGGTGCACACGCACCCTTCACCAATAGCCCCATTTTCGGTGCATGCAAGAAAAATAATGTATCCAAGAGCATGTAAAGCATAACACACAACGAGAGCAAAAACGTGTCTCCATTTTTCCACTAAGTTATCATTTTCATGCAAAATCACTCTTAATCTCTTCACCCCCTTTCCACCGTGAGCCCCCATCATGGAAAAGAGGAAATCTTTAACATGTCCATCTTAGATTAACACATAGTAATACATATAATCCTCAATTATTACATCTTTGGAACAAGATCTCACACCTACACCCCAAATGGCTTTGGCTGAAAGATTTAGCATTCAAACTTAGCATAATACAACTAAGATTTGATCTTAAGTATATCTAGCCATTCAAGCACACACTTTCACATTCAAGCCACAAGGAGTATAGTGTACTTGCCTTCTTTGCTTACTCTTCTTGGAGAGGTGTAGAAAAAGTTGAAATCTTTCTCTTCTCTATGCATGCATTCCCACGGTGGTGAAGAGATGGAGCTCTCTTGCACTTGAAGTTCTTGAGGGGTTTAAGAGGTTTCAAGTGTAATATTGGAGGGAACTCTTTTTCTTTTTGACTAGGTCTAGCCGTTGGAGAGGGGAAAAAGGGAGGGGTGAGGATATTACCATAGTAAGGTTAGTAGTTTAACCTTTAGTTACTTTTTAACCTTGGTTACTTTTAGCTAACCAAGGTTACTTTTCACTAACCTTGGTTACTTTATCCCAATCATAGTTACTTTTGAGACTAACCTTAGTTACTTTGACTTAACCTTAGTTACTTAACCTTGGTTAGGTATCTATTAATCAATAGAGTAATAATCCTCTTAAATGGGCCTCTTCCCCCCTTAATCAACCGGCGGTCGGGGGGTCTTTAATACCTCCAACCATGCCTAATTCAATTTTTAACTTTCTCCTTTTAATTTAATATAGTCATTTATCTATTCCATTTGTTTATTTGCATAATTGTGATATAGGAAAATGTTTTGTGCCTTCCTTGGGCTGTTGGCCGAAATCTTGTAAGACCTTGGGCGGACATGGGGTCCTTTTCCCATGGTCCAATATTCACGCTCAAATACTATATGCGTATGTTACTATCCGAAAAGTAATTTATAATAGTAGTCATCGACTCAATTTATTGTAATTGAAATATTATCTGTGTCACATATTCTCTTAAATAGATCATAGGCACAAAAGGATCCCCGATTGGGTTACAACATACTATGCCCCTGACATCCTCTCCAGGACCAAATGTCAGGCGGTGCTCCATAAACATAACGTAATTGTGTCATAAACATATCGTAAATCATAAAATGAGTCGTATAGAATCATTCATCTTGGGGTACGATTATTTATTCGTAATGTCCGTTTAAAACATCTTATGCAATAAACGTTTCATAAAAGTGATCGTTTGATAAAATATATTGTTTTGAAAATTATGTTATCATATGCATGAGTAAATGCTCGGTTTCCAGACTGATTTTATGTGTCTAATCATCTCACCCCCAAGTCCAATACTTAGCTCACATCTTATGTCTTATGTGGGGTGAAATTATTATTTTGTTCTCTCCTTAGGGTAGCCTCGACCACTTTCGCAAAAGAGTCCTCTTTTGGCTTTTAAACCTTAAGGGTTTGTCTCAAATTGTCCAAACTTTATTTTATTTGGTGATTCTTACAAAATAGCCCAAATTTCATAGCATTTGAGTTTTGTGAAATTACTCTTTTACCCCTACAATTGCCTCGGTTTATTTGTCCTTAAAACAACCTCATTTAGTTGCCACTTACTTAATTCCTTTGATTTTTTCGTCTTTTAATTTTTATATATATATATATATATATATAATATGTACATTCTACATATCTTTATACCTTTAAATACTCAAATAAGTATTTGCATCATAATGGCATACATTTTTGGCCCCTTGGCCTAAAGTTCTACCACACACAGAGATATGATTTTCAATTTGTTCATTGTGATATACATGCTAGAAAGATACACCCATCTTGTCCCTTAAGCTATCATGAATATCTATCATTATGGTACACGATGATGCATTCCTTTTATGATCTTAACACACAAAGCCTCAAGCATGTCATATCCACCACAATCATGATCATAAGAACCATGATCATGGTGTTGATCATGATGCAAGCCACATGCAAATACATAAGAGAGTGAAACCCATGAAAATGTACCTCAATAGTCCATGATCATCAAGATACACATCATGATGATGGTGATGAATCATGCCTAATGATGGAGGCCAAAACAGCCCCATGTTAAGAAGAATTTTCATGAAATGAGATGATGATCACCAAGGAAAACAATTTATATGGCCATGCTCTTAACATAATTTATGATGCATCATAATCATGTTAAATCATGTCCATAATCAGCAAATGCACTACAAATTATAGGAAATCATGAAGGTGATGATCATCATAATATTATACATGAAAATGCATCAAAGTGAGGATCTTAATACACTTTCTCAAGAAAGTGTATTAAGAAACCAACACTCATCTTGGAAATCGACACATGCATACTTTATTCTCCTCCTCCTATGGCACACCACCTATATGGGACTTAGCAAGCATTGAATTCAACATGCATGACACTCATTTATGTCCTTATGGTCACTAACATAAATTAACACCACACACAAGACTTTATCAACTTGGCATGCAAGCACACTTTTTGTATCTTTGTAGTGAAAGCTTCGCTTGAACATATTCATGCATGATCCAAGGTTGTAGATGAATATAAATGACACATTTTTGAACATGCATGATGAAAATAAGAAGAATACTTGCCTTTCCTTTGAATTCTTACACTTAAGAAGGAAAAGATGTCCACTTTTCCTTGACCTGGTAGGTCACAGTCCTAAGGCCAAGTAGAGGGAAAATGGGTTAATTTTTAAGAAGAAGACATGAGGAAGGTTTAGAATTCAATCTTAAGTGGTATTACCCTTGGAACACCTTGAAGATCTTTACTTGTTGAACTTAGAGAGTTCCTTCTTCCTTCTTAATACAACCCATTGTGGGAGGCCTATGAGAGGGAAAGTGTGAATCTTTTGGGATAATAGAAGGAAGGAAGATGTTTATGAGGAAGAATAGTACACTTACCTTGATGGTTTTTAGGTTTGGAAGCTTGGTCTTGACTTGAAATTAGAAGAAATTCTTCTTCCATTTTTGCTTGCTAGGTCTCGGATGGAGAGGGGTGTGTGTGAGAAGAAGAGTTGTGGTTGAGAGAAAGGAGTGGAATAGAGGGAATTTCCTAGAGAGAAGGTGATTCAATCTTGAGTGGAAGGTAAAAGTGAGGGGAGAAGTGTTAGAAAAGGATTTTATGCCTTGGTTGCAAGGCTTGGCCGAAATGGGTGGGAGTATGTTGGTGGATGTTCCATCATTAGGTTTTATGGGTAATGGAGTGGACAATGCCATGCAAGAAGAGTGGTTGGGGGGTTTTCTTACATGGTGTAAGAAAGGCAATGATGGGAGGAAAAAGAATGAAAAGAAAATGAGGAAATTGGGGAAAATAAAGAGGGGTGGCCGGGTGAGTGGGGTGGGGGTGCAAGTAGGTATTTTTGGAAAAATTTTGTAAATTGGTGGGAAGAAAGTGGGTATAATTTGCCCACTTGTAATTTTTCCAACTTGCATAGGAACTTATAAATGGTTAAAAAACTAATTATCCCCCTATTTATGCCCTAAATCCCACGGTTAAGCCCTCTTTGGAGGGCAAAGTTGGAGAACCATGTTGTCCACCTAATTTTCATGTCCTACACCCTCTATTGATTAATTTAATTCCATGTATTCTTTGTATTAAACTTTATGGTTTTATTTAATCATTCACATCCATGTTAGGTTATCTAAGTAAGGCTTGGAAATTTCCTTAAGCACATATACATACACATAACCATACAAGTGTTATACAACTATGTCAATTTCTATGCAGATAGTGGGAGTCGGGTGTAACATTCCTCCTAAAAAAATTTACGGCCTCAAAACTTACGTACCTCAGTCGAAAAGCTGAGGGTGTTGCTCCTCATCTGCTGCTCCAGCTCCCTGGTAGCTTCTCGCTCCGAATGGTTGCTCCACTGAAAATTCACAAACGAAATCGACTTGCTCCGTAGTACCTGCTCTTTCCGTTCTAGAATACGTACCAGAACCTCATCATAGGAAGCATCATCTTGGATCTCCAACTGCTGATGCCCCAACACATGACTCGGGTAATGTACGGATCTCCAAAGCTGTGACACGTGAAACACGTCGTGCATCTACGATAGTGACGGCGTCAATGCTAGTCGATATGCCACTGGTCCAATCGTCTCTAATATCTCGTATGTCCCGAAGAAGCAAGGACTCAGCTTCCCTCTAACTCCGAAGCGCATAACCCCTTTCGTCGACGAGTCCCTCAATGCACCTTCTCGCTGACCTCGAACTCAATAGGTCGGCGTCTCGAGTCTGCCTAGCTTTTATTGCGGTCCTGGGCTACCTTCAACCTCTCGCATAACAACTGAACCATATCTCTTGTCTGATCTACTAACCCTGGCCCGGTAATAGCCCTTTCTTCAACTCATCCCAATACTATGGTGACTGGATTTCCGTCCATACAATGCCTCGAATGGTTCCATCCCGATTGAGCTGTGGTAGCTATTATTATATGTAAACTCCATCAACTTCACTGATCGATGTCAACTACAATGGAAATCTAACACACAGGCACGTAGCATATCCTCAAGCGTTTGTATGGTCCTCTCAGTATGTCCATCAGTATGTGGGTGGAATGCAGTACTCGTCCGGATCTCTGTATCCATAGCATGCTGAAATGTGGTCTAGAATCTCGAGGTGAAACACGGATCTCTGTCGCAAACTATGCTCATCGAAACTCCATACAGGCTCACGACATCATCCATATACATCTGCACTAGTTTCTCCATCAATGCCTGAATCAACATGGGCAGGAAATGCGCCGATTTAGTGAGTCTATCCACAATCACCCATATCGTGTAGCTGGCACCCCGAGTCCTCGGAAGCCTGGTAACAAGATCCATAGTAATGTGCTCCCACTTCCACTTAGGGATCTCCAAGGGCTGTAGAAGTCCGTCAGGTCTCTAATGTTCCGCCTTCACTTGCTAATATACAAGCACCGCTCAACATACTCGGAAATCTGGCGCTTCATCCTATTCCACCAGTAATGCTGTCTCAGATCCTGATACATCTTGGTGGCTCTTGGGTGAATAGACAACCATGAGCTATAAGCTCCTTCAGAATCTGTCTCTTGATCTCATCGTTGTCAAGTACGCATAATTTGTCTCGCACCATTCCCCATACAGATAATGCCCCCAAATCTTTACCGCAAATACTACAACTGCAACTCTTGATCATGCACCAGGTAATTCTGCTCGTACGACTTAAGTTGTCTAGATGCGTAAGCGATAACCTGATCCTTTTGCATCAGAACGCAACCTACAATAAAAGGGTTAACGCATTTATCAAATAGAGTATTCACATAAGGAAAGTCGTTTATTCGTTTATCTAGACCATTCTTGGATGCGTCACTGTAGAAAATGTAACTCTCGTCGGCAATCGGCTGGGCCAAGACTGGAGCTGATGTCAATCTCTGCTTAAGCTCCGTCTCCTCTTGCAGTCAGTAGTCCACTTAAACTTTGTCTTCTTCTGGATCAGCCTAGTCTGTGGCACTGCTTTCCTGGATAACACCTCGACGAATTTCTCGTAACGACATGCTAACCCTAAAACTCAGACCTCAGTGATGTTTGTCGGTTGCGGCCATTCTGTAATCGCCTCGATCTTCTTGAGGTCAACAGATATGCCTGCCTGCGAAATGATATGTCCCAAGAATGCAACACTCTGCAACCAAAAAGCGCACTTGCTGAATTTGGCATACAGCTGCTTCTCCCGTAATATACTCAGAACAGCCAGCAAGTGCTCGATGTGGGTATCTTCGTCTCGTGAATAGACAAGAATGTTTTCAATGAAGACCATGAAAAACTTATCCAACTACTCGCGGAACACTGTATCCATGAGGTCCATAAACGCAGCTGGGGCATTAGTCAACCCGAACAGCATCACCAGAAACTCGTAATGGCCATAGTGGGTCCGGAAGGCAGTCTTCGAAACAACGTCTGCCTTGATCTTCAACTAGTGATACCCAGAACGAATATTGATCTTACTGAATATCATAGCTCCCTGCATTCAGGTGTACAATTATATTCAGCGAAACATACTAACTAACGAATCATTAAAGAAACAAGTTACTTACTCTTAGCTGATCAAAAAGATCGTTGATCCGCGGCAAGGGGTATTTATTCTTAATGGTGATCTTGTTCAGCTCCCTATAGTCGATACATAACTGCATGCTGCCGTCCTTCTACTTCACAAACAGCACCGGTTTTCTCCACGGTGATAGGTTGGGACGGATGAACTTCTTATACAGATGGTGCGAGATGATAATCTGATCTCCTGCTACCTGAACTCTATAGGGAGTCTCCAGCCAGGTAGGGCAGCTACTCAGGTTCTTGGAAAACCTCTAAGATACAAATAAGTGGCTTGGGCCACTGTCGAATAACACTTTTGCAGAATGTTGTTCACTAAAATCGCACATGAATACATTCAAATTCAAGCATATGGTTTCTAGTTTAAGCACATAAAGATCATAATTCAAGGTTTCAAAACTATAAACATAACACAATTTAACACTCAAGCAGGTAACAAGAATTGCAATAATTGCACAATCTAAGAATACCTATCACGACGTCGAGTGCCTCCCCTACCTCGGTGTCTGTCATGATGTGTATCCGGGTGTTGGCCCAAGAACATCCTCCCTGTTATGGCGCACCTACCTACTATTGTGTGCCTCCCTGTTGCTGGTTCCTCCTTTCTAGGCAGTCTTTAACCATATGCCCCGCCTGCAGAATCCAAAACACGCTCTGTTCCCAATGTGGCACTCTCCAGTATGCTGCCGCTGACATGTCTGGCCCTGCTGCTGACTTCAAGGCTGCCGCTGACACTGATTCTGCAGGCGTCTACCTCGCCTCCTCTGAAATTCGGACCGCTGCTCAGACCGATCATCTGTAGTCTCTTGAGGCCTCTTGCCTCTGGCCTCCTCACCCCTCTGGGCAATGTCCTGCTCCACCTTGTAGCAGGCATCCAACAACTCAACGAAATTACTTGGATTCGTATTGACGATCCAGGTCCTGATCCTCAAGCTCAACCTCTACTCAAACTTAATCATCTTAAGTCTCTAGTCAGCCATCGCTGAGGGAATGTAGCGTCCCAGCACTGTAAACCTGCTGACATACTCCGAGACTGTCATCCTTGCCTTCTGTCTCAGGGACTCAAACTCCCCAATCTTTTGAATCGTCACAAACGGGGGAATGTAGAACTTCCTAAACTCATCTACGAATTTGCCCCACACAACGGCTTGGTCAGTGGCTGGATATTCGTCTTCCACCACTCATTGGCCTCGCCAATCAGAAATGGACGGATAGTCTGTGCCTTGATCACGTCCGGTACCTGCAACAAGTCAAAACAATTCTCGACCTTGTCCAGCCATTTCTTTGCCTCGTCTGGATTAGGTCCTCCTTAGAAACTGGGTACACACAATCTCTTGAGATCCCAGAAGAAGAATCGGGTGCCCATCTGCTGCTGAGGCTGTGGGGGTGGTGGTACAGGTGCGGCCTGGGCATTTCGGACTTCCTGACCCAGCTTTATCATAGCGTCCAAAAATGCATGCGGTATACCTCTAGGGCCCTGTGCCTGCGCAGATTTGATATGCTCCGATGGTAGTAGTACCGGATCCTCAGCCGTTGGTGCCGGCGATGGTGAAGGTAGCTGACTGGTCTATCCGCTCATGGTCTACCACGTGGTAGCGATGCCATCCTATCAACAATATCATTTTCACACAATCAGTACACGAAACATAATTAAAATTCAATTTTAAGGCTCTATTCACATTTCATGGAAAATAGTCTAAGTGTTTTATCAGGTACTCAGTCAGGTAAAAATATTACAATCATCCCTATTAAACCGATCTAAGGGACACATGCTAAGGTTGGCGCACTCAATCTAAAATTAGAAATTAAGCTCTAAGGTCATAGCTTAAGTATATGTCGTTGTTTATCGTATGTGTCCACTGTGGATCTAGAGCCTAGGCTCTGATACCATCTGCAGCGCCCCGACGAGGACTAAGGTCTCGGCACAGTGCACCCACCGTACTCTGCTATGAAAAATACTAGGCGTCGATAACATCTATATGCACATCGTCATAACATGTATCGAATAGCGAAAGCATTATAAAATAGACGGAATAAAACATCATCGGCATGAGTACATCGTAACTACATCAGAATACAGTATCATCAGTACGTCGGTACATAAGTGCATGGTTGAAATAACAAAATACGAAAGTTGAAACTAAGGGCCCATTAGACTTCTTATGGAACCTACTCTCTCGGCTCGTCCTCTATATAGTCCAGCTCTAGGTCCTGAGGCTCTACAAGATGTAAACATTAAGAGTATGTCTCAAATTATCCAGCCTTTATTTTATTTGGTGAATCTTACAAAACAACCCCAATTTCATCGCATTTGAGTTGTGTGAAATTACTCTTTTACTGCTACAATTGCCTCGGTTTATTTGTCCTTAAAACAGCCTCATTTAGTTGCCTCTTCATTAATTCCTTTGATTTTTTGTCTTTTAATTTGTCACATATACATAATATGTACATTATACATATCTTTATACCTTTATATACTCAAATAAGTATTTGCATCATAATGGCATACATTTTTGGCCCCTTGGCCTAAAGTTCTACCACATACATACACATGATTTTAATGTAACCTTTATAAACATGACATGTATGCTGGCTATAGCCCTTTTCGTAATATAAGAATGGTACCCACGACTTACCGAATGATTTCCCGTTTATTCTCATGTACCATATATGAATCCCGATGGTCCAACCATGGTGTTACATCATAAGTATATAGATATAACGGTGGCATATTATGGTGGAGATTCTGTGTCTAGGACACAGTGTTACCCTCGACCAAAACATATATTATGCCCCTGACATCCTCCCCCAGGACTAAATGTTAGGTCGACGCTCCATAAATATAATGTAATCGTGTCATAAACATATCGTAAATCGTATCACGAGTCTTATGGAATCATTTGTCTCAGGGTATGGTTCTTTATTCGTAAATTCCGTTTAAAACATCTTATGCAATAAAGATTTCGTAAAAGTGATAGATTGATAAAATTTGTTGTTCTCAAAATTATGTTATCATATGCATGAGTAATGCTCGGTTTTCGGACTGATTTTATGTGTCTAATCATCTAACCCCCTAAGTCCAATACTTAGCTCATGTCTTAGGTCTTATATGGGTGAAATTACTATATTGTCCTTTCCTTAGGGTAGCCTCGGCCTCTTTTGCAAAACAGTCCCATTTTTGTCTTTTAAACATTAAGATTTTGTCTCAAATTATCCAGCCTTTATTTTATTTGGTGAATCTTACAAAACAACCCCAATTTCATAGCATTTGAGTTGTGTGAAATTACTCTTTTACCGCTACGATTGCCTCGGTTTATTTGTCCTTAAAACAGCCTCATTTAGTTGCCTCTTCATTAATTCCTTTGATTTTTTGTCTTTTAATTTGTCACATATATATAATATGTTCATTATACATATCTTTACACCTTTATATACTCAAATAAGTATTTGCATCATAATGGCATACATTTTTGGCCCCTTGGCCTAAAGTTCTACCACATGCATACACATGATTTTAAATTGGTTCATTGTGATACACATGCTAAAATGATACACCCATCTTGTCCCTTAAGCTATCATGAATATCTATCATGATGGTACATGATAATGCATTGGTTTTATGATCTTATCACAAAAAGCCTCAAGCATGTCATATCCACCACAATCATGATCATAAGAACCATGATCATGGTGTTGATCATGATTCAAGTCACATGCAAATACATAAGAGAGTAAAACGCATGAAAATATACCTCCTTAGGCCATGATCATCAAGATACACATCATGATGATGGTGATGAAATCATACCTAATAATGGAGGCCAAAACAGCCCCATGTTAGGGAGAATTTTCATGAAGTGAGATGATGATCAGCAAAGAAAACCATTTTTATGGCCATGCACTTAACATAATTTATGATGCATCATAGTCATGTTAAATCATGTCCATAATCATGCAAATACACTATAAATCATAGGAAATCATGAAGGTGATGATCATCATAATATTATACATGAAAATGCATCAAAGTGAGGATCTTAGTACACATTCTCAATAAAGTGTATTAAGAAACCAACACTTGTCAGGAAATGAACACATGCATACTATGTTCTCCTCCTCCTGTGGCACGCCACCTATATGAGACTTAGCAAGCCTTGGATTCAACATGCATGACACTCATTTATGTCCTTATGGTCACTAATACAATGACATTCCAACACCACACACAAGACTTCATCAAATTAGCATGCAAGCACACTTTTTGTATCTTTGAAGTGAAAGATTCACTTGAACATATGCATGCATGACCCAAGGTTGTAGATGAATATGATGATACATTTTTGAACATGCATGATGAAACTAAGAAGAATACTTGCCTTTCCTTTGAATCCCTACACTTAATAAGGAAAAGGTGTCTTCTTTTCCTTGACTTGGTAGCTCATGGCCCTAAGGCCAAAATAGAAGGAAAATGGGTTACTTTTTAGGAAGAAGACATGAGGAAGGTTTAGAATTCAATCTTAAGATGTCTTACCCTTGGAGAACCTTGAAGATCTTTACTTGTTGAAGGTTGGAGGCCTATGAGAGCGAAAGTGTGAATCTTTTAGGAGAATAGAAGGAAGGAAGATGTTTATGAGGAAGAATAGTACATTTACCTTGATGGTTTTTAGGTTTGGAATCTTGGCCTTGACTTGAAATTGGAAGAAATTCTTCTTCCCTTTTGGCTTGCTAGGTCTCAGATGGAGAGGGGTATGAGTGAGAAGAAGAGTTGTGCTTGAGAGAAAGGAGTGGAATAGAGAGAATTTTCTAGAGAGAAGGTGATTCAATCTTAAGTGGAAGGTAAAAGTGAGGTAGAAGTGCTAGAAACTGCTTTTATGACTTGGTTTCAAGGCTTGGACGAAATGGGTGGGGGATGTTGGTGGATGTTCCATTATTAGGTTTTATGGGTAGTGGAATGGAAAATGCCATGTAAGAAAGAGAGGTTAGGGTGTTTTCTTGCACGGTGTAAGAAAGGCAATGATAGGAGGAAAAAGAATGGAAAAAATTGAGGAAATTGGGGGAAATAAAGAGGGGTGGCAAGGTGAGTGGGGTGGGGGTGCAAGTAGGTATTTTTTGGAGAAATTTTGTGAATTAATAGGAAGAAAGTGGGTATAATTTGTCCATTTGTAATTTTTCCAACTTGTATAGGAATTTATAAATGGTTAAAAAACTAATTCTCCCCCTAATTATGCCCTAAATCCCATGGTTAAGCCCTCTTTGGAGGGTAAAGTTGGAGAACCATGTTGTCCACCTAATTTCCATATCATACACCATCTATTGTTCAATTTAATTCCATTTATTCTTCGTATTAGCCTTTATGATTTTATTTAATCATTCCCATCCATGTTAGGTTATCTAAGTAAGGTTTGGAAATTTCGTTAAGCATATATACATACACATAACCACACGTGTTATACGACTATGTCAATTTCTACGCACATAGCGGGAGTGGGGTGTAACATGTAGTGCTTTCTTTAACTTATAAACATGATTTGGATATTTCATATCCTCACATCCAGGTGGTTGCTTTACATAAACTTCTTCTTGTATAAAACCATTTGAAAATACACTTTTTACATCCATTTGATAAAGTTTGAAATCCTTTATGCAAGCAATATCAATTTATAATCGGTTTGCTTCTAAAAGTGCTACGGGTGCCAATGTCTCTTCATAATCTATTCCTTCTTCTTGATTATATCTTTGTGCTACAAACCTAGCTTTATTTCTAACCAATTTACCATCCTCGTTCATTTTATTTCTAGATACCCACTTCATACCTATTATTGTTTTGTCTTGTAGTCAGAGTACTAACTTCCACACATCATTTCTTGTAAATTAATTTAGGTCATCATGCATAGAATCAATCCAAGAATAAACATTCAAAGCATCATGCCCATTCTTTGGTTCTATTTTAGAAATTATATTATAGAATTGATTAATTCCATCTTGATTTATTCTTCTACATGGTCGTACACCTTGAGATATGTTGCTTATCATGAGGTCGTGTCAGTGATCTGTATGCCGTCTTGGTTGATTATTTTCTAAGTTTTTCATGCGGTTCTAAGTTTTCATGCATTTTTAGTGTGTCATGCTCATCATCATCATCATAATCATTCGTACCCAGTATATCTCAATGACAGCAAAAGCTTTGTTAGGGTCTGGGGAGGGTAAGTGGTAGGCAGACAATACCTCTATCCCAAGGGATAGAGAGTCTGCTTCCAGTGAGACCCTCGGCTCCATATGTACCTACACAAATGTCATAATAATAGAGATATGATGTGCTAGTGTGTTAGTGAATGCATTTAAGAAATACAAAGAAGATGCTTTTAATATTAAAATACACATTACATGGATATGTACATGTAATGCAAAACAACGTTAAAACATAATGATGAGCCCCAGCCAAGCCAAGAAGAACCAACCGCCGCGGGAGGTACGCCAATGCAAGACAAAGGCCCTATAACCAGAAGCATGGCCAATAAATTGATGCATGAAGTTGGAACCTTCCTTTACAAGCATGTTGAGAATGAACCAAGTCAAGATAGCCTACATTGGATCCATTTGCTACAAGCTTTAACTTAGTTTTTGAATTATGTTGTAATATGTTAGTTAGTCTTGTGTGTATTGTTCATATTGTTGAGTGCTTAGCTTCCTTTCCTTTATAAGTTGTTGTAAACTAACCAAGACATGTCCTAGTATGTTGCATATGTTGTTTGGTGTGTGTTTGAGTTGTTTTTAGGTCAAGGAAGAATGATTGAACAAAGGCCAAACGTCCAAACACCAAGTTGAGTTGAAAGGGCAAGCTGGCATGATGATACCTTCTTAGTTTTCAGCCATAACTCATCAACCACAACTTCAATTGACGTGATTCAAGTTGGAGGTGAAAGCTAAAAGGATAAGCTACAATTTGTATGTTTGTCACTTTCCCAAAAAAGGTCTGCATGAAGCTACACAATCGTTGCAACAAGCTGGCTGCTTAGCCACTGCTTCCAAAGGTCCACATCTGAAAGCAGGTCAACTTCAAAAGGAGATAACTTACTCATCCCAGATCCAAACGACGTCATTCTGGTGTCTAAACACATCTACAGAGAAGGATCTACAATTCTTATTTGAAGTAGAAGAGCTAAATCGGTCTGGAAGGTTATGTTATAATTCAAAACAGAAAACTGCTCAAAAACTGGACAGATTTCAGTTTCTTGACTTTTCAAGAAGCCTTTTCAACCAATCAGCTTCAAGGGGCCACTCCAACTCATCAAGGACATCCTATATAATATTCCAAAGCAAGGAGAATCTGGTCCAATCAATATTCAAAGGCAAAATCAACTTGCAACCAAAAGGGAGTTTCAGCCGAAAGACAATTGCTGAAGTCATCAAAAGTTTTCCAAGTTGCACTTTGTTTAACTTTCTTTCTTTGCTCCTATTGGATCCCTAACGTTTTGTGTCTTTCTTATAAGTCATGTTTAGCTTATTTAAAGTAGCTAAAAACGTTTGTAAATTGTAGAATTCCAATATACAACAAAACAACAACTTTGCACCAAAAACTGTTTTCAGTTTTTCCATTTGAATCATTTGATTCCCTTCAAGTTTTTGAATCATAACTTGATTGTATTGCTTCTATAGCTTGGGATGGATATTGTTTGGAAGGGTTTAGGCTTGTCCAAATAAGTTGAGATCATTTGCTGAAGCTGATTCATCTTCTCGGCTGAATTCTGGATGATTGAGTTGCTTGGTGTTCTTGGAATATTCTGCATCTTCTTCCATGGTTCCAGCTGAGTTTATTTAGTTGAAGAAAAGTCCTAAAAAGCTGAGTGATTGTGCATCAAGTGGTATCAGAGCTATAAGGTGTTCCTCAACTCAAATATCGTGTGTTTCTATTTACTGTTTTTGGTTTTAGTTGTTCATTTGCAATCTGCTTGTGTTGTGTTGTTGCTGCACGTTTGTTTTGATATTCCAGCACCTAAACTTGGTTCAAACATACCTTTAAGGTGTTAGAAATGTTGTGTTAATGTTAGTTTGAACATTTGTTAATTGCATACAAATCAGAAAACAAAAACAGTAGCTAGTTCAAGCGTCATATTTCAGTTTTCAATTCTGTTTGTGTTTGTACGTTTCACGTTTTTCCTTGTACTTCCAGCACCTAAATTTCGTCCAAAACAGTAGTTTAAGATTTTAGATTAAGATGTGTAACACTTGTTTAGATGTTTGTTAAGTCATTAAATCCAAAAAAACCCAAAAACACCTAGTTTTCCATCCATTCTGTTTTTCCAGCTTTTGTGTAGTAGTTTGAGTCTTGTTCTCTTGCAATTTTCTCCTAACAACCTGGGCATGAAACTTGATAAATCACCTACTAAACCTTTGATCATGATGTTCTAAAGTTGGTTTGGTGATTTGGTATTGTTTGGTTTAAGAAAAAGCAAGAAATCTGCCCAAGTGTCCTGTTTGGCCCGCCAGCGAGCAATCTTAATTAGGAGCTGTTTTCATTGAGTTTTTCTTATCAAACTTTGCATGAACATCCATAACATACTAAAATATAATGTGTTAGAGTTTGTTTGATGTTGGATATGGTTTGGCATAAGAAACAAGCAAGTGAAAAACAACCGGGTAGAACCTGTTTTCAACCGTGTGCTATTAAGACTTGTCATAGTTTAAAAACTTGTTTTAGTTAATGTTTTTCTTGAGGTTTCAGGTCATAAACGTGTTTAGGCAAGTGTTTAAATATATTATGTTGTAGTTTGTTTAGTTTTGTTAGTTAATTAAAACTAGAAAATCGAAGAAGTGTATGCGTGTATCTTTGTTGCAAGCCGTGTCCTAGTTAACTTATTTCTTTTTTTTCCTTGATTGAAATCATCACCCATTAGTCTAAGATATGTTTGTATGTCTTGCATTCATGTTGTTTTAAAGTGGTAAAACCGAAAATCACAAAGGAACTTAACGTTAGTAGGCTGTTTAATCAAAGCATAGGAATAGCTAGTTACACAAATAGTTGTTGCTTATCCTTTGTTTAAGACATATCAAACTAGTGTAGTACCTTTTGTATGATACATTTTACATTATTTTTAGGCATATGAACTGGAAAAAAAGGACTTGCATGCGAACCGTGGCTTAGGAGTATACATTGATTGATTACAAGCATATTGGTTCATACTTAAACGTTGGCTGAATATTCACCTTTACTTTGTGTTGGTTTAAATTGATCAAAGACTTTGTTGGACTTAGGTTCTCATTTAAAATCAGTCTTTCCATATTTTAGCCACATTGTTATGCCAACCCGAACGAATCATCTTGTTGTCATTACCCTTTCTGAACTTGCATTGAACTTTATACATTCTTGGTTGTTATATTTGTGAAATACTTGTCACTTCACTAGCGTTCAGTCGTGTTGTAAAGGGAACTTTTTCATAAAAGAACAACCAAAACTTGTGCAAGAAACCCAAAGCCGTGAGCAATGTCTCATAAAGGCTGTGAGCAGTAGTCTCACCAAACAAGCCAAAAAGCACAAAGAAAGAAAATAGAGCTTGTTTGAGAAAGAAACTGAGAGAAAAGCCAACCTACGTCACAAAAGTAAGAGGCAAGACGCATGAGAGATTGCACAAGAGGAGAGGAATAGCCTTACATTAGAAAAGTTCAAAATTCACAAAAAGAGGAACTTAGAAACGAAATTTGTGCAAAAGTACCATCACCCAAAGTGTTGATCTTTGTTGAAAAAGTTTCAAGAACAAACACTTACTGAGCACTTGTGTATGTGTACTTGGCTTTCGCTTTATTACCATTGAGATTGCATAAAGATTGAAGTAAGTTAAGGGACTGTTTTGTACAAACCCTTAGTTTTCTTGATCCGGCCTAAACATCACTTGACTTCTATGCTTCTTTGATTCTTAGATAGTCCAAGATTGTTGTTTAATCAATTGTCAACTTAAAGTAGAAGTAAATATCTTGTCAACTTTTTTTGGTTGGACTTCTTTACTTGCTTTCAATCATGGTACTTCACAAGAAAGAGAAAATTCACCCCCTTCTACCCCCAGCATACCCCAAGGTCCTGTCACACTTGAAACATTGCAACAAACTATTGCTAGCATGATTCATGCTTTTGGCCACATGAAAAGTGAAATTGAAGATCTTAAAAATAATTCTCGAGCTCCCAAGGGAGAAAGTGCTAGTCAAGGTCGAAGAGAACCTCCAAGTGTACCTTTTAACGAAGGAACATCTTTTTGTGGTGAATCTTGGACTGAACAACGTGGAAACATGTCTCACAGAGGACGTGGTAGGAGTCGTGGTCTAAATGGTGGTCGTAGGAACATTTCATTTGAGGATAGATTTGATGATCACCCTGATTATAATGACTGTTATCAGGAAGAGAGGTATTATAACAACGGGTTTAAAAGAAATGAACCCCATGAAGAGGAGTTTATTACAACTAAATTGAATATACCTCCCTTCCAAGGGAAAAGTGACGCTGAAGCATACTTGCAATGGGAACTTAAGGTAGATCATATGTATTCTTGTACTAATTATTCTGAGTTGGCCAAAGTTCGGTATGCTACCTTTGAGTTCGTAGATTATGCTTTATTTTGGTGGGAACATCTACAAAATGCAAGAAGACGCGCTAGGCAACCTCCTATTGTCACATGGGCAGAACTCAAGCAAGAAATGAGGAAGAGGTTCATATCACAGTCCTATGAAAGAAGTGTCTACCAAAAGCTGCAACAACTCTCTCAAGGTAACAAAACTGTTGATGAATATTATAAAGAGTTAGAACATTTGCTTACAAGGACAAACATAGAAGAAGCTGAGGAGGCCACGAATGGCAAGGTTCTTAGCTGGCCTTAACAAAGAAATTGCATTCAAAGTGGAACTCACACCCTACTCAGATTTGGCTTCTATGGTTCACAATGCTGAGAAAGTAGAAAGGCAACTTAAGGTGCGTACCTCTATCCCTTCTTTTCGGCCTAATCCTTCAAACTTTTCCAAGGTACAGCCTAGGACAAGTTTCAGATCTCCACAGAGTCAAGGCCATGGATTTCAGGGGAAGGCTCCACAAAGCTTTCCAAAACGTCCCACAACAAGCAACTCTCCAATCGTGGACAAAGGAAAAGCAAAGGTGGAAGGTACTACTTCTAACACTAGATTCCGTGATATTCAATTTTTTAAATGCTTAGGTAAAAAACATTTTGCAAATCAATGCCCCAACCCTAAACGCATCATGTTCATTGAGGAGTCTAATGAGTACTATTCTGAGGACGAATTGGTAGAGAATGAAGAAGTTGAGAAAACGTGTGAGGAAGAGGAAGAAACAGTTGATGAGAGTAATGAATGTGAAAATAAAGAGTTCTTAGTTGCAAGACGTGCTTTAAATGTTCAAGTCAAAAAGGAAGAACAAGATTTGCAAAGAGAAAACATTTTTCACATTCATTGCATGGTTAGAGGCAAAATGTGTACACTCATCATTGATTCTGTTTCATGTACAAACATTGCAAGCATTGAAATTGTTAGGAAACTTGATTTACCCTTAATCAATCACCCACATCCTTATAGACTCACTTGGCTTAATGATTGTGGCGTTAAGGTTAATAAACAAGTCTTGATTCCTTTATCAATTGGTGGGTATTCTGATGAGGTCTTATGTGATGTAGCACCTATGCATTCAAGTCATATCTTGTTAGGTAGGCCATGGCAATATGATAACAAAGTAACATATGATGGCTACTTAAATAGGTATTCCTTTAGGCACCAAAACAAGCTATTTAAGCTGCACGCACTACCCCCGCAGAAGGTGTTTGAGGATCAAAAGAGAATGACCAAAAGTCGGAATGATCCAAAGGAAAAAGAATTGGAAAGAGTCTTCCTTAAAAACATTCGTTCTGACAAAGCTGAATCAAAGGGGAAAGAACTTGTCATTTCTGAGGAAAAGGATAAGAAGAAGAGTGCTTTCTTTGCGTCACAAAGTGAGGTGTTCCACTCAATCAATTCCAATAAAACCGTGTACATCTTACTTTACAAAGAAACCTTATTTTCTTCATCCGATTTACCCTCTACTTTGCCCAGTGAAGTCACCTCCCTACTGCAAGAGTTTTCAAATTTGTTCCCTGAAGGAGATCCCAAAGGTTTACCACCTCTAAGAGGCATTGAGCATCAAATAGATTTCATTCCAGGAGCTGTCCTACCCAATAGGCCTGCTTATAGAGCCAATCCAGAGGAAACTAAGGAGATCCAAAGACAAGTTGAGGAACTCTTAGACCAAGGTAAGGTGAGAGAGAGTATGAGCCCTTGTACCGTACCTGTGATAGTTGTCCCTAAGAAAGATGGAACTTGGAGGATGTGCACCGATTGTAGAGCAATCAATAAGATTACTGTGAAGTATAGATACCCTATTCCTAGGTTGGATGATATGTTGGACATGTTACATGGGTCTAGATACTTTACCAAAGTAGATCTTAAGCAAGGATACTTCCAAGTAAGAATTAGGGAAGGAGATGAATGGAAAACAGCCTTCAAGACTAAGTTTGGATTATACGAGTGGTTAGTCATGCCCTTTGGCCTAACTAACGTCCCTAGCACCTTTATCAGGTTGATGAATGAGGTCTTGAGGAAATTCATTGGGAAATTTGTGGTAGTATACTTTGATGACATCCTTATCTACTCCAAATCCATTAGTGAACACCTTATCCATTTGAGAACTGTGTTTGAAACGTTGCAAAAGGAACAACTATATGCCAACCTTAAGAAGTGTTCATTCTGTCTAGAGAAAGTAGTGTTCCTAGGTTTTGTGATCAGTGCTGAAGGGATTGAGATGGACCAAGAGAAGGTCAAGTCCATCACTGAATGGCCAGCACCTAAGTCTGCAGGAGACATTAGGAGTTTTCATGGACTAGCCAGCTTTTATAGGCGTTTTGTCAAGGATTTCTCTACCATTGCTGCACCCCTTAATGAATTGGTTAAGAAAGATGTAAGTTTTAAATGGGGAACCTCACAGCAACAAGCCTTTGATGAACTTAAGAAACGCCTAACCTCAGCACCCATCCTAAGATTGCCAAACTTTGATGAGACGTTTGAAGTTGAGTGTGATACCAGCGGGGTTGGCATTGGAGCTGTACTGAATCAAGCTAAGAAACCCATAGATTATTTCAGTGAGAAGTTAAGAGGAGCAGCCTTGAACTATTCAACCAATGACAAAGAACTTTTTGCCTTAGTTAGATCTTTACAAACTTGGCAACATTATTTGCAACCTAAGGAATTTGTGATCCACACTGATCATGAAAGTCTTAAGTACCTTAAGGGCCAAGGTAAACTAAACAAAAGGCAGGCAAAATGGGTTGAATACATTGAACAATTCCCATATGTAATCAAGTATAAGCAAGGAAAAGACAATTTTGTTGCTGATGCTCTATCTCGTCGATATACTTTGATTACTACACTGACTTGTAACATGTTTGGTTTTGAAACTATCAAAGATTTGTATGTCTCTGACCATGACTTTAGTTCCATTTACAAAGCATGTCTTGAATCCCCTTTTGGTAAGTTCTATCTGCATGAAGGATTCTTGTTTAAGGAACAAAAGTTGTGTATACCAATGTGTTCAATAAGGGGACTTCTGATCAAGGAAGCTCATGGAGGAGGCTTGATGGGCCATTTTGGCTCGTTCAAGACGTTAGAGATGCTTAAGGAGCGTTTCTTCTGGCCACACTTGCGCGTGAATGTTGAAAAGGTATGTGCTAGTTGTATTACTTGCAAGCAAGCTAAGTCTAGAACACAACTTCATGGATTTTACACTCCTTTACCTGTCCCAAATTCACCTTGGACTGATCTTTCAATGGACTTTGTGTTAGGATTGCCTAGGTCCAAGACTGGTAAGGATAGCATCTTTGTCGTTGTCGATAGATTTTCTAAGATGGCACATTTTATTGCATGCAAGAAGGTGGATGATGCCACACATGTTTCTGACCTATTCTTTAAGGAAATTGTAAGATTGCATGGCATGCCCCGTACCATTGTAAGCGATAGAGACACAAAGTTTTTAAGCCACTTCTGGCGTGTTCTGTGGAGTAGACTTGGTACTAAACTTCTTTTCTCGACAACTGCTCACCCACAAACTGATGGACAAAGTGTACTTTGCATTCTCCTTTTGAAGTTGTTTATGGCTTTAACCCTTTATCCCCACTTGACTTAGTCCCTATTCCCATTCATGAACGTGTTAGTCTTGATGGAGAACGTAAGGCTAAACTTGTCAAAGATTTGCATGAAAAGGTTAAGTCACAACTTGAAGCTAAAAACAAAGTGTATGCCAAAAGAGCTAACAAGAACCGTAAGGCTGTTATATTTGAACCTGGAGATCTCGTTTGGTTACACTTAAGGAAGGAAAGGTTTCCTAAGGAAAGGAAATCAAAGTTGATGCCAAGAGGCGATTGACCATTCAAAGTTGTCCAAAGACTTGGAGATAACGCATACGTCCTTGACATTCCTGAAGAAAAGTATGGTTCTGTCTCTAAAACTTTTAATGTTGCTGAGCTTACTCCATTTAGTGTTGATCTAGATTCGAGGTCGAATCCTTTTCAAGAGGGGGGAATGATGAGCCCCAGCCAAGCCAAGAAGAACCAACCGCCGCGGGAGGTACGCCAATGCAAGACAAAGGCCCTATAACAAGAAGCATGGCCAATAAATTGATGCATGAAGTTGGAACCTTCCTTTACAAGCATGTTGAGGATGAACCAAGTCAAGATAGCCTACATTGGATCCATTTGCTACAAGCTTTAACTTAGTTTTTGAATCATGTTGTAATATGTTAGTTAGTCTTGTGTGTATTGTTCATATTGTTGAGTGCTTAGCTTCCTTTCCTTTATAAATTGTTGTAAACTAACCAAGACATGTCCTAGTATGTTGCATATGTTGTTTGGTGTGTGTTTGAGTTGTTTTTAGGTTAAGGAAGAATGATTGAACAAAGGCCAAACGTTCAAACACCAAGTTGAGTTGAAAGGGCAAGCTGGCATGATGATACCTTCTTAGTTTTCAGCCATAACTCATCAACCACAACTTCAATTGACGTGATTCAAGTTGGAGGTGAAAGCTAAAAGGATAAGCTACAATTTGTATGTTTGTCACTTTCCCAAAAAAGGTCTGCATGAAGCTACACAATCGTTGCAACAAGCTGGCTGCTTAGCCACTGCTTCCAAAGGTCCACATCTGAAAGCAGGTCAACTTCAAAAGGAGATAACTTACTCATCCCAGATCCAAACGACGTCATTCTGGTGTCTAAACACATCTACAGAGAAGGATCTACAATTCTTATTTGAAGTAGAAGAGCTAAATCGGTCTGGAAGGTTATGTTATAATTCAAAACAGAAAACTGCTCAAAAACTGGACAGATTTCAGTTTCTTGACTTTTCAAGAAGCCTTTTCAACCAATCAGCTTCAAGGGGCCACTCCAACTCATCAAGGACATCCTATATAATATTCCAAAGCAAGGAGAATCTGGTCCAATCAATATTCAAAGGCAAAATCAACTTGCAACCAAAAGGGAGTTTCAGCCGAAAGACAATTGCTGAAGTCATCAAAAGTTTTCCAAGTTGCACTTTGTTTAACTTTCTTTCTTTGCTCCTATTGGACCCCTAACGTTTTGTGTCTTTCTTAGAAGTCTTGTTTAGCTTATTTAAATTAGCTAAAAAAGTTTGTAAATGGCAGAATTCCAATATACAACGAAACAAAAACTTTGCACCAAAAACTGTTTTCAGTTTTTCCATTTGAATCATTTGATTCCCTTGAAGTTTTTGAATCATAACTTGATTGTATTGCTTCTATAGCTTGGGATGGATATTGTTTGGAAGGGTTTAGGCTTTTCCAAATATGTTGAGATCATTTGCTGAAGCTGATTCATCTTCTCGGCTGAATTCTGGATGATTGAGTTGCTTGGTGTTCTTGGAATATTCTGCAGCTTCTTCCATGGTTCCAGCTGAGTTTATTGAGTTTAAGAAAGGTCCTAAATAGCTGAGTGATTGTGCATCACATAAGCAACTGTATTTGCAACAAATAAGGTCCATGTATAACGAGAAAAATCATCAACATTAACACATGCATATTATCGCCCTCCAATGCTTCTAGTACGACTAGGACCAAACAAATCAATGTGTAATAATTCCAAGATTCTAGATGTGCTAATCTCATTCTTGGCCTTAAGTGATTCACATGTTTGTTTGCCCTTAATACAATATTCACACAACTTAAAGTTGTCTAAATCAAATTTAGGCATTCCTCGTAGTATATTCTTACGTTGAAGTTTTTCTAGAGTGGAAATACCATGTGTCCTAAACGTCTATGCCATAAATTCACATTCAATTCATTTGACATAAAACACTTTACTTTTGCATCTAATGTATAAACCATAGATAATGTAAAAATATTTCCTTCTCTTTTTCATCTTGATACTATTTCTCTATTTTTATTAGCAATATTACAGTATGGGTGAGAAAAATTGACATCAAAACCACTATCAAGAAATTGTGAAATACTAAGCAAGTTATAGGAAAAGTTGCTTTCCAAGAATACATTGGAAATCTGAAGGATGCTTGGATTTTCGATTGTGCCCTTTCCAATTATTTTACCTTCGTTGTCATCTCCAAAGGTTACGGATCCTCCTTTTGTAGCCTTCTTTACATTCGGAAATAAGGTTGGATCTCCCGTCATGTGCCTTGAACACCCATTGTCAAGAAACCATTTCTTTGCTACATTTATTTTATATGATCCCTGCAAAGTGTAACGATCATTTAGGCACCCTTCAATTTTGGGTCATTAAGGGTTAGTGATTCAACGCTTTGCAAGAGTACCTTTAGGTGCCCAATCTTGGGTAACCTTTCTTGGTCTTACAAAATGTGGCGCCCCGCACCGGCTCGCCCGCGTACGGTGCGCCGGCCGTACTTTACTACGGAGAGTACCAAGTGTCGGCTCATATCATATCGTAATCCATAACAAAGTATATGGACTTTTCTGCTTACACATCATCAAGTAAGCAAAATAAGTGAGGCAGAATAAAAACTTTAAATAAAAATATGCCGAATATTCATAACATCGTTTGCATCCATGTCCACAAAATAAAAGAGATGTCCAAATTAAAATCCCATCATAAGTTTGTCAAATGTAAGTCATCATACCAAAGTCCTGAGGCTATCCTCTCTCGCACGCCTATGGATAGGGAACCCTAGGCTCGTCATCGATCCACTCGACCTTGTTTCCTGTAGGCTCAGGGAGGAAAAATAATAGGGTGAGTGACGAAGTCACCAGGAAATATACCATAAATAATCATGAATTAAATGGAAAGTATGCACAAGAACCAGAACCCCAAAAATGTTTGGATTCGCAACACACCTGACTTTCAACTCATCATTCGTAAGGACATAGGATCATAACCTAAGAGACAAAGAATCATATTAAGATCATAACTTAGGAGATATTACACTATGACATCATAGCCTAAGTAATAGTGCATCAATCATGCGACTCAACCGGAAATGCAGTATGCTTATGCACATGTAATGCAGCATGATCAAATCTAGGATAAGTTCTTTCATTCTTTCCTTCAAAAACATCATCGTCAATAAAACGAGAGAGAGTGTGTTCAGGTCTATTATATCTAGATCTGAGGCGGTCATATCAATCCTTCGGATCTATCATTTCCAGATCCGAAAAAGGTCATACAATCAATCATTGTCATCAGGTCTTTTCTCTCTCCAGACCTGTACGGTCATAATCATAATCAGGTCTATTCTCTCTGGGCATGAACGGTCATAAATCATCATAATCAGGTCTATTCTTTCCGGTCCTGAACGGTCATAAGTCATCATCAGATCACTTAACCCCGAATCTGGAACGGGTTGTGCTGGCCAGAATTAAATGGTACCAATGGAAATCGTTCTTTTCAAACTGAAATCTTTTCTTTGAAAGCGCTTTTTCATCGTTCTTTGTGATAAAATCAGTTTCATAAATCATGCAAATGATGATGATGCAATGTATGACGTGCAACATGAAATTCATGACTAGATGCATCATATAATCCTCATCATGCCTTGTTCTTTAAGCTGGAAAAATTTCCAGAATTAATATTCTGTTCATGCGGCCTCAACCTCACATTTCGGGCCTCTTTTCATAACCTCAAATCATAAACATGCATAATGGAGTCTTATCTACTTGCCATAAAATTTTCGTAACGTTTCAAGACATAAAAGACTCCCAAATCATTAAGTTACCAAACAAAGTACTGCTGAATCCAGCAACGCAGTACCTGTCTTTACCATTCTTTTAAGCCCATAAAAATCTTATTTAATTTGGCTAACACCTGGAAAACATAGTAGACACATCAAGAAGTAATATGCATAGGCCCAAATAGTTAATACATGTCCAAAACCACAAGACTAAGGCCTCTTAACTTCTTCCATATTTCTGTCCGGCTTTCCAGTTTTATAACGCCAACTTCAATTCATTAGTTACCCATCAAAACAACTATTTCAAGTTGATTAATTTACATGGACATGCTCATCTATGTCCTAAGTAATAGCCATAAAAATTCCAGAGCAATCCAATAAGTTTATACGGGTAATGTAATTACTTTCCTAAGACTAGGTACATGCAGAATCTGGATTGACCAGTTGTCACTACAAATTTCATTGCGGATGAACCACAAGTCCTTTTTCTAAAATTCCAACTCACAGATCTAATACACACACAGGGCTAACATCCTACCAAAAATCAGCTTGTTTGCACACTCCTAAGGTCTATTTTCGGGTCACACAACACACCACGTAATTCTGCCAGTTCCAGTAATTTTCCCCCTTTTGTCATTTTTCATACCAAGTGGTTACTAACTCAATTCATTCATCTAAAATGACTTACTATCTACCATATACACCTTTTATCATCGATATTATAGGTTCAATAACATTTAATAGACTACATAGGGTACATCCAAAAAAGTTTTGAACTTACACATAACACACATCATCATTGTACACTTTGTACAAAATAAAGTCTACCTTTAGTCATAACTAAAGTATAGGTCGCACCATCCCCATAAACAGCCCGTTTCTTACCCTTGGAGAAATTCTCTTTCTGTTTTTAAAGTGAGTATGATACAACCATATAATATATCATACAACTTTTTTACATCTTTTGTTCCACAAGATATATTCTTCACAAAAATAAATGCTCATTCCTACTATCTCTTCTAGCCGTCCCTTCCATGGTGAGAAAGATGAATATTACCATGTTTGTCTTGGACATGCTACACATTCATATTCAATGTAGGCAAAGAACACACCTTTGGAAGAATTTCACACATGCAAGCCACTTTTCTTAAGGAACACTAAGCTCTCATGCTTCAAGCTTAATACATTCCAACTAAGATTAAATCTTAATAATAACTAGTCATTCAAGCATACACTTTCACACATAAGTCAAGATCATTTAGAGTATACTTGTCTCTTTGGATCTTAGAGCTTCCTTCTAGCTTGAAACTTGTTTGAAACAAAGTGAAGTTTCCTCCAACCTCTTCCTAATATACATGGTTTTGGAAGAAAAGTGGAGATAGATGTTAGATCATTATTTAATTATACAATAAAGCTTAGTTGGAGGCTAGATTGTCTTACCAATTTGAAGCTTGAATGGGGGTTGAGATGAACCCAACCCACTAAGGCGCTAACCTCTCTTAGTATCTTGAAAACTTTCACCTAATGACCATTTGGAGGCCATGGTTTCAGCAAGAAAGGAAGGTACCGTGTGAGCTTCACCATTTGAAGTATGGAATTCACTTAAGAAGGTTAATATGTAACTTACCTAGACAAGACTTGAACTTGAAGATGGTTCTTGGATCTCCTTGGCTCAAGGTTGTCCGTGTGAGAGGAATGAGGGAGGGATTGCTCAAGTGTGTAGGGAGTCTTGATTCTTTTGCTTTTTGTGAATTCTTGAATAGTTGAATATAAGAGAAGATTCTAGGACTCTTGGTTATAGTTTTTCCATCAATGGCTAAGGTGTAGCCGTTGGAAACCTTAAGGAAGAAAGAGACTTTTCCTTTGCATGGTTTTTCTCATTAGGGCTTACTACCATTACTAACTTGAGTTACTTTTGACGTGTGGTTAAGATAAAGTAACTCTAGTACAGGTTTAAGGTGTCTCTTGGCTTTTACCATGGTTAACCGGCGGTTGGAGCCCTTTAGCATCTTCCATCATGCATTAGTTTCTCTTGAGGGTGTTTAAATGAAAAGTTACTAAGTAGTTGGAGAAGAGTTTAATGGTAAAGTTGATCCCATAATTCCTCCATTTTCTTGTAACCCACGGTTTTAGTGAGTTACCCATCCTTAAAATAATATCATATTATGCCTACTACATGCATAAACTACTTCATAAGATTGCTTTATTAAGCATTTAAAGTGAGTAGTTGAGGCCTTTTAGCAAAAGTAGTCTCATGTCCCCTAATTATGTCTCTTAACCGGCTGTTGGGGGAAGGGAAAAGTAGTACTTTTTCCATTTTATCTTTTTAATCTCCATTTAGTAGGATACTAAATGCTAATGTAAACTTTTCATGCTTGCTTTAAGAAGACTACTAAGGGTTAGTTGGCTTGTAAGAGGAAACCCTATTATAGTATCTCCAAGACCCTTATGGCTGAGATTTATGAATAATCTTGGGAGGATAAAGTTGTCATCTCACATGCTTCATAAGACATGCTTGTGTCATTTCCTTTTTTTATAGAATTTACCTTAAGGAAAAATAATTGAAGCCGTCGTAATAAAAATTAATAAAATGTTCTTGGCAGAAATAACGTTCCAGTACGCCACTCCATACTAGTCTCAGATACAGTACGATTTTTTTAGTGGGGTACAACATCCTCCCCCCCTTATTATAAGTTTCGTCCTCAAAACTTAAGAGTACTGGAAAAATGTGGTATAAGCTTTCCATGTTTCCTTACGTCTCTCTAGTGATTTCACTAGTGGTGCTTCTATAGCACCCTAACCATAGGGATAGATCGTTTCTGTAGTGCCTTTTCCTTGTGGTCAAAATCTTCTCCAGCTCTTCTTCACATCTCACACCGGCTTCAGCTTTCAAGGGCGGTTCCTCAATGATATGTCTGGGCTCATATACGTACCGGCGAAGCTGTGAAATACATCAAGCAACTGAGGTAGTGCTAGCCGGTAAGTAACTTCTCCAATCCTTTCAAGGATCTCAAAAGGTTCGATAATCTTGAACTTAGTTTGCCTTTTTATGCCAACTCTTTCCACTCCCTTCGATAGTGGAACTTTTTCCGTTGACCCTGAATTTTGCTCCTATCTTGGGCCACTTTAACTCCCATACAATGCTTTGTAAGAGGCCATGAAATGGGCGGATTTCGTCAGACAATCTACAATGGCCCAAATGGCATCATGTCATTTCTTTGTCCTTGGCAAGTTGGTCATAATATCCACAGGGACGTGATCCCATTTCCCCTTGGAACTAAAAGGATTTGCAACAATCTTGCGGGTCTTTGATGCTCTGTTCTCGCCTTCTAGTACATAAGATAGAATAAAGTGTCTATCTAGTCCCCTTAGAACCGCTTCGTTCAGCTTATCTTAGAGGTCACGTCAAAACTTATCATTCATTCTCTAAAGGCGTTATCATAACCCATCTCATATCTTAAGCACCTCCAATCTTGATATTATGTACCTATAACAGTTTTCATTCCAGGGTCAACAATAATGTATACAACATGATCATGAAATGTTAAGCTCTTCTTTTCGTAAAATATGCAAAACATGGTAGTAGTCATTAACTCCAGAATGTAAATCATGAGTTCTTTTCTGTAAACACGTGATAGCCATCATACGTATGAAACCATATCCAACGGCATCTGAAATAACTCCCATAACATACATATACAATGATTCGTACATTAATCTGAAAATGTACTCCCGTAGGCCGGTGAACCCAAGTTCTTCACAAGGTATTCGCCCAACTTATCCATATCGTTGATATCCCTACGTAATAATCAAACTAGAATCATAGTTCCCTCTTTGAAACTTATGCCCCCGTAATGAATTTTCAAATGCTTCACTTTTTCATCCTAAAATCCTTGTTTTTCTCCTTTAAACATGAAAAGTGTGAAAGTATCATTGTTTGCTTGTTCGTAGAATAATTGAAATATCATGCTATGTGTATGAAACGAGAACAGGCTAAATCGTAACGTTACTGCTAGAGTTGTAACGTATTCTAGCCTTCTCGCTTCAGTTGTGCTACTCTAGTCGTCTTCCTTGCCAACATACTATTGACTATGTAGAAATCTTTCGTAAGGTTCCTTATCGCATTGCTCTAACTCGATCTTGGCACGACCATTTATACTTGGGTAATAAGCAAGGTAGAACGTAGGTACTTTATATATTTAAATTGGGTAGTTAGACGTACCTGTTTACGGTTGGGAGGTTTCAGGAATCTCTGGATAAATCATTCTTTGGTCTAGATTGGTGCTCTTGGTTGCCTCTTTGTTAGCCCTATGTGGATATGGCTTCCACCTTCTACTTCGTTTCTTAATACGCTCGTTAAGTCTCTTGTTTTGTTCTTCCATTATCTTATTCTCATGTTCTGCTCTATAGCAGTCCTCCAACAATTCGTCAAAAGTCCTTGAATATGCCTTGACCAGCCGAATCTTGATCTGGGGGTCTAAACCATGCATGAACCTGATCACCTTATACTTTCCGTCTTCCATAATCAGGGGAGCATAGAGACCCAATGTAGTGAACCGACGAGCGTACTCTGAGACAGTGGTGTCTATCAAATTCCTCAATCCACTTTATGATCAAGTCCGGAGAGAGGAAAAACTCACAAAATTCTTCTAGAAATTTTGCCCAAGTTACCGGTCGGGGCAGTGGCTAGATGCTAGTCCTCTGCCACTGGCTGGCCTTACCAATCAGAAATGGCTGGACAATTCGTGCCCTTATCTCATCAGGCACCTGTACCAACAAAAAGTTACTTTCGACTTCGTTTAACCATTTTTTTGCCTCCTCCGAGCTAGACTCCCCGTCAAATCTCAGAACATGTGCCTTAACTAGCTGTCGATAGTAAGGTGATGATGTCAGTTTTACCGGGCCGTGATGCCATCTGCACCATGGAGTGTCGGAATTTTACTCAAGGTTATAATATCAAGATAAACGACAAAATTTAATTCGTAATCCAATAAATGTTTATGTGGCATGCAAGAAGATACGATACTAATTAAATTCCATGACATACAAAATTTTATCGGCTAGGGCTTCATTATCAGGTTAAGGCCCTAATTTCCAATCTAGGTCATCCTAGTCTAACGTCAACCCTTTTCTAGGATTGTGACTTAGGTCTAAGATCAAACTTAGATTTCTAAAATCATAACTTAATTCCATATTCTGCCCAAATCTAGAGCCTCGACTCTGATACCACCTGTGGCGCCTGCTGTACTTCACTACAGAGAGTAACAGGCGTCGGTTCATATCATATCGTAATACATAACAAAGTATATGGACTTTTCTGCTTACACATCATCAAGTAAGAAAAAGAAGTGAGGTAGAATAAAAACTTTAAATAAAAACATGCCGAATATTCATAACATCGTCTACATCCATGTCCACAAAATAAAAGAGATGTCCAAATTAAAATCCCATCATAAGTTCGTCAAATGTAAGTCATCATACCAAAGTCCTGAGGCTATCCTCTCTCACACGCCTATGGATAGGGAACCCTAGGCTCGTCATCGATCCACTTGACCTTGTTTCCTGTAGGCTCAGGGAGGAAAAATAATAGGGTGAGTGACAAAGTCACCAGGAAGTATACCATAAATAATCATGAATGAAATGGAAAGTATACACAAGAACCAGAACCCCAAAAATGTTTGGATTCACAACATACCTGACTTTCAACTCATCATTCGTAAGGACATAGGATCATAACTTAAGAGACAATGAATCATATTAAGATCATAACTTAAGAGATATTACACTATGACATCATAGCCTAAGTAATAGTACATCAATCATGCGACTCAACCGGAAATGCAGCATGTATGCGTATGCACATGTAATGCAGCATGATCAGATCAAGGATAAGTTCTTTCATTTTTTCCTTCAAAAACATCATCGTCGATACACGCCATTCTTGAAGCAAGGAGGAGATGAGATCACAATTCAAAGTTAAACCCAAATTTGAATTCAAATTCAAACTCAATTCGAATTCAAATTTCAACCAGCCTTTGAATTCAAATCCAACCACTTTATCATCATCAAATCAGGTCTCAAACACCTCCATTTAGTCATCATACATGGCTGAAAGAGAGAAGTTGGCATTCTACAAGCAAATTCAAGTTTTAGCTAGAAATTATCTTGGTTTGAATTTCAACTAGATTTTATGTGGCGCCCCGCACCCCGGCCCCGCCGAAGTCGGTGCACCCGCCGTACTTCACTAAGGAGAGTACTAAGCGTCATCCATTTGCGTCGTGATCCATGATAGAATTGCATGGATTTTCACTAAGGAGAGTACTAATCCTGGCCATCCTCCAACGCACTCACGGGTAGGGAACCCTAGGCTCGTCATCAATCCATTCAACTTTATCTCCTGCCACCTCTGGAGAAAAATAGGGTGAGTGACAACGTCACCAGCAAGTATACTATAATAATCATGAGTTAAATGGAAAGTGCAAGCAAGAACCGAACCCCAAATAATATTCGGTTATGAAACATACCTGTCCTCCGATCAACATTTGATAAGGATCATCGCTTAATAAGATCGTAACTTAATAACATCACTAGATAGAGTGAAACATACATAAGGAGACTGTAACATGCATTGATTAATTACACAATAATCATCATTACTTAGGATATACAAAATCGTGATAAACTCATTCTAAGTAGCATGTGTCGCTACGTTACGACTCCACGAGTGACATGCATGCATATGCACATGTAATGCGTCATGATAAAATGAGAAAATGCCTTTTCATACTTTACTTTCAAAAACATCATCGTCATAAAACCATAGAGTGTTCAGATCTATCTTCCCGGATCTGAGGCGGTAACTTCTCCCCTTCGAATCTATTATTCCCAGATTCGGATCGGTAACGTCATCCTTCTTTCAGATCTATCTTCCCGGATCTGAGGTGGTAACTTCTCCCCTTCGAATTTATTATTCCCGAATTCGGAACGGTAACGTCATCCTTCTTTCAGATCACTTAACCCGGATCTGCTCAGGTTCATACTGTCCAGTTCATGCTCACACACAGTACCGATGAGGAAGCGTTTTAAGAAAACAAAACGAAGTCATCCTTTTGAAAACGCTTTTCATCATTCTTTCACGAAAAATCCATACCATAAAATCATGCATGTGACGATGATGCAATGCATGACATGTAACGTGCAAACTATAACATGACACATGACACAAGAACGGGCATGTCTCGTTAACAATGCTGGAATTTTCCAGCTTCGTATCATTCACTTCTTCTAAGGAATTTCTTGTTAAATTGCACGTGTTAGACCCGTTTAATCCCATGTACTCATCCGTGACTGTCATAAGCGAATGCCATGCATGCGTTGTGAGCTTACGATGTCATTAAGAGACCCATTTACTCCTTTTCATGAATCAATGCAATTGAAATTCTGAAACGGCCATATTTTACTATAAAATTTGTTGTGGCCAATCCTTTGATCTTTTTCTGGAAATTCCAACCCCCCTAACTTCATAAACTCATTGGGCTAGCATCCTGCCAATTTTTAGCCCAAGACCAATTCTTTAAGGCTTTTTCCCAGATCACGCAAAGTGGGTCATAAATTCTGTCTATCCAGTCCAATTCGGTTTGACCAGTTTTAGTAGAAAATTAATTAAAAATAAACCACAACTTATTTTGATATATCTACAACTGCCATTTCTTCTTTATTCATGAGGCTAGTTCCATGCCAAAAATTAATGGATTTGCACTCCCCTAAGGTCCATTTTTAGGCTACTAAACAAGTTGCTTGATTCTGTCCAGTACAAATTTTCCAGCAAGACCAATCTTAGTGGGAAATTCATTAAAAATAAACCGTGGCTCTTTTTAAGGTGATTCCAAATCTCACTCCTAACAAACATTTAAAACTATTAGCATACCAAAAATAAATGAAATTGAAGGTCCCTAAGGTCCCTTTTCTGGCTTCCCAATTCAGCCTAATTTCTAATCCAGCTCCAGAATTTTCCCATTGGACATATATTCTTCCTAAATGTTCTTGGCTCACCTTTTCGTCACCCATACTTGGTATCAACCTTAGGATGAACACATACACACACCACGTCAGCATCATTATTTGATGTTAGTGAGAAAATGACCAAAATCAAAAGTATTTCAAGCCTAACATGCACAAGATCAAATCTTGCCCTCATTTCCTTACTATGTTGTTATTTTACATGCAACTTCACCCCACTTCCCCTTATCCCTTCCACCGTGGCCCTTTCACCATAAAATAAGAAATATTTAACACATTCAAGCCTAGATTAGGACATAAACATGCATGAAGTCATCAAATAACTCATCTTTAGAATAAAGTGCTCCCCCTACACCCTTACATGCATAGGGCCGAAAGCTTTTGGCTTAAAACTCACCTTTTCACAACTAAGATCAAAACTTAGATCTTTTCTAGTCATTCATGCACACACTTTCACATTCAAACCATAAAAAGTATAGTGTACTTGCCTTGTTTGCTTACTCTTCTTGGATATGTGTAAAAGTTGGAGTCTTTCTTCTTCTCTACACAACATTCCCCACGGTGGAGGGGAGAAGGAAGGAAAAATGGTTAGTTTATGCTTTTAACTCAATATTCTTTCAAAAGAAAGCTAGAGGGCTTACCAAAAGATGTGTGATTTGTCCAAACTTAAGCTAAAGTTCTTGAAGGCTTGGAATCCTTGAGCCTAGTGACCATGAAGGTCACGGTTTTGGAGCAAAGAGGAACACCCCATGAGTTTAATTTCCATAAAATCATAAATGTTTTTCTTAGGAGGTTAAGAATGCTTACTTAAGCTCACTTGGTCTTGAAAGAGTTCACTTATCCTTGGTATTTTCTTGGCCGTGGTTGGGAAAGGGAAGAAAGGAAAGGAAGAGATTCTCTTGCTTTGAAATGTTCAAGTGTGTGTGTTGGAGGGAATTTCACCTTTCCTTGCTATGTTAGCTGTTGGGTATAAGGGGTGGGGGTTAGGGTTTTGCCCTAGTTTCTACAAGTTAAACGGCTTAACCTTGGTTGCCTTGGGTTAACCAAGGTTACTTTCTACTACCATAGTTACTTTTGGGTCAACCATAGTTTCTTTTGGCTAACTATAGTTTTTTTTAGGGTTGGTTAGGTTATATCTCTTTATTAGCCACCCTTCTCTTTAATTAGTCCCCCCTCCCCTTCTCTCCTTAATGTGGCCGGCGGTTGGGGTCTTAAATGACCCCAACTAGCCTTTAAAATAAATTCTTGCTACCTTCTCCTTATTTTTCTAAAAAATATTAAAAATACTCATTTTATGCCATTAGGCTATCTTCCTTATTGGCCATGGGCCGAAAATCACAAGGCCATGAGACATTTGGTCCTTGCCTTGTAAGTACATGTAGTTTTCTTATAATGATTATTGACTAAATCAACTCCAAGCACAAGCGTGCATGGCCACATATTCACTAATTCAACCTTAGGTACAAGAAGGATTCTATAATTGGGTTACAACATCCTCCCCCCCTTAATATAAGTTTCGTCCTCGAAACTTGAAATGCTAACCAGAGAGGTGTGGGTACAAACTTTTCATGTCCTCTTCTAGTTCCCAGGGGGACTCATCCGTAGAATGCTTCTTCCATTGTATTTTAACCATGGGTATAGTCCGTCTCCTTAGTACCTTTTCCCTACGATCTACTATCCTTTCTGGTTCTTCCTTGTAGGTCGTGTCAGCTTCTAGCTTCAAGGGTTGATCTTCTATGACATGCTTGGGGTCGTGTACATATCGTCGCAGTTGAGAAACATGAAACACGTTATGGATCTGAGATAGGGTGGGCGGTAAAGCGAGTCGATAGGCTACTTTTCCAATCCTCTCAAGAACCTCGTATGGCCCAATAAATCTTGGGCTCAACTTTCCCTTAACACCAAATCTCTTAACTCCTTTTGTGGGCGTCACTTTTAGAAATACTTTCTCTCCTTCTTGAAATTCTAAGGGTCGCCGTTTCTCCTCTGTCCAGACTTTGCTCCTATCCTGGGCCGTTTTTAATCTTTGTTTGATAATCTTTATTTGCTCTCGGGCTTGCTCTACCAGGTCGGGTCCCGTGAGAATTTTGTCTCCTATTTCATCCCAGTAAAGAGGAGATCGACACTTCCTCCCATAGAGTGCTTCGTAGGGGGCCATCCCTATAGATCGATGGTAGCTGTTGTTATACGAGAATTCTACTAGTTTGAGGCTTCGATCCCAGCTCTTCCCAAAATCAAGTATGCAAGATCGCAACATGTCTTCGAGTGTCTGTATAGTTCTTTCTGATTGGCCATCCGTTTGAGGATGGAATGCTGAGCTCATGTGAATTTCCGTCCCCATTGCCTTTTGAAAAGCGGTCCAGAATCGCGACGTGAACCGAGGGTCGCGGTCACACACGATACTTAGGGGCACACCATGAAGACTCACTATTTGTTCCACGTACATTGCAGGTCAACTTTTCCATTGGGGCCTTGATTGTCATGGCCATAAAGTGGGCGGTTTTGGTTAGGCGATCGACAACCACCCAAATAGCGTCGTAACCGTTCTTCGTTCTAGGCAAGTCAGTCACAAAATCCATCGAAATATGGTCCCATTTCCATTCGGGGACCTCAAGAGGCTGTAGCAACCCTGCGGGTTTCTGGTGTTCTGCTTTCACCCTTTGGCACACTAGACATTTTTCCACAAATTCTGCAATCTGTCTTTTCATACCGCGCCACCAGAATCGCTGTTTCAAGTCTTGGTACATTTTGTTAGCTCCTGGGTGAATGGATAATCGCGAGTTATGTGCTTCCTTAAGAACTTCGTTCAAAATGTCTTTGTTCTCTGGTACATACAATCTCTCTCGAAACCACAAACTATTGTCATCCCGAACCTTAAATTCTCCAGGGGGTTTCGTCTATACTCGATT